>CM043876.1:14696642-15099142 GCA_023846275.1 Vanilla planifolia | reverse complement strand
TTTACACTTTCTTTGATACTTTAATGAGTATATATATATATATTATCATATTTATATTTGCAAACTTTATGGACTGTCATTATCACACGAAAAAAACGAGGTATTATTTAATATATTTTTTGAAAAAAAATTGTTTTAAACAATTAATAATGAATCTAACATTAGGTTATCATTTATTAACTTCATCAAATATGTTCCATGCAGACTGAGTTGAAGTTCGTTAAAAAATAGCCTTTTTTTAATTATAATGGTGACATTTGCTTCAAGGCTGTTGTCATCCATGAGATCACAACATCGATTTTTTTTAATATGAAACAAAAATATAATAAATTTTTCTAATTTTTTAAATAATTTGAAGACAATAAGGAAAATATAAAGTTTTAAATATTCATTTGAATGATTTTTATTTGACACTTCATTATATAGATGAGGTAATTTATGAATATACTACATCAATTAATGTTAACATACATTTTGTATTATTTGTGTTACAATTTCTTAATTTTATTTAAATTAGTAAGATTTATTTGTATAATTCTTTTAAAAAATGACTACCATATTATAGAAGATTTAAATGAAATACAAAAAAAAAAATTGTAGAATATGCATAGGATAAATGTTATTTATACAATACTTAAATATGTTTATTGATATCATGAAGTTTATATAAATTGAAAAATCATATAAAAGAAAAAATTTGTAATAAAAATCTTTATGATTTACCTTTGTTTTAGTATCGCTCGATGTTGTTAGACCATATATGACATCCTAAATATTGCATCTTTTAAAAGCTTCTTAACTCATAAAAAAAAATTCATCAATCTTTAGTTAAAAATTAAAATCCTGCCAAGGGTTATTCAACAATTGAGATATTAGTAAAATACGATGAGAATAATCGAACATTCAACCAGGAAAAGAAGAGAAAGTAAATAAATATAAACAAATTACATATGTTACAACATGATTGAGACTCGTTTTGTAGTCATTTGTTCCTAAATCAACACCAGACTAGCATTATTGAATTTTATTGACTCTTAAAACACTTATTACATAATTCAAAACCTTCTAGATAAAACTTAATTAATTCAACAAAAATATTAATTTATGTCTCATAAAATTCTTTTTATCCTTGTTCTTCTAGATGTTTATTTAAAATTTCTTTATTATTAAAAATATAAAAAATAGCTAAGGTTTATAAAAAAAATCCAAATTTAACTTTTTTTTAAGGGAATAACAAGAAGTCACTTCAAAGTGTGGAGAAGTCAGCCAATCATTGAAACATTATTATGTCACATACTTATGATATAAATCACATTGCGTGCTTCTCAAGTGAGTTAGGTTTTAATCCTTGCTTCCTACCCTTCAACAAAACGTTAATTAGCTAACTAATTTTCCACTGTGACCTATGCTCAACTGCCCATGCCATGGAAGAATACTTGCATGGAGGGAACACTTGTCAAGTCTTGTTTGTTGATAGCTTTTCAAAAACCCTTTTTCTTCATACCCAAAACTATTAAAAATATTTTTTTCTTTCAAAATAATATTTGGGTTTTTTTCTAAAAACTTTTTATATCGACAATTCATAGGCAAACAAAGCCATGATTTATATAATTAGAAGAATAGGATTTGAGCGTATTTACATATGAGGCCTGTGAAATTGTACATGTTGCTTACCTCAATCGAGATAAGCTTTCTTATGGCATTAACAATCTTTGATGTATAATGTTGAATTTGTAATTACAAAGAGGAGGCAATGGATTTCAAAGCATTCACTTTTCAATATGAGGAGGTTAGCACTATTAAAGGATAGTGTTTGACTATCAATGATTCATGAAATAATTTAGAGGTTATTCAATAAGCTTATTTCAAAAGACAATTTAAGTAACTATAAATGTCTATTTAGTACAAACATTTTAAGAAACCAATACAAATGTTTAATCTTATGAAAATAGTAATCAAATAGGTGACCATCACCTTTTTTGTCAATATAAAAACCAAATAGTTAATCTAATATTTGGAGGATGGCTAAGATGTTTATTCGAATATACCTTATATTCAAAATGGAGCAGTATCGTTTATTGAATGTAGATAATTTTTATTATTTTGCTTCAATCGCACCCTTATAGAAAATAAGAATACAGGTTTTATAAAACAAGAAGGAATTGGACAAACCACCATCACATCCTACCAAAGAAGTAATGCTTGTCTATGTTCAATCATTTTCTTATTTACAATTGGACATCCACAAAGATAAAGTTCATGGATATGAAAGGCATTTGTAATTAAACAATTATTTATGAGAACTATATGACATTCATAGCTCTTATATCATGCAACTTACATTTTCATAAGTTAACATGTTGACTTATATTTGAAGCATCTTCATAAGAAAAATTTAGGTTCCTTTATCTAAAAACAAAGAATCTTTAATTTTTCTTTACTCAACTAGTAGATAACTAGTGGTTTGAGGAGCCTCTCATTTGCTTCCAATAATTCTTTTTGAAAGCTACTTCCATTAGTTGAAGTTGTAGTTGTTTTATTTTGTAATGTACGTTTATCACAGATGGTGCAACATTATCAGGGTTACTTCATTAAAAAGATTTAAATTTCATGCCACAACATAAGGCAACGATGAAAAGATAATAAGTGACACAATCTACATAAAGATAATTATTAAAAATGAATACAAACATCCTTTTTACACATTATCTTGTTATGGTGTAAATAAGCAATTCACGAATGCATAATCTATATAGGTTTATTATATGACTTACTCAAGATAAAAGAGTAAAACTTAGCTAGAAGGGCATAAATAGCATTCCAAAGAAATGTGAATGAATTTAATTTATAATCTGATATTTATTTTAAAATTTTATTTGTTTGACATAACATTATAAAGATTATAATGATTGTAGAAGAAAGATAGATATAACAAATATTTAAAATATCAAACAAAATAAAACAAAATTTATGAAACTTATATAAAAACAAAGCGAAGGATAGTTAATTTTAGAATTTTTTTTCGCAAAGTTTAGGAATTAACTAGAAAGATAACAAAGAGAATATAATCTTGTATAAGGTTTTAATTAAAAGATTATTTAAATCCTCAATTAATTTTCCCACATCTCTAAATATCCAACTAATGAGTGATAAAGGCATGTTAGGTTGGGAAGAATCACAATCGAGGAAGTCTCCATTGCTTGGCAAAATATTTAAATAGGTGAATATTACTAAAAACAAGTGGGAGAAAGGTTTCATGCAGGATTCAAAAAGATTTTCTTTCGTGAAGCAAATGAATGATTTTTCTTTATAAATTAAATTTAATTTTGAGTAATTTAATAAGTTTTTTGCTTTTAAAAATATTCATTGGATTGCTTTAGAGGCCTCAATGAGGATAAAATTTAACCTAAGTGAGTTTGAAAGGCCAGAGAGAGCAATTAGGAATGAATTTGGAGCTCTCTTGTTAAGTGTAATATGTTATAAGCATAAGTATCATTTAATTAATTATATTATTTAAAGAATCGATTATCATGAAAAAAATAAATCAACTAAATGATGAATCAGAGCCTAAAGGAGAGAGAGAGAGAGAGAGAGAGAGGAGACTTAGTGTCTATCAAAATTAGCCAAGGGTTCTCTGATAGTAATAGGTCTTGCCAAAAATCAAGTGTAAGAGGATTATCAATACTATAAGAGAAATTAGTCAAATGTGATCAATAGTAAATAACTTAAAACTAGAAGGTAGAGGAGGCTATTCATCTATTGAACCACTTGTAGAAGACTTAACATACAAAGTCTCATTATGTAAATCACCCTTAAATGACGTAAAAGCTTCTACATTAAAGATATTGCTAATAAATATATTAGATGATAACTTTAAAACATAAGCATTAAGAATTAACTTTTTAATAATTTTAAAAGAATCACAAACTTAGGAACGTAATTTTTTAAAATTTTGAGGTAGTATATCATTCAGGATAAATATACACTAGTACATAATCTTTCTCATAAATTCTCTCAAAGTTCTACATTGATTAACTAGTATGAATATTTTAAATTACTACATTCAATCTCATGCTTTACATTTTCATTCAAATTTTAAAAATCTCTTACAAATAAAATACAAAATATATAGGTTGTTTTTGATATTTTGATCATAAACTAAGTCAAAGGAGATAATTTTGTGGTATTAGAGATTGTGCTAATATACACTAATTTTGTCATGTTCAAACATAAATTTCAATTTTATGATTTTTAATAAATTTTTCAATGTTCTAATTATTACCTTCATCTAACCATCAATTTTGGGGTAAAATATAAATTAAAATTTTAATATTGTTTTAAATAATTTTTATAAACTTTACTAAAAAGTATGAGATTTACCTCACATTCTTATCAAATCCAACCCTCTCCAAACTCAAATATAATTCTTCTTCTAGTCGACATCTATAGTTGAATTTATTACTTATGGTTCTTCTAAATGACAATAACTAATTGCCCTCCATTCTTTTGAGAGGTAGCACGCTTTAATTCCAATGAGTGTTTAGAAGGTTGAATCTTCTCAATTAATTCAAGTGGGTATAATCTAAGATTTTTCTTATTATTTTGAACATAAGAATTATCTCTCTTATAATTAATGACATTAAGATCATGTAATCATGGTCTTTTAAATGAGTTATGAGCCACGTCTACAAGTGGGATATCATACCAAATTTTATCTTCATATGTTCTTATTTTTAGTGAAACCAAATACCTAGATATCATATAAAAAGAAGTGTGATTCACTCAACCAACATGAAATGGAAGAGGATGAGGCATAGATTTAAGGTTAGTTTTCTTGAATTCATTTGTAAAAATTACATTCATTACATTACTACCTTCTATAAGCAATCTTAACTTTTTCTCATTATAGATCATTATAATAATAAAAATATTTCTTCTTCTTTAATCCATAATTTTCTTTTTAGATAAAAAAGGCATCTCATAATAGATTTTTATTTCTTATCCTACTCACATGTGTCTTCCTTCTTAATGGAGGTAGTATCATTTGGATTTTTTTCTTCTTACTTTAATTCTTTGAACTTTTCTTCCTCAATAGAAAAACAAGAGATGATAAAAGAATGGTAATAAATATAACAAAAGTGAGGCATACAAGTAATATGAGAATTGATGAACATAGAAGAATAAGTAAAGCATATGTCTTTAATAAGTAGAGCATATTGAGGAGCATATCTTGGTAATATGAAATATAATGGATTTAAATATTGCATAAAAAGTGCAAATGGATTTGATTATACATCTATTAGATGTTTTTATATAATTTTATATTTTATATGATCACTTATTTTAACGTAATCATATGCTTTTACTTGTTCACATGTTTTCTTATGAGTATTATACATGTCATTTTTTTTTGTTAATGCTTCTTATTATTTTGATCAATGTTTTATTGAATTTTATTTTTTTATTATTTGTAGATAAAAAATTATTTGTTAAGTTTAAAACATAAAGAGATGGAGATTTGAGTGACACTTGAGAAGTCTTGATAAAGTGTTTGTAGAGAGATTTAGGGTGATGTTCTTATTGTATGTTGTAGCTTTTAAGAGTTGCTGTGGTATGGATGTATATGCTTACACTTTGAAATTTTGGTATGTATTTGTTATGTTATGGTTTGCTTGGTTTTTTGTTGTTAAAAGAATTTGAAATGTCTTTTAGCATTATCCTTTCTAGTTGGATCATTTTTGGTGTCCTTAATAGCATGTTACACTTTGATATATCCTTATTTGTATGTTGTTTTATGAAAGGGTGTGACACTTTCTATTGTGGATTATAGGTTATAGATGTGTTTTGAGTTGTAACATTTCTACAAGAACTTTAAGATGATTAGAATATGTGTTAAACTTTTCCCACATAAAATCCTTTGCTTTTTATGCAACTTTATCACTTAAATAATTTAAAATTGAACTAAAGTTGTTGCTAACAAAATTTGATTTGATCAACATTACCATTAAGAGACTTCAACTTGACCAATCTTTTTACTTCTAGAAGATCTTAATTTGATTGGCTAATTTACCTAAATTTTTATTGATGTTTTGGAACATTATTTCCAAAGCACTATCTGTATCATCCTAAATTACTATGCTTATATATTTGAGATTACAATATTGGTATATTGAGCTAATTTTTGAAACTTGTTTTAGAAAAATAAAATATTAATTTCTAGATGATCCTCATAAAGCTTATTAGATATGATGCTTGCATGTGACAGGTGTACGTGCATTGCACATGCAAGCACGTCAACCACATATCATTCATGTGGTCTGTGTGCATGAGATATGTGAACTTACCACACCATTATTATTAATGGGAGCATGAGAACAATACCCTCGCATGTCTAAGATGCTTGGGGTGCTGGCTTTGTGGAATTTGTGAATTTTGTTTTTGGTTAAAAACCATATGTTTGGAAAAATATTAAAATAAAATATTATATCTAAATATATTTAAAATAAGAAGAATGATATATGAAGTAATTCAAAACTCTAAAATTTAGAACTTTAGGAACTCATAACTTCATGAATTCAAAAACTCCATGAAAGAAAACTTCTTAGGAGAATTCATTTTTCTTATGATAAAAATTCTCTTTTCTCCTTTTCTTTCTTAGATTCTCACCATTCTTATGCTTCAACTTCTACTGTAGTAACTCAAAGAAGAAAGTCTGCTGTCGAGGGATCGGGGCAAGAACATATCACAGATAGATCATTGGCATATGATCCATTGAGCAAACATACAATATAATGGTTTGGATGTATGGTTTATTTGTAATACTTTTTATAAAAAAAATTGAAGTTTTTTTGGTGTCTTAAACAAAAGAAGAATTTGAGAATATCATTAAAGTAGAAAAGTAAGTCTTTTATAATAAATTGTGCATAATTTGATTATATAAGAAAAAAATAAATATGTGAAATTAGAAAGAGAATCATCTCATAAAAACTAAGTAAATTAAATAATTATGATGTAGGTAAGAATTGTTATTTTTTATGAGCTATTTGAACATAGTAACATAACATCATTTGGCATGCATATATATATATATATATATATATATATATATATATATATATATATATATATATATATATATATATATATATATATATATATATATATATAATGATAATAAATACTTTTTAGCATCACATTTTGTATGAAATAAACATAAGACTTTTGCATTTGTGCAATGCATTTAATTTGCTATGTCAATAAGAGCTTGATTAGAAAAAACAAATTCTACAAAACAAAAAGAAAAGAAACAAAAGACAAGTTAACTATATGAGCTTGTGTATGATTAATATAAAATGATAATAAATATTATGATTTTTCTATGATATTATCCTATAAATATAATTTTTTTATTTGATCTAGTGTTAGGGTCTTGTTGTAAGATTTAGTGGCCTTATATAATACCACTGGCATTGCATCTCTCTCTTAATTATTGCTTACTCTATGATTTAGTGATTTTTACTTGTTGTATGATATAATTATTTAGCTAAGACTTACTATCACTAGTAATCAATGTTGGCTTGAATAAAGGAGATTAATATAACAAGGTCATGCATGTTGTGTGATTTGGCCAACCATGAGGTCTAAATATTTAATATGATGAGAAATCATATGAGATGAGGTAGGAGTTCATGGAGGTGAGATTTTTTTCATTTAAGAAAAACATGACCCTTACTTTGCAAAATATGATAAATGACAAAATTAAAAATAATTAAAAATTAATTAGTAAAAGAAGCACTATTGCATGAAAAAGCATGACATGTTTATATATACATATGAAAAAGAATATGCATGATATTCATCACATATCAATGAGTACTTTTTATATGTTATGTATTTTCACCTTCTCCCTTATTATTATGAGTTATTTAATTTATTGTACTTCATAGTAACTTGTTACTTGGAACTATCAATTTGCTTACTGAACTCATTGTTCTCTTCACTTATTTACATTATTAGTCAAGACACAAATATGCATATAGTTGAAACATAGTGAAAAGATAGCTTATTAAGAGAGAATTCTAATGAGTTCTCTGAATTGTTTTTCATCATGTATTATATAATTTAAAGATTGTATATGGGTGTGACTTTGTAATTGAATACTTATATTTAACAATTGTTTTATCTTGGTTTAAAAAATAGTTTTAAAAAGTATTTTATTGTCATCTTAATCTAAGTATTCTATATTATCTTCAATTTTTTATTTACCCCTTATATTTGTATTCGAATTTTAATGTTGCTATTTACACTTTGAGTTGGTTTTAACACTATCCCTTGGTTATTATTTGAGTGTCCTAGCTCATGAAACTATTTTGATGGTTTACCTTATTTTTTTGTCATAATTTGTATTTTTGCTCGGTTAAGCTTTGCCTTTTAAACTTGAATAAAACAATGATAAGTTTGGTGATGCCTTTGACATCTATAATGAACAACATATTATAGAAGATTTATCAGCTTTTTGAGTCTAGTTGTAAGATAATTGTTATCCTTAAGTTGGCTCACTCGTGCTTTTTTTTGGTGATATGTAATATGTACATGTAATCTTGCCAAGAAACAATGTGAAAAAACATGATAGCCGCACTTAATTTTCAAAGTTGGATTTAGAACAAGTTGATTCACATTTAGTTAACATTGATCGATATTTGATTTGAGGTTTATCTTATTTGATTAGACTAATCAAACTCAGGATTGATCAAATATTAAGAGAGAGAATGTGTAAAGAAAGTGATAGAAAATATGTAAGTTACAAAGATTATCACTCACAAGAAAATCGTCTCCTTAGGATGTTTCACTTGCTCATAGTATTTTTGCACACATATATGATAATATACATGCAATCTAACCAAAAACTAGTTGAGAAACATATCAAATTAATTATATTATAATATCTTGTTAAAATACAATCAAATTGCAAGAGTAATTATTGCCCTGAAGGTTACAATAGTAATTTTGCAGTATAGCTTTCCAATTGAATTTATATGCACCAATATGATTCCAAGCACATACTAAACAACAAGTAGTCAAATTTGGGTGGGGTTGACCATTATTTGATGTGAGATTCATCAATTTTTTGTTAGTTAAATCAAATTCAGGATTGATTTGAATACATAGAGCAAGAATGTTGAAGGAAATGAAAAAATCAAATAAAAAATAAATACTATCAACCAAGAAGAGAATTTTGGCTTTGCTCAAATGTTTTATCAACTTTTATCTTTTTATACACATATGTAATAAGTACATGTAACTAAACACACAAATAATCCAAGAAATAGATCAAATTTGCCATAGTGTCAAACCATGATAAAATTTAATCACATTTGAGACTATTAATGACTTCTATGGGTGTAAATATAAACTAAATAGTTTGAATATAAGTTGTAGCAAGTTATCATTGATTGAAAAATGCTATATGAAAAAAAAGCTCATATTGCAAAAAAGTTAAGAACCTTCATTTTTAGGTATATGTTTTTAGTTGAAACATTCAAAATATAGATTTTTAGTCCCAAATAAATAATTTAATAAAATTATATAAAAATGCAAGCATACCATAAATAATTATGCATATGAATATATGTTATGAATATAAATGTAAATAGAAAAATATAACAAAGTTTTGGAAACAAGGAAAAAAAAGTTTTATACTTATTTAAAGGCATAATTGACGACCATAGTTTGTCACATTCAAGGATGATGATATTAAACAAATGCTCTATCATAAAACACTGATTTTAATTATTATTAAAAATTACTTGTAATAATACATTATCAAGGTGCACTTAATAAAAGTAATAACTATTATATATAAAAATTTTCAATAAATAAATAAGATAATTTTTCAATCTTTACTTTCAAGATAAAAATCTCAGCATGGCTCTCAATTTATTAACAAATTTGTTTTTATTATTCTTATATATATTTTTATATTTTTTAAGACTAAAACAATGTGTGTTGTAACTACTTTTTTTTTGCAAAAACTCATTACGAGTTTAATAACAAAATTTAGAATAAATTTGAAACAAATACCTCAATAATAGAGTTTTATTTAATTTTAATTAAAAACAATTTATTAGTGAAAAAGCATTTTTAAAACTGCATTCATATAATTAATAAAAAATAATAGAGAACAACAAATAAAGAAAACTATACAGCATGCCTCTTTGACTTGTCTCTCTCTCTCTCTCTATCTCTCTTCCCATATATCTCCCATGTCTTCTTCCCCTGGTTCCTCCTATCGTTGAACCCATCTCTTCTCCATCTTCTTCTCTTACTCAAAGCCAAGGGCATGGGAAGAGCTCCTTGCTGTGACAAGTCCAAGGTGAAGAAGGGACCCTGGTCTCCCGAAGAGGACTCCAAGCTCAAGGAGTTCATCGATAAGTACGGCACCGGCGGTAACTGGATTGCTCTTCCCCACAAGGCTGGTAACTCCTTGTCCTTTCTCTTTCTATCTCTACTCTCTCTCTCTCTCTCTCTCTACATATGTATGTATATATTCATTCATTGGGTATTAGGGTTGAAGAGGTGTGGGAAGAGCTGCAGGCTGAGATGGCTGAACTACCTCAGGCCAAACATCAAGCATGGCGAGTTCTCAGATGTGGAGGAGAGGACCATTTGTGCCCTCTTTGCAAGCATTGGAAGCAGGTATTCTGTTCCTCCAACGACAGAAAAAAAGAAAACTTTTCTGCTTTATGAAAAAAAAAAATTTATTTAGGTTAAAAAAAAAGTTTTATGAAAAGCTACTTTATTTAGGTAAAAAATGATTTTTTTATGATTTTTTCAATGATCATTTTTGTGGTTAAAAAGAAGCTCTGTAAAAAGATGTTCTTGAAAAATGTATATTAGATCCACGAAGGAGAAGAAGTTAAGAATATTATTTGATGGTTTTTTCTTTTTTTTTAATGTATTTTTGAAATATTACTATCAAAGAAAACCTAAATTTACAACCTTTATTTATCTTTAACATCAAAGTTTTTAATTTTTCATATTTCCTGTGCTCCTTTTGTCAAAAATTACTTTTTTTTTTCTTCCTTGTTACATTTTATAAAATAAACAAAAAATCTTAAGACAAAATTGAAAAATCCTCCTTTTCTTTATTGGATTATCTGCTTTGGTTTTAAAAAAATAAACATGAAAAACTATACCAAACAAATCAAATGAAAATTAGCTATCCAATCAAAGCTACTCATCTTTTGAAGAACATTTTTCAAAAACTCAACTTTTTTAAAAGAAATGCATTTTTTAAATATTACTATCAAAGAAAACCTAAATTTGCAACCTTTATTTATCTTTCCATCAAAATTTTTAATTTTTCATATTTCTTATGGTCCTCTTGTCAGAACTTACTTTTTTTTTTCTTTTTTGTTACATTTCATAAAATGAGGAAAAATATATCAAGCAAAGATTGAAAATTTCTCCTTTTCTTTGTTAGATTATCTGCTTTGGTTTCAAAAAAAAAAAAAAAAAAAAAAAATGAACATAAAAAACTTCCACCAAACAATTCAATAGAAAATTTGCTTTCTACTCAAAGCTATCTTTGGAAGAACGTTTTTCAAAAACTCAACTTTTTTAAAGTTATCACCTTTAAGTCTTTTCTGTTCCTCCATAAGTCTTACTTGTGAATAAAAATTTCCAGGTGGTCCATCATAGCTTCTCAGCTTCCAGGAAGGACAGATAACGACATTAAGAACTATTGGAACACCAAGTTGAAGAAGAAACTTCTCGGCATCCCTTCTTCGCAGAAGAAAACCTCATTTCTCCAACAACAGCAGCATCAACAGCTTGTCTTACCATCACCATATTTGCCATACAACACTTTTGAACCTTCCTCTAACCTTAGCTATCAAGCTCTGCAACCCATCTCGCAGGAACCTCTCAGTTCCTCTTCTTCCTCCTCCTCTCCTCTCTTCCAGGCTTCTGAGAAACAAGTGAAGCTGGAGACCGGGAGCTCCACCGTGTTGGCTTTTGGTGGAGAGATGCAGAACTGGAGCACCTGCTCTGAACAACTGGACTTCAGCAACTTCCTGCTCAAAGGGTTTGAGGAACAGATCAGTGGGATGCAGAATTCATTTTTGGAGGAGTTTTCTTGTTTTGGGTATGATGAGATCAAGCAACATCTTCTCAATAGTAATAATGGTGAGTTCTTCTTGGAGGAACAGAGAAGACAGCAGGAGACTGAAAAGCCATGAGAAGGATTTATTCATTTCTGTGAGGGTTGGCTGTGACTTGATGCTTCGTGTTTGTTGATATCTTCGTCTTAAAGTAATGTTTGTTTCTTGATATCTTGTTTGAAAAAAATGTTATGAAGATTAATCAATTTATCAAAAGAATTAGTTTGGACATCAAAATGTCTTTTCTTTGTTCATCTTTGAAATGAACAAATACATCACATTTTGATATCCAAAGTCCATCTTTTGATGAATTGATTAAATGTCATAACAAAGTTCAACTTTTTTTCTCATGTTCATGTGCTTCTGTGTCCTTAAAGAGAGGTCTTGTTGTCTTGGAATAGCAAACTGCTTTTCCCTGATTTGTTCTTCGCCCAATGATTAGAATGTAGTAGTTATGTTGTCGTCGCAATAATAGCTTGTAATGGATTCACCTTTATGTTCATAAAAAAATATTTGGTAATTGTTTTTCTTCTGTATAATTTTCATATTTTATACTTTTAATTCTTTTTAACAATATATTTCAATTACAATGCATCATTTATCATTGAATTATAATCATGTATTTTAGTTATATCAACTTTGCTATATTCTAACGATCATCATACTTAATCCTTCGTATAACATCATAAGTTAGGCTTATCTTTGTATAAAACGTGAGAAGGAAGAATTCTGTGAACAATACTGAATAGTATTAAGGATTATTTGAAGAAAAAGATATATTTTTATAACAATTAGCATTCTCAAGCTCATGTTGAATCAAGCATTCATGCTTTGGAAGAAAGAAGATGATGGCATTTGTGAGTGCAATAGTTAAGTCATATGTGTTTTGTTTTCTCATGAAACAAGAATATTCACAATTCAGATAAAAGTTTTGTTATAAGAATACATAATAGATTTCTTTAAAATATTTCTTATGTCATAACTAATCATTAAATTATAACTACATTATATTAGAGAAGTAGATGATATAGCACCATTGACTTCTTAAAACTTGATAAGAGGCCTCCTCTTGTCTCTTGAAAAAACTAGCTCAAGCCCATGTAGAAAAACACATGATAATTTACATCTACAAGATATAAAAGGACCCTAAGATAGTGAAAAAAATTAAGAGAAAAATACAAAGTAATAATTTACAAAACATAAGCAAAAGTACTTGATTAGTTGTTAAATAAGTTAGGTTATGAAGAATATGACAATAGTTGGTATCATGGAGGAGAGGTTCACCATCTATTGTTGTTTTCTTATAATTTAACTTTATGCTAATGTTAATTATTCTATCAATCAAGATGCTCAAAAAAAGAGCGCAATAGTATATGTTTTTTTTGATATAGAAGATATATACAAGTATCAACAAAGTTCAAAAACAAATTTTCAAATTTTGTATGTGTGATTTTAATTTTTACATTTTTTTACTTTTCTTAAAATTTTACTTTTCTAAATTTTAATTTACATTGATTTTTCAAATTCACATTTCACATATGTCTTGTGTACCATGGTCGTTATTTAATTGGTAATAGAATTATATTTTAAAAATATATAAAATATAAAAAAGATTTATCTCTATAAACCATCTCATACTATTCACCATTTTGTTAAAAGAGGGCTTTATCTTTGTTAGAAAAAGTTGATGAGAATTTACATATAATATATATAGAATTCGATCCACATTAATTTATTAAAATTATTATGAATTGTTTATTTAAAAATTTAGTATCTTGTATTTATAAAAACTCAAAGTTGATTAGAGAAATATTTAACATAATTAAACTCAAGTAACATAATTTTTTTTATACATTAAGAGATTTTAGTTTTGAAATATATTTATATGATGAGTTTAAGAACAATACAAATAATTATTAAAAACATAATGCTTTAATAATACTTAATAATATTATGTTTTAAAATTTATTTTTATTAATTTAATATTTAGTTATAACTATAAAAAATATAGTTTAGTTTAAAAATAAAATATATCAATGTGTATATCATTTTGAATGAATTAATGGGTGATTATGGATTTAGCATAAAAAATGATTGAAGTTATATATTAAAAAAAATTGATATTGATAATATCATAAAAACGAATATATATATATATATATATATATATATATATATATATATATATATATATATATATATACATATATATAATTAAATTTATGCTAGTGTTAATTATTCCATCAATCAATATGTTCTATAAAATAGCTCAATAGTATATGTTTGTTGATATAGAGGATATATGCAAGTATCAATAAAGTTCAAAACATAATTTTCAATTTTTGTTTGTGTGATTTTCATGTTTGCATTTTTTCAAATTATTTGTGATTTTATTTCTCTTAATATTAAATTATATTGATTTTTCAAAATCACAATTCACCTACTTCTATTATACTATGATTGTTATTTAATTGATATTAGAACTAGATTCTAAAAATATATAAAATATAAAAAAAGATTTTAAAAATATTTCACTGTTTATAAAAAAATCATAAATTATGTAAGACATTTTAAAATATCAAATCATTTTATTAAATTTTATTGATGATATATTTGCTAAAGATATAATATTTTAATAATACTCAATACTATTATTTTTTTAAATTTAATTTTTTGATTAATTTAATATTTAGTTATAACTGTAAAAACATAATTTTATTTTAAGAATAAAATATATCACCGTATACAATAGTGATCATTTTGAATGAATTAATGGATGAATATGGATTTAGCATAAAAACATGATGAAGTTATATATTCAATAAATTTGATATTTATAATACCATAAAAAGGAATATATATATATATATATATATATCTAAAAATTTCAAGTAAAAAATGATGTCTTTCTCCCACCACAGCTCAATGGCAAGATCATCGAACTACTTCGCCGTCCTTCTCTTCTTTCCTTACCTTTCCCTTGGTTCCCAAAGAGGGATCAAAACCACACCTCCCCTTCCTATTGCACCGCTTCCCTCGGCTAAGCAGCTCGCATGGCAGCAGGGAGAGATGGCAATGTTCTTCCATTTCGGCATGAACACCTTTACCGACTCCGAGTGGGGCTTAGGCCGCGAGAATCCCTCCATCTTCTCACCCACAGCCCTCGATGCGCGTCAGTGGGTCGCTTCTGCCGTCGCCGCCGGCTTCTCCCGCGTTGTCCTCACCGCTAAGCACCATGATGGCTTCTGCCTCTGGCCGTCTTCCTATACCAACTACTCCGTCCGTTCCTCCCCCTGGCTCGACGGTGAAGGTGACGTCGTTGCTGAACTCGCCGCCGCGGCAAAAGAGTTCGGCATCGACCTTGGATTGTACCTCTCTCCATGGGACCGCCACGAGCCAAGCTACGGGAAGACCCTCGAGTACAACGAGTACTATCTGGGACAGATGACGGAGTTGCTTACTCTGTATCCAAATTTCGACATTTTCGCTTCTGATTTTTCTCCTATTGTTCTTGATCTGAATGTGTTCTTCTTCATCTGATTTCCTTTTACTTTTTGTGTATTTTGTGTTTGCCGTTTTAGCCTCTGGAGTTTTTATGCATTCCTGCAAAATTTGTATAGGTATTCCAGGAAGTAGATCTTGTATTGCTGAATTCCTAATTAACATTGAATTAGTCTTCCATCTTTGCCCTCCAATGCTGTTTTTTCATGAGGCATTTATATGGGTAATCTATTCCGATTGCTGCTACCCTACGACTATGGCCAAGGTCTATGACTACTGCTGTCCTCTAAGCATCTCGTCAAGTGTTCGTTGTCTTCAACAAGGTTTTGTCGACCAGATAACTTGGCCGAGATCCTCCTGTTCTTGGTTGGGCAAGCCTTGCCCCTCATTTTCATCCAAGTTTATTGATAGTTCCTGTCCAAGGAAGCCTATATGACATTGTTTGCTGGACCCAAATCGTCCATCTCCTCCCAAGGTAGTGGTTTTGCCACCCACACGATGAAGACGAGCAAGCTACTCATCGACCGTGACAACCAGTGTTGTGCTCTTGTTGGCTTGACCAACTCTCCCATTCCTGTCCAAAACTTGGACTGTATTTTTAGCCTAGGGTCTGTAATATTTGGGAGATGGATAGATGAGTATTTAATGCCTTGAATCTCTTGTTGTTTAATAAATCTGACCACTAGCCTTGGTCAATCAAAGATAATACGTTGATAATGAACACTTTGAAATGGCTGTTTGTCTCCCTAGACTGCTTCCCTTATAAATTACCCATCATAGCTTTGCGCAAAGGACGTCTTGATTCTTGACTTTCCAACATTTGGATTTGTAGCTCTTATTTTTTGCTTACTTTTGAACTCGTATGATAAACTATTTTTTTTTTTTTTTTTGGGATTTTGTATTAACATTGCATTTTATGATCTTCAAAAGCCTAGATTTGTATTGTAAGATTGGAGCCCCTCTGTAATGGTAACGTTACCTCTATTGTATTTGATGAAAATAGTGAAGCATTTTTGCGGTTGAGATTGTACATTTTACCCTTTGCGGATTTTTCTGAGTTACCATTTACTTTTTCATTATAATGGGCTTTGATTGTAAGTTTCAATTGTAATGGGTAACTTTATTTTATTCATCTAATTGTGTTCTTCATTTGATTTTCTTTTTCTTGGTGTGCATTATGTGTTTGTGTCATTTCAATATCCTAATTTTTCACCAACATGAGCAAAAAGTATATAGTTATTCTAGGAAGTGGATCTTGTATTGTTGAATTCCCAACGAACATAGTGTTAGTTCACAATCTTCTCCCTCCGATACTGTTTTGTCATGCATAATTTATATGGCTAGTCAATCCCAATTGTAGCTAGTGTGGTGCCCTAACAATCCCTACAAAAAAGACCAAGACCTTAGCCTATTGCTCCTATGCTTTGAGCACCTCATCAAGTGCTTGGTGTCTTCAACCAGGTTTCCTTGACCATATATTTTGCTTAAGTCCCTCTTAGTCTTTGTTGGGCAACCCTTACCCCCAGTTTTCATCAATTTTCTTTATAGTTCTTATCTAGGACCACTTATCTAAAATTGTTTACTAGACCCATATCTTCAATCTCCTCCAAAGGGTTGGTTGTGTCATATGATAATAATGATCAAGCTCCTCATTGACCATGGCATCCAATTTTGTGCTCTCATTGGCTCGACCAAGTCTCCCATTCTTGTCCAAATCTTAGACTATATTGCTAGCTACAGGTCTTCAATATCTTGGCTAGATGGGTATATAATGTCATGAATCTTCTATTGATCAACATATTTGACTACTAGTCTTATAACAGCCCTTTATTCTTCTTAAAGCGTCTTCCATATAAGCAACCCATCGTAGACAATTTGACTAGAATTTTACTCTAGCTTTGTAGCACCCTTTTTTGTATGCTTTAAACTTGCATAATGATATGTCTTTTAGGATTTTGCATTCACCTTGCTTTTGATGCTCTACAAAACCACAAATTGCTATTGTTGGGGTGGAATCCCTTCATAATATTAATATTGAGGTTACCTCTATTGTACCTGATGAAAATAGTGTAGCATTTATGCAATTGCGATTGTAGTTCTTGCCCTTTCTTGTGTTTTCCAAGTTTCCATTTACTCGTTCTTTGTGCTTTCTTCTTTTTTCTTGACTGACAGCTACTCATGACATTGACAAACTTGCATTCCTATATGCATATATGAGACCAGTGCTTGCAAATGCTTCAAAGTTATACTTTGGCATCAATGCATTGTTTTCTTGATCCACATTTTTCGTATCTTGGGATGGTTCTTTAGGATTTTATCTATTTGGCCATCCTCATCTGCTAGATTTGAGTGTTCTGTTTGGTAATCACTGGTTTTTGAATTCATTCTTTGAGATTTTATGTTGGTTTTCTTTATTCTTTTATCCAGTTATGGGGATATTCAGGAAGTTTGGCTGGATGGCGCAGGTAAGACGGACATGGTTTACTTGTTTGATACTTGGTTTCAGCTCATTCATCAGTTGCAGCCGAGGGCTCTTATTTTCTCGGAAGCTGGACCCGATTGTCGGTGGAGTGGGAATGAAAATGGAATTGCTGGTACTACATGCTGGTCGCTCTTCAACAAGAGCTCTGCTGTTATTGGCGGCACAGAAACACAGTGCGTACACGCAAACCTGATTTCATTTCAAGGTTATTTTATCATCATGTTCAATAGATTCTTGAAAAATGTTTTTAATGCTCACATGTGGATGGAAAAACAGTGCCATGTTTTACTTGCTTACTTTTGATCAATACAATGTTTTTGAGAATGGAGTTTCTCGAGGGATGGTCTTGAGGAATTCAAGATGGGTATTCTTGAAGGGTGGTCTTGGGAAAGTAGGAAGGCAGCTCTAAAGCTATGCCCTTGAGAAGTTCTGGTCGTGAGAAGACCTAAATCAGTGAGGAAGAGGCTCGAGGAATTGGAGGTCTGGGAATTCAATGAGATCTTGGGAGATGTTATCGGGATTGAGGTGGTTTCGAGAGATGATTGTGGCTCAAGAAGAGAACTCATGATTCTATTCATAAAGATAAACAAGGTAATACTTATTCAAATTAGGGGTTTTGCAAATTGGACAAAATTCTAAGAAGAGTTTGTGAATGAGTGTACTAGTTTTCCAAGCTTGGAGTTTTTTGGAGATTAGTTCTTTCTTAAGGAAAATTTGATTTTCATTGTATTCATACCCTTAACCTATTAAAGAAAAAGGGGAGGCGAGGGAAAGAAGCAGTCAAGTTGAGAAAGTGCTGAAGAGAAAAAGTGTGATCTAAGAGAAAGATCAAGGTGTTCAGAGCTAGTTGACTCTAAGGAAGAGAGCTAGAGCCTTGGGAAGAGAGAGAGAGTTGGTGGGAGTCCATCCTCGAGAAATGTTGAGATCTCGGGTTTTGTTTCTTTAGGGCAATCTCGGGTGGAATGTCTCGAGAGGATGATAAAATCTAATGAGTTGTTTGTTGGAAGGTGAAATATGTTTGTAAGGTAGATTTGTTTTTCCCTAATAAAGTTTGAGTTTTCTTGTGCATTTTTTTATGTTCTTATGTTTACGATTTGTTTTCTATCACTTCACATAATTTTGTTGTCTAATTTGTGTTCAACTTTTTCAAGTTTGCTTTGGGATTGAATTGAATTTTTTCATGTACTCTATCTTAAATAAGGTTTCCTGTGGTGCTTGAAATTGATGTAGTTGAAACAAATGTGATTATTTGAATTTTGTTGTGAGGTATTAACCTTTGAACATTTTTGGATTATATTATCATCAATTTTACTTGATTTAAGGGAATAAGAAGATCAAGAAGGTAGTTTTGACTTAGAGTTATCCAATAGTGATACGTTCCAAACTATTGGATCAAACCTAATGGTCTGGGTAATCTTTATTTGTTATTGTTGCAACAAGTGACATGTTTGTGTTGAAGAGCTAATAAGACCGAATGTTATGGTTACGAAGTAGTAGCTTGTAGAGATGAAAAAGACTAAAGAATAACATCAACATTTACATGATTTTGCTACTAAAAATGCAAATGTTTGTTATTATAAATCTCAACCCCTAAATCAAGGCACGACCATGTAGCAAACATTGGCAATAAGTGCTCTCCCTACTCGAATCCAGGCCATGAGGCTAGCTATTCAAGGCCAAGCATCGAGGACCAAACCCCCAAAGTCAGCCACTCAAGGCCAAACCCTTAAGATTAGTTTCTTAAAGTTAGACTTTTGAAATTTGATATTAAAGCTTAACTTTCCAACACGAGCTTCACTTCGCAGTTATAAGCAATCTCACCATCTCATCAAAAGACACTTGTCCTAAGAGGTTAAAACAATTCTCAAGAATATAATTGCTTTCTCTCACATGTCGAATGACATCATTATATGTAATCCTCATTGTCAACCATAAATAAAATCAGAAGGAACCATGAGATAACAACAAAATTGGAAGGAATCATCACCTTACTATTGACCTTAGAAAATTCTTTTAGCTCAGTCATGCATATCATAGATTCCTTATGATAACTGCTTACACTTCTTACAAGACCATCCTTGGTTGTTGAGCAATGAATAAATTTGGGATAATTATCTCAACACCCCACATATGTGTGAAATTTAGCTCTTTGATGGGAGTCATTTGAGTCCAAGGAAATCTCTTGCAATGCAGTGCTATTTGAATGCTATGAAGAGTACTCTTGCTCGAAACCTCAATTGTTGAACTCCTAAACAGAACTCCAATTAACTGTCTCTTGTGTTTCTCGTCCTTTTATCTCTTCTAAACTCTCTAAAATTTTAAATATCTCTTCTAATCTTAATGAGAAAGAAAGGACATCCACTTTAGCCTTTCAGCCGAGTATTCTGACATTTTTTCGTGGACACCTGTTGATTTGCATGGGATTGTTCACTTAAATATCGAAGCATTTTTTCAATAGTAATCCTTAGTATATCGCAATGCACCAAAAGAATCATGTATTTGTTGTAAAAAAGGAATCTACTATCAAAGAAGATATTTGAAAATTGCTAGAGGTTAACATTATTTTGGCCTATCTTCCACCCAAATTGGCTCACAAATGTGGTCTTAGTCTAGAAGAACAATGGCAAGTGTAACTTATGTGTTGATTATACAGATCTAAATCACATAAGTGTGAAGGACTCCTATCCTCTCTCTCCTTTCGATGATCTTGTAGACTCAATTATTGGATTCACTAGTTAGTTTTTTGAATGTTTTCTCTTATCATCACCAAATCAAAATGGCTAAAGAGGATGAGAAAATATCTTCTTCACCTTCATCATAATTAACTTTACAAGTTTCTATAAAATAGTCATGTTATTTGGGCTATAAAATTTTAGAACAACTTATCAGAGAATGATCAATATTGTTTTCCAAAGTTAAAAAGGCACAAATCTGGAAGCTTATGTAGATATATGCTTAGTAAGAAGCAAATCTTTTGAAGCTCTTCTACAACACTTAAAAGAAACCTTCGAGGCTTGCAGAAAGTATAATATGATGCTAAAACTCTTAAAGTATTCTTGTGGATGAAGAGTTGAAACGTTCTCAAGATAAGAGATTGTTCTCAAACAAGTACAAAATACTATTTGTAAAACCTCATTAGTATACAATAGATCTCCATAAATTTATCAAGAGAGTGGATTTGCTCATCTCTTCAATAATTTTCTTTAAATCTAGAGCAATTATTGTTTTTTTATTAATTTCTTCTATTCAATTCAAGGGGATAATACTAGCCTAGTCTCTCAACAATTTTATGTCAACCTCAAGTTGAACAATCCTCTCTTGATATGACAATTTTATTTTTCAAGCTTTCTCTTGAGACCATTAAATATGAGTTTTCATTATATTTATTTTTCATAATCTTCTTTATTTGCCAAGGTGCCTTCTAAGAGCTTGTGAGAAACCAACAAACTTGCATTGACAACATCAAACCTTGAGAACATTTGTAGAAGATTTCTTTGAGATTATACTTCAAAATATTCTTTAAGTTGTATGAATAATGACAGGGGCTGAAACAAAAATCATCGTTGGTGGAATTAGAACGTTTGGTATAAAATTATCATTAATTGATATGAAACTTGTCTCCTCCCTTCGACAGCTGGTAACCTCGAGAGGAGCTTGTGCTTTTTCTACTGGAGGCCGATTATCTATCAAGTCAATCCTTAAATCTTTCTTGATCTAAAGCAGAGCAACTGCAAGCTTTCACCCCCAACCCCCCCCCCCCCCCCCCCCCCCCCCCCCTTTTTCTCCCTCTTTGACATTGCCTTCAAGGCTTTAACAATCACTGCTTCAAAAGGACACATGCCCTCTCCAAATGTGCTCAGTGGAGTGCTTTCCCTATCACCAACACCAAGAATTGAGAAGCGAAAGATAGGAACAATAATGAATTTTAGAAAGCCTATTGATCTAGTTATTTTCATTGTGGTGCTATGGTCAAGAGGAGCTATCTCCATATCTTTAGTAGCTTTCATTTCCCCTAAGGAAGTCCCCAATGGTAAGGGAGAAGTCTATGTTTATTATGATAGTATGGCCAGGAGGTGTTACCTTTGTATCTTTAATACTTTCCATTTACCCCAAGAAAGTCCCCAATGGTAAAGGAGAAGTCCTTTCTTAAGAAAATATAATAAGTTCTTTGGGAGCACCAATGTGAACATTTGAGAACGAACTCTCTTATACTACCTTTGGCATTGATTTTGGAACGTCCATTATTGTTGGCTTTTTTTTAGTAGCATTTTCAATCTTTACATCTTTCCTCTTTATCTAATATGTGTTTTCTTTCATCAAGATATAATCCAAAAGCACCCAACATAACATTGAGTCAACTCATGCTAGCAATTCTTTAGCTTTGGAAGTGAAGCAAATCGGTAAGTATTCAAAGCATTAATCGACCTGATTTAAAGAGGATGATGATAAGCCAATTATCGCATTAGAAAATTTTTTACTTTTTCAAATTTTAAAAAAATTGTTTGTTGTCTCATCCCACAACAAATGTTTGTAAATAACTCTTCATTAGAATATAAATAATGATATGAAAAATTCGAGAATTAAATGAATATATAAAAGTTTATAAGATAAATCTTAAACCTTAAATTAAGTTGTATTTTGTGACAAAGATTGACAACAGATGCCTTCACATCTTGAGTCTAGACCCTCTAAACTAGACCTTTGAGGGTAGATGCTTGAAGCCAACCATTTGAGGATAGATTTGTGAGGCTAAAACCTTGAGATCAACTGCTCATGACTAGGCTCTTAAGACTTGAAGTCCAAACTCAACCTTAATGCAAGCTTCATTTGATAATTATAATTAGTCTCATCACATTAGCAAAAGACACGCACTTGTTGAAGGCAGTTAGAATCATTATCAAGGTGATTGGTTTCCCTCACGCACTAAATGACATGAGTGTATGATATCTACTTTGTCAACCATAAATCAGCCCACTAGCGATCGAATTCATGAGGGATGTAGATCAAATTATAGTCTTAGCCAAATTTAGGAGTTAAGATGTATACTAACTCTGAATTTCTTCTTACTTGAGAGAGATTTCTAGCTTTTTTAGAGGTTTTCTTTTTCCTTGGTCATCCTCGACATGTGAGTATTCAAACTCTCTTTCTTTTGTAATTCTCCTTATGCTTTCAATTAAACAAATTTATGTTATATTTTGTTGAATTAACAATTTGTATCAATAATCAAATATAATAGTATACAAAACAAAAGACAAAAAATACTCTTTCAAAAATTTTAAAATGCATCCAAATCTTTATTATAAAAGATCTCTCATATTTGTCTCATTTTATAGAGAGTCCCTTGTGTTTCACTACTAACTAGGTGTCTCTACTACTTCATTAATGCAAGAATTATATTCTTAACCATTTTTTAATCTTAAATACCCTTGTGTATAGGGACCTATATATATAATCATATCAATTATAAGAATTAATATTAATATGATTATTTTTAAAGAACAGTTTAGAAATTAAAAAAAAAATGGTTAGAGATCTATTTGTTGTATTAACAAAACTACAAAGACCTACCTAATTATTATTCAAAACCAAGAAACGTATTTGTATTACTAGACAACCATGAGACACCTAACTATAATTAACCTAAAAACTTATGATTTTTCTCTTTTGGTTGAATGACATGTTTATAATCTCTTGCTTAGGATCTTCCATCATTGCCCTGCATCTCCTTTCACAATGTTTTACTATGTGGAATTTTATCAATCAGTGTAAGCTCATAACCCGGTTGCCCCTGATGCACTTCGCTTCTCATCCTTGCGTCGAACCTTCACCTCTGCACATCTTTTCAGAGGCAAATTGTATCTTACTCTTTCTTTTCTCAGGTACTCCCTTAAAGGGGATCCTTATGGGCATGATTGGGTTGCTCCCGAGTGCGACGTATCTATCAGGAAAGGTTGGTTTTGGCACAGCTCAGAGCATCCCAAGTCTCCGATGGATTTGCTCGACATCTACTACAAGTCAGTGGGTAGAAACTGCCTACTGATACTAAATATCCCGCCCAATTCGTCCGGTCTCTTACCAGATGAAGACCTTCAGGTTCTTCGTAATTTTACCGCACTACAGAAATCGATTTTCTCACATAATTTGGCCAAGGATGCCTTAGTTTTGGCAAGCAGCACAAGAGGAGGCCCCGAGGAGTCTCAGTTCAGTCCATCCAATGTCTTCCAAGAAGGTATCTACACTTACTGGGCTCCAGATGAGTTGCAAACTAACTGGACATTGGTTTTGAACTTTGGGCAATCTGTATCCTTCAATGTGCTGCAAGCACAAGAGCCAATTCAGTTGGGACAACGTGTTATAGAGTTCCATGTTGATGTTCTACTTGAAGGGGGGTGGGAAATGATAGCAAGTGGAACAACCATAGGTTACAAAAGAATACTACTCTTTCCTATGGTAAAAGTTCAGTTTCTAAGGTTTGTCATCGATAAATCTCGGGCCGATCCTCCCCTGGTATCTCATCTGAGTGTTTACGTCGATCCCTTTTCTGCTGCTGGCAATCCACACGGTTCAAGCAGGTCAACTTTCGACATCTTTGAGCCTTCCAAAAACACCCAAGTTTCGATTAACTCATTGCATTCTAGTTTATAGCAGCAGTGATGTTTATCTGCAACCACACTGGTTTCTGCTCTCCAGTTTTAGTGGCTAATAATTACCTTCAATGCATCATTGTTGCTCTTGTTGAATAATAAACAGGTGGATAAAGAGTTGCATTGTTTGATAAACTGTTGTATTAAGTATTATTGACATCATGTTTGTTAATGATCAAATTATCTTTCATACAGTGCAAATGCCAAATATTGAAAGAAAAAAATAAGATAAATGCATCTGAGAAAACTTGGGAAGAACTACATACAGTTTTGTTCTCTGTATCACCCAAAACTGAGCAGATTCTTCAGTGATAAATTGCAATCCATATAGAAGTTAGAATACAGTTTACTGGAAAACCACCTGCTTGAAGTTGTTCATGGGCCAAGAAGCTTCTTCCATCTGGCATATCCCAAGATGATCAAGAAGATTAGGAAACAACCTCCCGTTGTTCCTGCGGCGACGGAGGTGAACATGTTGTTTGTGTTATACAGTGGGCAGGGAATGTTCACTGCTAAAAGCCCGACGACTAAGGAGTGTATTGTCATCGCAAAGGATAAGATGCTTAGGACCATCTGAAGCTGAATCAATTCGTTTCGTTGGTTGTCGAGTTGAATGTTAACATAATCTTCTGTGTTGTCGATGTATTCCCTCACCTGCATTGTTTGAAAGGATATTGCATTTAAACAACATGATGATTGAAGGTATCAATAATGTATCACTTTA
Source organism: Vanilla planifolia (assembly GCA_023846275.1). Taxonomy (NCBI): domain Eukaryota; kingdom Viridiplantae; phylum Streptophyta; class Magnoliopsida; order Asparagales; family Orchidaceae; genus Vanilla; species Vanilla planifolia. Next base: position 15,073,630 of record CM043876.1, on the reverse strand, counting down.
TCATGAGGTATCAACAATGGCTTTTTCAACTCAATAGATGAAGCAAACCAATACTAAATAAAATTAATATTTAAGGGTAAATGAGCAATCATGTTATACAAGAAAAGGAATATGACTCAATGACTATAGAAAGCACTTCACCACGACATATTGTCAAATATACACGTATTTTTTTATCACTTTATCATGACAAGGTATCAACAATGGCTTTTTTGACTCAATAAATGTGTCAAACCAACAGTAAACAAATTTGGACATTCTTAGTTAACATTTAAGCGTCGTGTACATACTAAGTTCCAACTTTATTTTCAAAACAACTCTTATTTAAATTCTATTTCAATCAAATATTTTCATCAAGACTTTATTTCCTCTAACAGAAAACTTATTTTTCAATAACTCATTTTTAAAATCTCATTTTTAAACCCAATAGTTATATACAAACAAAGCATAAGATTTATTTGACATAATTGTTATTGAATATTATATTATAAAAAGATGAATTTTTTAAAATATTATTTTAAGATGATAAAATTATTTTTTTTTGCTCTTTTCATATTTTTTTTATTTTCATGATGATAAAAGTGATTTCAAAATATTTATTATAAAAATAATAGTTTCTAAATCTACTCTCCAATAGAACTTTAGTCCATTAGACCTATACTTCATTTCAACACAGAATATAATCAAGATTTTCAAATACTTGTATATTTGTCAAAACAACAATACCAATCTAAGTCTTCATAGGTTTTTACCAACCAATAACAGACAAACAAAATTTTTACTCTAAAAACACTTTTTATTAAAAATAAATAAGATTAAATTTAATATTATATTATAAATTAAAAATAATATTAAAATTTTAATATATAATTAATATAGTTATCTTTAATAAACTTAATATTTTAGTTCATTAAATATCTACATAATATTATATTAAATCTAACTTAGACATTTATATAATGATCCCTCTTTAACAAGTGTTATTAAAGTCAGATATGAATCAATTGGGACTAAATAGTGCTTCATAGCCAATAATATGTAAAATGGATGGTTATGTTTCCATCAAAGTTTACAAGACATGTATAGTCGATATGATGCAACAAATTTGACAAGCAATGACAGAGTAAACTATGAGAGCAGAGTTCATAGTGATGATTTCAATGAAGTTTACAAATAGGCATAGTCAACATGACACAATAGATTGGACAAGTCGTAACATAGGTAATAAGGGCAATACAATTGATAGTAATGCTTTTGACAGAGTTGATGTGTTGATTAATGGATAATATGAATGAGATTTTTATTTAAAAAAAATTATTGAATATAAGTAAAATTAGATTTAATCTTACATTATAAGTTGAAAATAATGTTAAAAGCTTAATATATAATTAATGTAACTCTATCTAAACCTAAAATATTAAGTTATTAAGTGTTTACATAAGAATATATTAAACTTAAAAATGCAAATAATAAACTCTTCCCAACACTTTGACCTTTGGTACATCACTTATTGTTGACAATTATAATTTGTGCACTAAATCAATTTCTTTTTGTCATAACGTTAGATTGATCTAAGTTCTAACATAGCAATCAAGAATCACACAAATTACCTTGGGCAAAAAAGAAAGTATGCTTGGGTAACACTGCCCAAATTGTTAAGCATCCATATTACTTTTAATAAGATATATGGTTCTTGCTAAAGCATCCATTAGCATTTGGATATCTTCCCTAGTTTATTAACATAATCTCTAAAGCATGTTCTATAATAAAAAAATGCAGAAACTAGAAAACCAATGGCATGGAGAATGAAAACTTACTGAAAGTATTTTGCTGCGGGTTCCCTCCAACTGCATAAAATAAGCCTCCAAAAGCATTTCCAAATCCTCCACATTGTTATCGTCTGAACGGAAACTAATAATGCTTGCACTACCGCGAGCTCTAGAGCTTATCCTTGGTAAGTTTGGAGCAGCAACAACCAAACTGTTTGAAGTTGCAGAAGCAACCAAAGCTTCTAATTGCTGATTGTGGATCTGCTTCCTTGTTAAATAGAACTGCCCCATATCTTCAGCATCATCTAAAAGATGCTCTATTTCATCCCTCACCTACCCAAAATCATAGCATAAGGTAAAACGTTTCTATTTTGGTTATCTTAATCATAAAATGGCAGCAAAGTTAATGTTGACATCACATAAGCACATATATGAAGGAAATGAAATTGTTAACCTGGCAAAAAGCCTTAAGAAGGTTGGTTCTAAGTAAGTAATTGGGACCATAATCTTACCTTTTGAACACGAGCAAGTAGACGAGTAAGATTTCCTTTCAAACTTCTTACACATTCGAGATTATTGGTGTTAACAGTCATAACTAGTTCATCTAGCACAGGATATGCATTTCTTTCCAGATCAGAAACGCTTGAATCCAAGTAAGCGCAAACAAATTCCAGAGCAATCTCCAGCACCTGAAACTCAAATGGAAGTTCTGATTCCTCTTCGCCTTCCCTCTGTAAATCTACCCGGTCAGACTCATGAAGATTAGATGGTAACTTGAGATAGAGTTTTCGTTTCAAATGTTCCACAAAAGGAAGGACTTCATGGGCCAAGGGATCCAACAGAAATACTTCCTCGGCAGTTACTATGGCCTTTATAAACTCCAGGTTAACAACCATGGCTTTCTCCCTTGCTGAAATATAACAGATACAGCTATGAGAAAAAGAAAGATTCAATAAAAAAAATGTTCTCAGAGTAGAAGAGCAGCAACTAATTAATCTCTCTACAGAAAATGGTACGATACATGGAAAAATTGGTCAATAAGGTGCAAAATTTTGGATGTTAATCGATTCAAGAATCCTACATTGAGCATAATTTGCTAGATCAATGAGAAGTTAACACAGGATGCATATAGTCAGAACTAAGATTCCTTTTAAATACTGACAAAATTTGTTGTTTTAAAACCAAGACGTCAAAATATAGGTTAAAAACACGGTATTCAAATTAGTTCTAAACACAAAATTTAATGATGCTTGAAGCTTAAGAAATCAATCGAAATGGTAGAATTCTTCACAGATCATCATAAATGTGCACCACTGCAACGGGGCAGGGAACGCAGTGAATGATCTACAGACAAAGTTGTGGTCTGAGATTAAATCTTAATAGATTAGTTCATACGATGCACGAAGCTGATGAGTCAAAGAAAAGTTTTTTTATCCGATGAAGCAATATCATAGTTTGCGATTGAAGATGGCTGTAGTTACTGTCGATTGCTTAAATCTCTAATGTATGAATGATTGGTTATCCAATTGGAATTCCGATAGCTATTGTTTGAAAAGTATATTTATTATGTCGACATGAATAATCGAGGCATTCCAAAAAATTTATAATGGTGAGAAGGTGCTTCAAAGTTCATTCAACGATAATGGAGAATTAGATTGTGTCACCGAGGATATTAGAAGAGTGCGAGAAGACGGGCCCAAGTATCCTGAGGTCGCGGGCGGGAATAGACGCCATCTTCATGATGGTGCTCTTGTGAAGCTCGACAACCTCTGATTTCCCCGTACGGTCGAATCGCATCCACAGCCGAGATCCCGCCTTCTTCTTCACACCTTTTCCCCCCACCGGAACCACCTCAGCCTGCGACGCTACGCTAACCAGAGGCTTCAGTTCAATCCGCCGGAAGGCTGATCGGGACTTCCGCGAAAAGAAGGAAGTAACACTCTTCTTCCCTGTTCTCTTCCCCATTTTCCCCTTTAACGTAAAATTCAAACCAACGGCATAAAAAATGAAGACTGTAAGCCCTGATCTCTCTCTCTCTCTACAAGTTGTTGCTCTCCTACTTGAAGCGATCCATGGCTTAAGTGGAGCCGATCGGAACCGGTAGAATGTTGCCGGAGCCGTGGCGGAAAGGACGAGGGGGCAGCAAGATGGCGGCAAATTGCTCCAACTTGGTTGCTGCCGCAACTTATTTTTACCTTCTGGCGTTTCACCGGATTCCAGACATATTTTAGCTGTTTCAGACAAATAAAAAATAAATAAATATTTAAATATTATTTTTTTTTTTTTGTTGATTTACTATTTTTTAGAGACCTTGTCCGGTTAACTACGCAGCTACCCGTGTGTGTGCCGATATTTTTATTTATATATCTAAACAATTTTATATATTTTGGCACGATAAAAAAAGTTTAAAAACTTTCTAATAAAGAGCGTGAATAACAGAAATTTAAAAGAAATTATTTGACTTGTTTTTTTTTTTAGAGGGAAATAAAGTTTTTAAAAAACATTTTAAAAAATGTCATAATAAATAAATTAAGTTCAAAATATAACTTTTAGAGGATGCACGTTCCCATTAAGTACTAAGGTCTTGATTTTGGATTTGATTTTACGTGTTTGATCAAAGATCTCTATCATTGATAGTTTCAAAACTCGATTTTGATCTCAAATTTAATTAAGTTTTACTTACATTTAAATTAGTCTATATAATATAAATTATTAATATTGAAAATCTTTACTCATTTTAAACTTCATGATGTGGTAATATTTGATCTTATTAATTATAAGACTTTTTATATGTCATAACATTTATAGAAAAAGACAGAGTTTTAATATTTTTTAGTTATTGCACTATTTGATAATTGCCTTAGTATATGTTATATCAATTTTTATGAGCAAGTCTATCTTTATTATCTAAGGTTTTAGAAAAATTCATATGCATCTCGTTTAATTCTCTATTTCTTATTTTGCACAATTTGATAGTTCCTTAGGATCTAAAATTTTAGTTTAATTATCTAAAAAATTCTTCGACTATCATAAAACAATAGATAACCTCTGATAATGATACTACTATTCAAATACTACTATAAAGTGGCCAAACTCCTTTGGTAGTTTGCAAACCTACACAATACATCATAAGTCTTTGGCTTCTTTTTATGTCTTTTGCAAAACTAGTTGCTTATGGAATCATAATAATTATACGTCTTTGGCTTCTTTTAGGCCCCTGTGATTCAAGCTATGTTGAAGTTTTGATGAAATGAAAGCATGTGTAAATCACTTTGGTAAGTTTATGACATGCAAATGAGATTGTGATCTATGATACCTTCAACCTTAATTGTTGTTGTTGGTGTAAATTAGGACGAGTGGTGAGATATCATAAAGATGTCAAGTTTAACTCTCACTTAGGTTTCTCTAGATCCCATTTTAGATCTACTATTTTGCAAACCATCGACAAAAATGACAATTGTTTTGCCATGCCCAGCACAAACTACGATGATAATTGTTTAGCCACCACAACCGTTGTCCAAGAGAGTGATACCACATATGATAGTTGGCTTTAGAGTGCATCAAGATGCTATTACCTAATCTAATTGTCAAAGCTTCACCTTCAAAGATTTAACAAGCAAACTTGAGGGCAACATATGAATGATCAAAACGTTTTGGTTTTGGCATGATTAGTGGATAATTCCCACGATAAAAAGCATGTTAGAGGTTACCCGACGAGTGCGTTCACATTAGATATTCACTAGGATTAGGTCTTCAAGTCAAGGAAACTTGATGTCACATTATCAAACATTTAGTTGATATCTCAGCATTTTGTTTGTCTACCTGTACTTCATTTTGTTCATAAATTGTTTAAATCAACTATTTTGTCTACGTGTTTAAGAGAATCATAAATTATTTAGGACATTTCGATGCATGTAAGGTGAGGTTGAGCCATTTGATAAGTGAATGGATATAACAACCAATTTGCCCAAATCGTTCAATGTAATTGCTTAGATGCCTAATGTAGTTAGTTCAAACTTTCGAGTATGGTGCATCAAACCACCTGAGAAGATTCTTGTGTGGGTTTCATGTTTGAACTTTGCATGGCTTCTAAATAATCACATGCAAAACTTATGTTCATATGATATAAAAGAAGCCTTTTTGCAATTTCCACCATTCGATTTAGAAATTCTACGTGGATTATATCCCTGAATCATTTCTTTGGAAGTTTCTTAATGATTCAAAGAAGAAACATAGACTTGCAACAAATGGTGACAGCAGGAATTTATAATCTTCAGTGATTTTCTTTAATTATATCTATCAAATAATATTTTCTTTATAAGATTCAGTTCATAAAATGAAAAAAAAATTTGTTTATGCACAATCTTAAGTACCTGTTTTCAAGCAAGCATTTGAGCATTATGCCATTGGTCTTTTGCCCTAAAAATTAGAGTAAATGAAGTGCATTATGCATGCTACAACTATAAAGTGTGAACCCTAAGATGATCTCTAAAAGTTATTAAAGTCCAAAATTAGCTTTAAATTTATATTTTTCTAACAAAAAAATCACGCATACTTGTCTGAGCTGACTAGTAATCTTTGTATGGGTTTAATGAGTTAAATAATGAGAATTGATTATAAATGAAGAGCTTACAAGGAAATTGTGACGAGTCCGAAAGTGCATACCAGAAACATCCAATGGGGGCACAACATGTCGAGCTACCAGAGGATTCACGAGTCAAAATGAAAGCAAAAGTTAACATGCATGAAAGGAACAGCTCTCAAGACATGATCATGAAGGCATGCCCAATAAGTCAATTGTTAGTCATTGCGAATCTAAAAGAAACCTAAACAATAAGTATTAGATTCCAATCATGGGCACAGGTCGATGACATTTTTCCGATTTGCCATACAAGCGAGATCAAGAATCTGCATGACCGAGTCAAGTTCGAGTTATATCATTCATCAAACACAATGAGCCAACGTAAATACAAAAAATTAGCATAGATGAGAGAATGATTGACAAGGAGGAGATCCATACTAAGTGCACCAAAGCTAATCCTCAAGAACCATTGAACTCGGCAAGTAGAAGTGAGGCAGAATTAAGTTGTGTAGAGTTGGCATAAGTCTTGTTTAGATGGTGTACATACATAAACAATGAGTAAAATACATCCTAAATCTTAGCTGAAACAAGAAGAAGAAAAGCATGAGTAAAACAGAAGAGCCATAGAAAACATTGAATGGGAAAAACAATGCAGAGAAAAATTAAAAACATTAGAAATATATAAGTCAATTTGTAGCATGTTTTTAGGATTCATCTAAGATCGTTCATGAGATAGATGAACTGTTTCTGATACTATAGATTTACATTACTTTACAACTCTGCTGTCAAATATATAAGCTATAATATAAATCTCAATGAAGCAGTAGATTACCATGCTGAAGACTACTGAGGAGCTTGAAAATGTGGGCAGACTCTTTCAGGATGTCCTCTCGTCCAAAGATTTCTAAGCTCGCCTCTTTTCCACCCTAATGATAAAAAGGTACCTACACAGGTTTGAAGGTGAGTTAATAAACACTGTTCGGGCTTTTTTTGAAGAAAAATGGTAGAAAAGGTGCTTTTGTAAAGCACTTTTGAACTGTGCAACTAAAGAATGATCTTCTAACAATTTTTCGAGTACAAGTGATTTCTAACATACCAAGAGTAAAGGGAACAATATAGAGAAGAGCTGGTTGACCATGCCCATCCATCAGGTTCAAAGCAACATATGTAACCAGGAGACCTGAAGGGGGAAAACATTGAAGGAGAATTACAACCGATGGTAAAAGGAAAGGCAAAATTAACGAGAAATTCTAATTTGTTCTGTTTGTTTTGGCCCTGTTTGGCCAATTCATTTCATCCATTTTCGCAAAAACATTAAAATTTTAATAAATATTTATCCTAAAAGTCATTATATAGTTCATGTTTTTGCTTTTAATCTCAAAGATATTAAAAATTGATCCAACAAATTTTACAACTCTTAAATTTTCAAAAGTTGATAAAATAAATTCAATAGATATTTTGAAGAGACCTTTACATGCAGTAAATCATACCTGAGCCATAAGCCACCATGGACCATAAGAAATATCCTGCCTTGAGATTTTTTTTCATGGCCCAGTCATATCTGCATACCATATGCATATTGAGATGTAAAATATTTCAGCTTCTTCACATCTTTTTTAACTTCAATTTTATAGATTTGACAAAAAAAAATGAAGAAAAATTCATTTTTCTTTAGAATGACTAAGATGCAGTAGATCAATCATATAGTCATAATATCTGCTAAAGAGAAAAATAACCCATCCATCAGCAATCAATATCCTCAACATCGACTACTATCAATGCATTACACGTGAGTAATATCTTTGGTTTTCATGGCAAGCTTTTATGCCTTTCTATAAGTTCAATAGTTAGTTTTCAGTATAAATCTCCAAAAACAACTTTTTAACCTTAGTATTTACAAAAAGAACCATCAACCATTTTCCTGTTACTCTTCGTTTCCACTACCATAGTTCATGATTTAGGGTTACACCAAATGGATTCACCCATGATACACACTGCCATTTACAAAATACAAAAAATTAGCTCCCCATTTCTACCTCAACATCACTATAAGTTTTTATTTTGAAAAAAAATATTGTTTTCATCCATAAAATTCCACTATTAAGACAATTTTTGAGTTATTCACCTAAAGCCTTTTATGGTGTAGAAGGGTCAATTTTTCCCAGAGATGATTAATACAAGTAACATATACTTTACTATGAGTTATTAAATTGACAAACTCTATCAATTAACCAATTTTTCAAGTTCCCATCCCAATTCTAATGACTTCAACAACTAAGTTATTTAGCCACATCCATGCATGATAATGTAGGTAGCCTTACGCATTCATCATTGCAACTATAAAAGAAAAGGCCCTACTCATCATTGCATCGAGGTCACACAACATCTCTACGAGGGATGTCTTAGCATTCATGTAATTTTACAACTGATTCATGTCATATTGGTCCAACAAGTTTTACACTAGTGTTTGATCACCCAACGCAACTAAACACTTACTCTCTATCAGGCTTGGATATACACTTTGAGCATGTGAAGTTAATTATTCTGCCATTTCTGTAATTGCAAAAATGATTTATTTGCATATTTCCTAAATATAGAGTTTAACATATTTAGAGCATGGACTCGTCCAAGGACACCTAATCATTTATCGTGTTTAAGAAATTCTTTTGAGGGTTAATTCAGTCCTAAGTATGATTTAGAAGCAATATCTTCCACAATTTACCCTCATACCTGTGACACCACATAGCATGAGTTTGAACCCACCTAATAATTGTCCCACATCTATTTCAGCTACTTGTTTCCTTATAATGAAAAAAACCTTAATAATGTCAAGATAGAGGAAGACATTTATGCAGGTTATCAATCACGAATTAGGGATTTACATTTAAATAGCTAACTAATGTTCTAACCTTGAGCCCCTTTAGTGTCACCCTCTTCTCGATCACCTAGAAGATTTGAGCTTCTTGACACACTGACATCATGGGATCAAACGCCGAACAACTTTGATGATTATTATTTCTTTAATGTCTCAGTTTCTTGAAGCCAATCTCACACTCTTCGTGCAAGTTTCTCAGAAGTTAAATTCACCCCAAATTCAATATGAATGATGGACAAACTCACCGATCTCAAAACAACGAACCATGTACTGGTTTATGGGCAGTGGTAGCTCGGCTAATTAGAAAAGTTCATCATAGGTACTTTCAAAGAAAAGTTCATCCCACTCCAAAAAAATATGGATAGGAGTGTTGATTATTTGACGAATTTTGTCTACTGAGAATAACAGGGTAGAGGAGGTAGTTGTCAATAATATTAGTTGAGTTTGCAAATGTTGCTTGGGATTAGGAGAAACAGGTTCATTTCAGTGTTCTTGATGTTAATATTGACTGGTATTAATGATCAAGATGTTACCATATGGGTGATTTTAATAAAGGGAATGTGGATTCACTAATTTCAATTTTCAAAATGTTTAGTCTATACTGTTTTTAATATACACTTTCTTTAATTGTCAATCCTTTTTACAACAAATTTAACGTTACAGAGACAAACAATTGGCCCAGGCATTAAAAATTATAAATATACATTTAGGCACACATTTTTTTCTGCAAACAAATAAGTAGTGATTAGACCAATAACAAATCGAATCCAATTTGAAATTCAGGCAGAAAACTTGTCAGCATAGTTAAATAACAATCAGAAAGAAAATCAACCAATAAAAACTCGGGATATCAAAAAAGAAAAGACTAGAAGGAAGTCGATATAGTTTGAACCTTAATGAGAATGCAATTAGCAGTCCGGGAAGAAGGATGTCACCAAAACCAATTATGCTATATCCACCCCAGGGGTCAAACATTCGTGGGATCTTAAGGAGCATAGGAACTCCATCTTCTCCACTTCTATCACCTCGTGCGACCTATGAAGATATGAAGAACACATTCCCTAGATGTGAGTGACCACTTCATATACCCTGGGAGTAATACTAACAAGAATAAAAAGTAGAAATTTGCTTACCACAATCATAACACTTTCATGGAAGAACCAATGCGAAGCAAAAACCCAAAAGATGTCATACAGGAAGGCACAACTAAGAAGCACGGTACCGACCTGATTACAATCAGAAAAAAACACTAGTATATATTGATAAATGTATTGCATTCCATTTGTAATCTTTCACCATTATTGAAAAGTTGCCCATTTGAAGTTTAAGAATTGCACTCTGTTTAATTTGCTAACGTTTGTTTAGGGAATTCTGAGACACCAAAATACTCCGCCTCATAGCTTTGGATGTAAAACACAGATTTGGACAGAAGAAGGTATCACGTTGTATGCCAATGCCATGTCCTCTTGTATTTTGGATAACAAGTGAAACTAGACAACCTATTTAATGTGTTTAACTTTGCTAAAAGAAGAGAAGCATATCAAAATATAGTGGAAACAAGCATATGGAAAGAGCAAATGCTTTCTAGAATTTATAACCAAGTATAACAGAAAACCAACAACAACATAAACCGAGATGAATGATTGAAAATAGTATCATTCACCAAAGTGATCACAAGATGAATGATTCAATCATATTGGATAATGACAAACATGCTTAATGCAATGCATGATTTCCATGGAAGAATCTTAGTAGTGGATAAAATATTGGAGAACACCATCTTAGTGCCATAAAGAAAAAAGAATTAGTAAAATAATTTGATGTGTGCAACTATGCTAAAAAAAAGAAGCATATTAACATACAGTAGGAGCAAGCATTACAAAAGAGCAACTTCTTTCTGAAATTATGGCCAAATATGATGGAAAAACAACAATAAAATAAATAGGAACTGTATGACAGAAAGGCAACAATAACATATATAGCGAGCTGTAAGTACAGCCAAGAATGACAGAAAACCAACAACACAAATAGAATACCTTACCTTGAGATTGGGAACTCGCACTATTTGAATAACAGTGAGTATCAGCGCAATACCCTGATAAGACATATTATCAAATGAAGGGAAATAATAGAATGTCAAGGAAGGTAGAAAAGTAAGCAGAAGTGACCACCATGATATTATTATAACCATCAAATGCACACTGAGGAAACAGATTGGCAAGAAGGCTACAGCTGAATCATTTTTTTAGCACCAATAAGTAAATCTTCTTTTTAAGTAAAAAAAGAAAAAATTTACTAAGTTCCCAAGTACAATGAAATTCTGCATATTCAGAGACATCAATGCAAAATAGTAAAGATAAATTCAATGAAGAAAAATAATTAGATCTCACAAAAGGCAGCAAGGTAAGAAAAGCATCACTAATAGACATATAAAGGCCGTACAAGAAATTTAGTAAAAAAAAAAGTAGCCGAAAAGTTTTGGGCAGATCAGTTTTACAAGACACAAGCAAATCCTTCAAAATTCAAAATGAAAAATTTCCAGATTTCTTCCTGAACCAGATTGTGCCCCAGCCCCTCCCCATAAAGCACAATAAGATGAGCATATTTAGGGAAATAATTGAGGACAATAACAGAAATAGATTGATTAATTCCAATGATAACTCACAAAATTTTCAGAAGTTTATGCACTTACAAGGATATCTTGTCCAATCCAGGCATAGGATCTTCGCCTGTAAATAGCCCAGATAGTAGCAAAAGCTACGCAGAAAGGAGTAATTGCCAGTGTAAGGTATGAAACTGCTCCAAAGAAGGGTACTTTAATAAACGACTCTCCAGCTCTTTTTAGCCACCTGAAAATCTCATATAACATTATAGTATAAGTAATCAAATGGTATCATGCTAAGAAAAAGAAGAAAATGAATTTCCAGGATGCCTTTAATATTGCTCTAAAATACCCCAACGTAAAAAAAAAAGAAATAGAACCAGCGGTTAACAGGCAACTAGGTCACATAAAAATTGCTTCACCTTTTGATGGAGAGGATGCCTAGTGATTAATAATCATGGAAGTAGTGGAGCTATTTTTACTAAACATTAAAGAGCAACTTGAAGACTAAGAAGCACAAACCATTCTACATGCCTCACCATATCAGAGTACCAAATCTCTTTTAGCACGTGACATTAGACCACACAACGACATCATATTAGGCAAGTAGCATGTCCTCAGAAATAAATTATAAATGCTTTATGGACACGTCCAAGAGATGACCCAATGCAAAGCACAATTCAATGACACGACACTCAACCCTATTGCATTAAGTCATAGATAAACAGCATAGATTCTTTTTAATTTTGTGTATGCCTCCCATCATCTGTTTTTTACATTATATGCACTCACTTTCATCTCTCACCACTACATGAACTTGCCTCTAGCACCTACATTTTCAATCAAAACTAGTTTATCACATCTCACTATCCATCAAATAATGCATTTCAAATCTAGCCTACATCAACTCGAAACTCACATTTTATCTCTAACTATTAGCCTAGATTCTAATAGCATCAATAGCTCTAATCCTTTAGTCCAACATTTCTTTCTTTACCGTCAAGTCTTCATGCAAAGTCTCCACCAAGATTGATAATTTTCTATTGATTCCATTTTATTTGCATGATTAAATTTTACCTTTTAGCAAATCCATGTTATAAAGATACATATCCATTCTTTAAGTTTATTATATTTACATAATATAGATTTCATATTTTAATACAAACAATTTTTTTTAGTTTTTGATTTCTCACATTGTGTCATGCTTTTTTTAGTTAAAAAAATAGTATCAAATAGAAGTATACCTTTAAATTGACACAATAATTCAAAATCTTAAGTATATAAATAAAATAACATTAATTACATATTAAGTCTCTAATACTATGCAAAACTGACAAAGTAAAACAAATTTAATCAAACTTGTACACAACATTATAAAAGCTGACGTGACACATCCATATGCCTACCTTCAATATTAAGAAGGTAAAATGCATATGTTATAACAAACATGATAACAAATTTATAAAAAAACAACTTCATCATCTTTAGCCTTGTTCCATCTAAAATTGGTTTATATTTTTGTTTTTTTCATTTCTTCTTATTGAGTAGTAATCCTACTATGGTCGCTTGAAGCCTAATTGAGGTAAACTGTAAATACACGTAAGTTGCTCAACGCCCATTGTAGAACATATCAAATTAATAAGACAAATCTTTTACAAAATTTCACTTATGATAAGACATCCCTAGAAGCAATGCATTGTGTTGTTTGACTATATCGATGAGTGGTACATGGGATGTCAATTTTGTAATTACAAGTCTTTTAACTATGTCAAATTAATATCATTCATTTTTCTATCAATTTGTATGACATAACTATATGTTAAAGTATATGATGCATCATCTCTTATCATCTATTGCCAAAATCTATTGATTAATATATTCAAAGTGATAAAAAGTAGCTACATTACTATTCTTAGTGTTGTTAACTTAGCTCGAAGATAGAAGTGAGCTTTAAAATCACGTCGAATTTTGGCGAGAATTGAGTTCAAATCAAATTACAACTAGACAATTATAAGAAACTCAGCTTGAATCGAAATTTTACACGTTAATTACAAGTCAAGCCTAGATTAGATCAAAATCATTAATGTTTATGAGTATACTCATGCATTTATCAATTTAAACTATTTAGTGAGATAAATAAATTAATTTATAGAATTATGGCAACACATATTAGTATATTTAACATGATTAAAACATATCAATTTATCTAAGCTAGAATATTTAACTAAAACATAGAAAGACAATTCAAAATTGAATTAGCTTTAACTTGAATTGAGCTCAAACTAATAATTAACAAGCCAATTTTAGCTTAAATTGAGACCAGGTCAAATCCTTCCTACCCTAATCATGGATTGGATCAAAATAGATTCAAGCATTTCACTCCAATCATAAACCTAAATTGGATCAACTCGAGATCAAATTGTCAACAGCCCTAGAAAACTGATTTTAAACTTTTGATCAATAGTAATTGACTATAATTTATGTCGAGAACACATTTTATTTACCACATGATATGTGAGATACAATTTTAAATTTAAAGTTAATTAGATTAGTTAAGAATTATTTATTGACTATGCAAACATAGTTTGAAATTGAGCTATTAAGTAGTAAACTAAATATATCACGTGGGTATTGAGTGCATAGAACATACACAAAAATGAACAAACTTACATGTTTAACTTCAATAAGGTTGTGCTTGATAGGGATAATAGCACTTCCAAGAGAATAGGCTCAAAAAAGTTTGACTTGGTTCCTAGATTGCCAAGAAACAAGACCTGAGTTGCACTACTACACTATAAGTAGCCATTTTGACATTTTAAAACTTCTACTATAAACATTGGTGAATTTGGCATATCACGAAGTATAATCCAGGGGCCCTTCAATAGAAACATTCTAAATATATTGTCTTCAAACAAACTGAGGAAAACTATTACTTGCTTCTGATCAATAGTAGTACCAAATTCATTGGAATTGCTTTATTTATGTTCAACCTTTACATTTATTCTCCATTAATTCTAGAGAAAATAGCATATTGGTTCCTGAAATTTGATCTACTAAAATAAATCTCCTGGTTCAAAAAACAGACAAATTGGTCTGTAACTCTGGTAACTAGCAAGTAGGCCCTTGGCCCAACATTTTTTTTCTTCTTACCCTTCCCTTCATGACAACAAATAGATGGAAGGACATACAGGCAAAAAACTGGCACAGCCATTGCTGATACCTCCTTCCTCTTCTCCAATGGAGATCTCCAAAGTCGCATGGGAATCAGTCATTACACTATCATCCCTTATTGGCAACTAGCATCCAGAAAATGCAGTAAGCTAAACAGTTCTGTCCATCAGCAATGGTGCCTCCCCGACCAATCCGGAGGTGTATTCTCCATCGGAGAAGAGGAAGTTGCATTCAATGTTGTGTCAATTATTTGCCACTGCTGCACCTCCATTCAGGCCACACTGCTACTGACATGGTCGTTCGTTGCCACCTTGTTTCTGTTACCACCATTACAACAGAACTGGATAAAAAAAGGAAGCTTAATGCAGGTAAGGACAGTTAGGATAAACACCATTGCAACACCAATGCAAACTGTTTTGGCATGTTATGTCCCCTTTATGGTTACACAACCACTGGCAATGCATACATTAGACACTCGGTCAATCTTCATGACGATAGAGAAGATTTTAATTAAAAGAACACAACGTCATGACAATACTGTCAAATCAATGCCTAACAATTTATAAGGTATTGTTTTCTTCAGCCTTGCTTTTAACAGTATGATGAATGAACAGCTGCTTAATGAAACAGTAAAAAGTAAAAAGGTTATTTGACAAACATGTGCTGGCCAGGTTAATCTGCACAAAAAAAGGAAGTAAGAAATAAAACAGGGAAACCTACAAAAAATGATGGCATGAGCTGACCTTGATAACAAAGCTACTAGACACGTTTGCAAGCCCTGGAAATAAAAAAGAATGAACAAGAAATTAAAATACAGACATCTTAATAAAAGCAAGTGCTCAAATTAACTTCATTTAATCCAAATATTAAGGAAATGCATCTTTTTCTAAGAACCAGAAATTTTAGAGGGCCTTCATTGCCATCAATGGCTTTTGACTTCTTCAAACAATAGACGGCATAATAAGCATAACTGACATAAATGTACAGCTAAAACCTCCATTTTTTATGTACTTTCTTGGTAGCTAAATAACATCCGAATGCTGCACAGGCAAAATCCCCTTGGATGAAAAAAATCTTTGCAACTCATTTGTATGTACTTTTTGATATGTAAATTCATGAGCAAATAATTTATTGGCAAATTGTTATATAAATCTATGATTTGACCTAAATTTATAGATCTTTTAGGATTTCAAAAACAACTAAACATATCTATAAGTTTCACAAATATTACAGCTAAGTTCCTAATCAATTTTTTTCTTAAACCACATTTTAAAAAGAAAGGAAAGCTACAATTGTGTAAGAAGATCCCTATACGGAAGTCTAATTTAGGAAAACGCCATTCTTTTATACTTTGAAGGACCTCCTTTCTATGAGAAACTTACTGACCAATCTACTAATCCATTTGAGAATGCCAAACCTTAAAGATCCATATGCAAATTACCCATAATTGATTTAGATATTTCTCAACACTATCAATCTTGAAGATCAATGTCTAATTGAAAACAAAACTATCACGAAATAACCACATTCTACAATTATTTGGAGCTTTCACCATGATCACAATAATAACAGCTTCTGACCATCTTACTTACAATATAATAGCAAGCTCTTTATGTCAAATGTAACGTTTAGAAGGATGCACCCTCATATCCTCCCCAATCCTTCACAGTTCTCAGAAAAATAATACCTTTAACAACCATACGAAGTACAGAGAAATGCTTCATGTTGTTCCAAGGAGTTGATAAACAAGGATACATACATTGGAAACTTAATACATCAAATGCAAAGGTAGAACATGAAAATTGAAAGTGTGAATTTGAGAAAATGATCACAATAAATGAAACCACAATCACATGGCATGCATTTATCATATTCTATAAGGTTAAATGAGTATCATAAAGCAAGTAATTACGGACAGATTAAGAACAAATAAAGTGGCACAATGGAATAAAATAATCAATAAACAGTGCCTGAGAATGATAGCTAGGGAAATATTAGTAGAAGTTAATGAAATAGTGCTTTCAAGGTCTAATTCAAGGGATGATTTTGGCATGTTAATGGTGAGTAAAATACAAATCACTAGCATAAAGCCCATAAAAGAGAATTTGCATCATGTAGTGATAACGTTCCTATGAAAATTACTAGAAAAGGACTCATAAAGCTGACATCATGTGATAAAAGGTACTGGAACAAGAAAAATGAAGCATCCTCCAGCTGTTAAGTGATTGCAGTTTAACTAGCAACTCACACAAGCCACTAGTTTCCACACCTTTGACAACAAAGTGTATGAAAGTGCTAACAAGTTAAAAAGAATGCAACAGTTCACCAGATGAATTGTGTAACGAGTAACAGACTAACAAATGGCACCAAATCTTCAGCATTATATTCTTCCCCACAGGTTAGACTCAATTCTTGCAATGTTCAACAGGATACAGTTATCAATTTGAACAAAAAACCCTATTCATCACATTGTTTTCAGAAATTTCAGTAGACAAGGATGCGAGCATAGCTGAATACACTATGCCTAGCTTGGACAAATGCTATTACTAAGAAGAAGACACTATCCATAAGCTTATATGAATGTGACTGTGTATTTGATTCTCGAAAGTGATCATAACAGCATCAAAAAGTGAAGGATAAATAAAGAGAAATATTTACCTCAACTCCACCAATGGAAAATAGAACCACCAAAATTCCCACAAACCATGTGGACATAAGTTTATAGAGCATGACCAAGAAGCCTGAGGCAATCGCAACAAACAGGACAGCTGACATTGTATTGATGTCAACAACACCAGATCCAGTTGACTCCAGATTTAGCAAATCTTCTGGAGCATCCTATGAGAGTACTAAATATGTCAAAAAAATGGATATACAAAAAAATGCAACAAAAACTTCATATGGAATTTTTAAGCAATCAAACCTTCATTAACTTTTCATGCTCAATTAATGCTTCCCTTTCACTCCATGCCGACCAGATAGATGCACACAAGATAGTGCCAACCGCCATTAGCCACAGAAAGATTTCTGCTGTGTCTACCAAAGGACGATCAGGAGAATATAGCTGCACTGCAACTGTAATCAGTTTGAAACATCAGAAAGACCTTGAGAATATATCCTGTTTGAAAGAAGAAATAGCAACAAAATGGTATAGGCATCATATGGTAATGCCAAAGCATATTCCAATGTACAAAAGATAAATCTCTACCCAAATTCCGAAAATTAGACCCATCTTTCAATAGGTTCACAAATTTTAAAAGTTTTATTCAAATGAAAAAAAATTTAATTGGAAATGAATGTTAAACCCAGGAACCCGAGTTAAATCATTCTAGAAGGACAGACTTAAAATGGAAGGCTAACCTTAGAGATCTCAGTGAAATTTCACACAAAATAAATTTATCATTACTAATATAGAAATGGGTCTTTTTTAGCATGTTTTATGGAACCTATGTAATAATAAAGAAGCCTTAGTTTCAAACAAAACCTGATTTTGAAAAATCTAGTACTCTCCAAGTATCTCCAAATGCACGGCTCATGACCAAAACTCTTAAAACAAAATGTGGGTCACTTAAAGAGAGAGAAAAAAAAACTTGCTAAGGATTGAATAAATAAGCATTGAAAACTGCAGCCAATCAAGCATCTTCTTACGTAAGAGTCCAAATGTTTGGAGTATACTTAATGTGGCTGCATTCATACTATTTTAATTGATTATATAACTTGGTAAACTGTAAAGCTTACCGATTCAAAAAAAGCAAATTGGATGCCACACTCTACCAAAACAATCAACCACATTTAAAAAAAAAACAATCACAACAAACTTCTTGTCAATGAAGAATAAAAAAAGCATATCATACACAAAAAATCATGAATTTTAATAAACCAAGACAAAACAGCATTACCTGAGTATCTGTCGAGAATGTTTTCCAAGCTAGCACCAGCATCTTGTGGCAGCATAACTGCAGGTATGTTTATTTCTAAATCTGTTTCGTTTCGTTCACAAACCATCTTGTACAGCTCTATGTGAAAACAAATTTATAGACATAAGTGATTTGGGAAAACATTAACATTAATGATTAACGTGGCAAAACAAGGTCGTTGAATTGATTTGGTTGGAAAGTTAAGTTGAAAAACGTGTTATCGGTAAGCAGTTTTAAAAGGTGGCGATTAGTGGCTATGCTAAATATGTTCATGATGTTCACATATCATCCTGCACATCTTTACATAAAACAAATATCAACATAAATGACACAAAAACAACTTCTTTATTGTTGGAAATTTTTGTGTAATAGTCCATTTCTACAAACAACTTCTTAATGAAAAAAACTAGAGTTGAGAAACATTTTAACACAGTTTGCCCAATGGTGAAATGTGTCCACGAGCAGGATGGAGGTGGAGCCGTTCCAACCTCCAGCCCAAACATATCTTCAACATGCAAAACCTGCTCTAACATGCACAGAAAAAATAAAATAAAATGTAACAATCCAAAATCACAAAAAGATAATAAATTAAAACACAAAAAAGAAAATCTAAGCACACAAAAATCTCAGGTCAGATTGCTGTTTTGGAGTGAGTATGGGAAAGCCAAGAAAAAAAAAAGATGACGCAAAACTTACAAAGCAGTTGCAAAGTGAAAAAAAATCATGAAATATCATTTCATGTGCAGTAGATTCCCTTGAATAAAATTTGATATTGCTGCTATGGAAAATGAATTAAATTGTAACAGTGTAGGAGATATTTGAAAGTCCATTTCATTTGCTATTCGATTTATCCATTATGAAACATTCTTTTTATTTTTCAATTAGGCTTCAAATTATTTGCTAGTTGGTGACTCACGTAATTACTTAGGTGCTGGAACTTTTGATGGTTAGCTTCTAAGGATTGAAGCAAGTGATGACTATAAGCAAGCAAACAACGTGATTGTGAACTCCTACAAGGTTATGAAAGCAAGACATGAGAGAAACTGTGGAGTTTCGCTAAACATGCATATTGGATGTCTTCTTTGACCGAGATTAATTGATTCCACAAAATTAAATCCCTCCCCTAAACCCAAGTTGAACCAACACATGGTAACAGGTTGGATCAAACTTTTTGCATTGAGTTGAGAAGGCAAAACCATCTAAGTGCTTCAAGAAGAAGAGCATGCACATGCTCACATAAAAACCTGACAGGATCATGCTGATTTGAACAAATGTGTATGAGTGATTTGAAAGGACTTGCAAATTCAACTCAAAATGTGGACCAAGCTGCTCAATAACCACCTACAAGTTACACATCACTGATTTGCTTTTGTATATTTTGCCTATATTTGTTCGTTCATTTTTTAGTTTTTCAAATGAACCATTAAAACAACAAAGGCTTGGCTTGAACTTTCTGAATAATATGGGTTGTAAACAAAGAATATGGTTGACAAGGAAATTGAAACTCAATTTGATTTAAAATTGCTCACATTTACTTGGTACAATAAATGAACATGGTTGAACATTTCATGTGTTACATGTCCAGTAAATGAAAAAGTACGAACCTAATAGGCTCAAGTCACTTATGCTTTTGATATTTATCATTGAGGGCTCGTAACAATACTCCTTTAAGGTTTTGTGGGTAGCGTACCCCATATATTTGTTTTAAGAACATGCTAGATTTAGTTATCATGTATTCGACAGTAAGTGCTATTGTTCAGCAAATAGCTATGTAGGGTGTTTGTGCAAATTTGCGTTTAGTCACTTATTAAGGATTCATTTTAGCTTCGGTATCATAGTAATATGCACATAAACAACAATATAACGTAAGTTTTAAAACTTGGTCTTAGTTCTGAACATGAATCTGACAAAGTCCTTGTTTCATTGCTTCTTCAAAAAATTTAACATCTTCAATGATTGATTTAATCGTAGAATTTAAGAAGATGAGTTAATTTTTTTAATATAAATTTTTGTGATCTAGTGGAATACAGCACCATGCAGTTTTGATTAAATTGTGTTAGTTTTCATGCCTTGCTATCACAATGAAGGTCAAAATAATAAATGTGTATGTACAAACAGTCTATAACATCTCAAATTTATAATATTAAATTTATTAGATTAATTTATTAGAGTGAAATTATACATTTTTAGCTTTCTAATTTTATTAATCAGAAAATAAATGGGAAGTTTTATTTATCCATAATGAAACTATTAACTTTACCTGGTAACAGCCATTACAGAAAAAATGTCTTTAGGAGATCGACCCTTCAGTATTATCTATATTCCCAACTACAAATCCTCGTTCCCTTGTAATGCTTTAGCTAACAAGTGAGCTTCGGACTGCCTCAAACAAGCCTTGAGACTACTCTGCACGGTCCATGGCAAGCTGAGGATTGAGCTACGCAGCCCACCATACTTTTTTTTTCGCTTACTCTCGACAAATAAATAACTAAAGAAACACCACTAACACAAAAAATAGTAAAAACATAATGCTAAAATGCTCTCACATGCATGGATCCAAGGAATTGTTTGATCTAAATGGTCTAGCATATGTAATCTTACCTACATTTTTGTAAGAAGCTATTTTCATAAGACTAAAACCCACAGCCTCCTAGTCCCAACGAGAACTTGAGCCCAAAAGAAGATGATTAAATACTGTTGATACACGTCTTGAAGCGTCACAATGTAATTCATGATCAAGTACATTTCAAGCATGTAAAAACAAATAAATATGCTTCGTCACTTATATTTGAGAAACTTATTATGTTTTTTGTGAATATTCAATTTGATGCATTGAACGGCACAAAAGAGTGGCAAATTATGTAATATATAAAGCATGAACGACAAGAAATTATGAAAAATAGTATAACATGAAAGCAAAAGAAGGGCTAAAACACATGATAGATTTTTTGTCATTCAACTCAAAATGCTTGAATCTAGTACCTTGTATCTCTTTGCTAGAATTTCTGAAATTCTTTATACTTTTAACAAGTTGAGGCTTTTACAAAAAGATTGACCCTCACAAAATTATCTTAAACGAAGGAGCATGACTCTTTACCACCCAAGAGATTTCGAAGGATGGATATATAAAATATAGATTATAATTTAAGAAAAGGACGAGATACTTACAGATTTAGTAGATGTAGATGTTCTCCTTCAATACATTAAGGTATGATCTCCTAGCGTAATTCTTAATCTTCAATTTGTTGTACAGCCTCAAGGATAGACTCTTCTTTAAAGGAAAGTCTTTACATTGAGATGAACTAATGGAAGATATTGTGCATGATAACTGACATGTACACAATGGATGCACAGTTCTTTGCCCATGGAACCCATCCTAATTGTTACAAATTGGAATTCAAAACCATTAAATGCATTAGTTTTTGGATATTCTCACTCTTAAAAGGGTATAAGAGCCCATCCGAACGACCCAATTCTTTTTTTGATGCCAACGTTTTGAAAAACCAAACATTTTACACCTATGATATATGGCACAGACTTGGAACTACACAAATGGATGTGAAGAATTACTTAAACAGAAATTTGGAAGAAGAGGTTTATAGGAACTCCTTATCGGGCTTTGAAACAAATTAGTATGTGGAAAAAGTATGCAAACTGAAGAAGACACTTTACAGACCAAAGTGATCTCCACACATATGGTTCACTAGTTTCAATTGTATCACTAATCAATTAGGCTAAACATAGTTGCAAAAAGACAAATATATTCTCTTCATCAAAAGAACCACTATATGAGGAAAAAAAATTAACTTTTATATGTTGATGATATGGCATTAATTAATTTTAGGACCTTCATAAACTCACTTAAATTGTTTGAAGTCAAGGAACTTAGCAATACTCAACATGTTTTAGGAATAGAAATAACTAAAAATCACTTCGGAACATTCAACTGTCAAAAGCAATAAATCTCGATCTCCAAAGAGAAACATTGAAACTTGGTTGTCAGCAATCTGAAATTCCATTAAACCGAAACTGAAAACTTAAAAAATTACTAAGACATCAATCAAAAGAACAAGGTATCAATATTTCGTTGGAAATCACATACTTTTCTCTTGCCATACCAGATATTACTTTCAGCAATAGCATGGTGAACTAGTTTATTGCCATCAAGGATATAAATAAAGGTATGAACCAAATTTTCAAGAATCTAAAACTATTGAGAAAAGAGGCTAGTCCATATAGTATATGTTGATAATGTGGCATTAACTGAGGATGACCGTAAAAAGATCGATAAACTCATTTCAAATTAAGTTCAAAATCAAGAACCTTGACAATATTCAATACTTTTTCAAATTAGAGCCGTTAAAAGTCATTGAGGCATATTCATCTCTCAAAGGAAATACACTATTGATATCTTAAAGAGAAATGTTGAAACTTCTTCCCAACTAGCTGAAATTTCATTAGACCAAAATTGAAAGCAAAAAAAATACGAACGACCTACCAATAGAAAAAGCAAGGCGCAAGCACTTGGTTGGAGAACTCATACCATTCTCTTGCTAGATTGAGTATTGCTTTCAAAATTAGCATGTTTAACCAGTCTATGCACGCTCACTCAAACAGACTCGTTGAGTTTGCGAACCAAATACTCAAGTATTTAAATGGAATTCCAATCAAGAAGTTGTTTATGAAAACCAAGAGAAAAGATATATGCTTTACAGATGTTACTTAAGGATAGTAGGTTGGGTATCCTTTTCAAAGTTAGTATTGTAAGACAGTTTACACATGCTCACATAAGGAGACACACAAGGTTGTTCAACAAATTCTTACGAATCTCAAAACAATTTCTAATAAAAAAGCTGCTGTTATGGAAAACTAAGAAAAAATTTATATGTGTTCATTAAGCAGGCAAGTTGAGGAACATAACCCTACACCTAAGTATTGTATGAGAATAACGGGAAATCTTGTCAAATCAAGGAACAAGAAAAAAGCGGTTGTAGCACGTAACAATGTAGAAGCTGAGCATAGAACTATCTTAAGAACTTGAGTATTCCTTTTCCATGACCTATGACTCTAACACAACAACCAACCCACAATCACTAATTCGCAATCACGTTCAACATGATAGGATTAAGAATGTGAGGATTGATAGAAATTTTATTAAATCTGCAATTGGGAACAAGATTATTATTTATTTTGCATATCAACAAAGTCAAGTATCAATCATGTCACAAGAATCTATCATCCTTATTAAAGCCATCTTGAAATTGGGGTTTAACACTTTTGCAAGACAATGAAAATGATCAACATCTATTCAATAACTCATGAGTCATTATTAGAAAGAAATAAATTGATTGCTCAAAAAAATCAATCTAATATCATGAGATTACAAATGGAATACTTCTTTATGTCTTTTCTTTTTCAGTTATTATTCCTATTTTAATTGCTTCCTATTCAAAGTAGGAAATATTGACATGTATTTTAGGAAATGAGCAATGGGCATACTAAATGTAATAAAAGAGTACAAACAAGGAGAAATGGAGAAAAGATAAAAAGAAAACATTCCACTATGACAGAGAAAAAAAAAGTTTTACAAAGCGACAGCAAAAAACTAAAAATCTCTCCCAAAAAAAGTGACAAAAAATTATCAAAAGATCCATAAACAAAACTCAAAGACCCAACAAGTACCTAAAATGATATAAAAACTTATCCAAAGATTCATAAACAAACCTCAAAGACCTAACAAGTATCTAAATAGTCAAAGGTTTGGGTTTGGGTCATTTATGAGCATCTAAAATATCCGAGATGCTAACACTTGAGATAACTATCAAAATTGCAACAATTTCAAGGCCCAACAATCTTGCTAACTAGTCCATTATCATGACAAACTCGATGACAAGAATTCTAAGTGGATGGACCTTGTCAAAGAATGGATCCAAAGCCTTAGTCAAAAAACAAATCTGATGGCCTATGTCAGAAAAAACTCAGAATCGACTTCAAATGACATTAGAGATTGTAACAAAAAATGATCAAGAGGCAGCCTAGAAACAACATTCAATTAAGTTGGGAAAAATAAAAACATGATGTCGAGAAATAATGCAAGTTGCTCTAAAAAGAAGCAAAAGTATAAAATTTAAAAAAAAAAGAAAGGAAAACCTATCGAACTTCGTCAAATTCCCAAAAAAACATCTCCACGTACAATCAAAGAAGAGGAAAAGATATCCAACGTGAATTTGGTGCCATCCATCGAGTACCACTATAAAAAGCCCCCTTCCCGCCAGTTGAAAGGCAGTGAAGGCAGAGCTTCTCCAATGAAAGAATCCTCTTTAAGAGATTATCCAAAGACCACCTCTACTAAACCCGAAATCCCTTGCCTTCACCGCCAAAGATCTTTCACAGGCAGAGCCACACCAGAGCTCACATTCTTCTCATCTCTCATTATAACCATGCTTCTACCACTCCCAAGCTCACCTCCCATTGAACCCTCCCTTTTTTCTTTAAGATTTCACATTTCTCCTCCGCCGCAAGGACTTCTGCATTTTTGCTGCTTCCCAAGCCTCGAAGCCTCCCATTTTTCTCAAGAAGACTGCCTGCACCTATTCGACCTGCTTGAATTTTCTAGAAAATTCCAAAAATGCATGCCCACTGCACCGAACAGGGTCAGAACGCGTTGAACAGGTCAATCCTGCATTGACCCGCGTTGACCCGCACCAACCGATGTCAACCTATGCCAACCTGCGCCGAACAACGTCAACCTACCCTTGACCATCTACCTCCGGTTTGCATCAATCGACTCTCACAGTGCTCACAGCAACTGACCGCTCCAGCTACGCAATCGCACGTGCCAATACAGACCCAACAAAGCCACCTCCTCGCTTGGAGGCACCATTGCCACACCTGAACACGCCACCACTTCGTCAACCTTGTCTCCTTTGCGCCCAACATTGTCGAGATATCCCAAATGGTGACGAACTACCTCAAACAGTGTCTTACACATCAAATAGCTTAAAATTAAACCCCTTGATCAAAATCTCACCACATTATGCCAATCCACCCCAAAGTGTGCTCAAATGCTCCACCTGCTTCAATTTGGAAGCTCTATCCTAGTCAAGCTTCCTCGTCTTTGTTCCAAGTAAGTTTTTATTTAAATTTCTAGAATCTCTTTCTGCATCAACATAGTCCAACAATATCCAAAATAAGGGCAAACTTATGTCAATCATCAAAGCTCTTATGAGAAATTAACATAGCGTAGCGCAACAAAATAACATACTATTGGCTTCCCAACTCCTCGGTTCTTCATATGTGAATTCAAGAGTTACTCCATATATTAATTCCACATGTTCGCATCAATACTTTTGACTCTATAAATGCAAAAAGTCAATATCTGCATTCTTTTGGCATCTCACATTTTAATTTCCATAAAACTTTTCTGTAAAATATTCAGGTGAAGAGAAAGGAATGGAAAACTTCATGGACAATCTCTTAATAGACTTGAGCAGCAAAATTCAAATGATCAAAGACAAAAATGGTAAACCTTGTGCTGACCCATTGGACTTTCCTTAACTTAACACACCCTTATCAACTATTTGAGAATACACCTATATTATATTTAATTTCTTTGCTATCTAATTTGTCTCCAATTGAACAATGTGCCACAAGATGATTCTAAATGAATTTGATATGAAAATTGGGAATTAAAAGCACACTTTAACGTGTTAAATGACATATGACGTGTCACTAATGTAGAAAGAGAAGATTGAAATAAAGAGTACAAATGCAAATCAAGGAAATACCATACGGCATTGGACATCTGTGAAACATTTGGAATTAATGGAAGGCTCTAGATTATTGAAAAGCTAAGTGATTATGACACAAAGATGTTGAAGTATCTTGAGTGAGCAACAAAAAACCAAAAAGCCCTTGACCATATAAGGCAATTGATAATACTAAACTTGATAATGCTACCAATAATAGCAATAGCCTGTAAGGAGCAAAGTCTTAAGTGAGGTAGGAAGGTGGAGAAGACGGACAAAATCATGGAGGCTCGTTGTATAAAAGTGACTAATCTGAAATCAAGGCAAGCGAGTGGAGTTACTTGAGAAATGGAATTTTAAGAGATGACAAGACCTCGCTCAATTACTAATTTGAGGAAATATATTTTGTCATTATTAAGAAATAAATAATAATAAGCAAGGTAAACAAAATAGATATGTAATGTAAGACTAATAAGTTATTTATTCTAACAAAATCCAACATACTATTATTCTATAAATTTTGTTGCAAACTTTGCTACATAATTAACAAAACACATTGTTAACTTAACAATTGTTATTATCAAAATAATAGCATTAGCAAAAGGCATTAAATCATGAATAAACACAACTGATTCGATGATCAAAATAATTGATTTGAAAATCAAATTGCAATAGAAGACCCACAGATCAACTACAATGATAAACTAAAAAATTAGTGAGTGAGAACAAAAGGTTTAATTTTGGCAAAAAGCCACAAAAAATTCAAAGCTTTGGGTGAAAATTTGGGCCATATGATCCAATAATCCAAGGCTAAACATTTTGATTTAAATGTTACTCTTGGGAATGAAGATAAAACCAAAAGAAACATGTGGGTGCAATTTGAGCAATAATTAGCAAGTGGAAATCACAAACCTTTAGGCATAGATAGTTTAGACCAAAACAAAGACAATCAAAGTTTAAGACTTTTGGAACTACATGTAATTGCAATCAAAAGAACATAGCTATGGTTAATTAAACCAAGCATGAGTTATCTAAAAGATTAACAACTATTATAATGAGAATTTGTCATAAAGTAATATAGATTTAAGCTAGAAAAAAATTGAGGTTAAGTGAAAGAGAGAGATAAAGAGAAATAAAATAAAATGAAATAATTAATAGTTAAATTTAAGATATTGGTATGCTCAAAAAACTAAGTTTACATATTAAAAAAAGTTGTAAGTAGAACATAATGACCTCAATGGATTCATCGAACTACCCTACTTTGGAGAATAAGGCTTGTAAAAGTTGTTATTGTTAAACTCTAAGCAAATTTAAAAGTGAAGGCACCAAAACATTACTCTCCAATCATTCATCTTCCCTTGCCCCTCTCCACAACATGCTCTTCCCTCTAATCGCTCCAACCCATATTAGAGAGTGTCCAAACATTCCATACCCAAAGAAGAGTGATTTTTGCTATCAAGGTATCAAGACAATTAAGAGAAGAAATGATGTAGGATATGAAAAGCTTCTTGAGCATGATCATTGGAGGATTGAAGTACTTGAAGATTATGTGAATTGTAGTTTTCAATTGCAAAATCAAAATTTGTATCATATGCCTGTTACATGAAGTATAACAAGAAGAACAATCTAGCTCATTAGAACTAATTAATTTAAACAATTTCATAATTTTATTTCTCAGCACTTAACTCTATTTCCCAACACTTAGTTCAGTTTTAGATGCCCAAAGGTCGCATCTTGAGAAGAAGAGAAGACGTCTAAAAGGTGGATACATGTACCTAATTTTAGGTTTTCAAAATACTAATGAAGACTTGTACAAATCTTCATATGATGGGATGAAAAAAAAGAACCTTTGAACTAATTTTTTTATTTCATCTCAACCTAGCGGCTTGAGTGACTTGAGGGGGTTGTTCTGTTTGATTCACTTTGAAGAGTGAATCAGTGCCCTACCTTTCTCGCACCAAACGGTACACTCGCACGCCTCATTATGTCGAAGTATTGTTCCCTTATGTCACCCTATTCTAACCCAAGTAGGTTCTGTCCTTCTCATAAGTCCTTCCCAACTTGATGACCCATCCCAAAACAACTCAAAATTGTTTAAGCAAAACCCCACACCCAACTCATATAGAAGATGCTCTACTCATTCATAAGAACACTGAATTCATTATGAGTATGGAAGAAGGATAAGGCCTATTTGATTGCATTCCTTTCTATCTCTTCCATTCATCTTTTATTGTTTGTTGTACTCTTTCCAAAACACCCTCTGTTTGTAAGATTGAAAAAAGCAACAACCCTCAGGTCAAGACTAAAACAAAATTAGATCCTAATTCTATTCCTTCATCATGAGATATCTACTTAATTGTAACGAAAAATCACACTCACCCATGCATATTCGCTCCCATCCCTAGTTAGATGTTACAAAACCAGAAAGTTCAAAGTGCTTCTTAGTTTATTCTTTGGTTTAACAAGATAACATGCAATAACATTGTTCCCTTTAATTTTTTTTCATCAACCCAAAATAGATTATCTACTTTTTGGCTTATATGTTGTCATGTAACATTTTAAGAAATTTAATGAAAAAAAGCAAAACATAAAAATATAATATAATATTTCTCTAAATAATATAAAAAAAATGCTAATACTAATTTGCCTCAATTTGGTTAGACAAAAGTTAAAACCCAAAATAAACCAAATAAATTGCTTCATAATCCCAAAACCTGAATCAAGCAGCCTTTAATAGTTATCACAATTTCTTAATTTATGTACTTCATTTGCACTCCCTTATTTAGAACCAAGGTAAAAGGTCCAATAAAAAATAAAGATTGCATGTACAATATTTAGCTTTGATTAAAACAATGAGATAGTGGATCCGTTGGATTCCAGCTAAACAGTATGTTAAAAAAGTTAGAGATACTCTACCTAGAAGTTAGATGTATTCCAGCTACTATAGCTACTTCAAGAGTCACTGTAATAAAATCCTATTCAAAGTGCATTAAACTTCAACACAAAGCAATGCATTACAAAAGTAACTAAATTAGAAAGAAATAAGAAGCCAAAGCTTCTTTCCAGTTTCCAGCTGTCAAAAAAAACATTATGAAGAATTTAAGAAAGCTGAATTAAGATCCAATATATTGTGAAGGAAAAACAATTATGTAAAAGACAATTTTTTATTAAATTCCAAACTTCAGATATATGAATACAAAAGAAAGTATTTTTACCTTCTAATATTTCTAAAATAAGCCATTCTTGAGCCATATAATTTAAAAAAATACCTGTGCGATTATTTATAATTAAGATGGCAGAAGCACCAGCAGCTTCTGCAATTCTTGCTTTGGTTGTAAATTTGCATTTCCCACGGTGAACTAGGAGAACTTCTCCAGAAAGCTACTAGACAAAAGAACTTTTATATCATAACCTTACGTTGCAAAAAAGAATTTTCATGCACAAGCGTAAGATGATCACAAGGAACCTTATTTTTGGGTGGTGTGCAGCAGTCCAGTGGATCTGCTACAGTGAGCCGTGTACGGTTGGCATGTTTTTCTTTCGATACAATGGGTGGGCCAAACCTTGCACCAACTCCAACAAACTCATTGTCTTCCATATTGTCAATCCAAGTCTGAACTTTGACCTGATACCCACAAATGACGAATATCAAATAGAAAACATGGCATTTTGCTAAGGAAAATTGTTAGTATGATACAGTAATCAATGATTTGCAAAATCATCATTCCCAACTTTACACACCATGACAGACCACTTGGAAGTTTGATTGCAAATAGGATCAAAGTGTAACAACCTGAAATTGCTTAAGATATATGTATATATGTATGCAAGCATGTATATATATATATATATATATATAACATAACAATAAGTATTTTAAATGTAAACATGACCTTCATATGATCAGTAAAGTATGAACTGATTCTATGTGTTATTATTTAAAGCTAGATTAGTGTGAATTACTATGATTATATTTGAAGTTATCATGTTTGTAAATATAATTGGCCTAATGTTACAAATTTAATACCAAATGTTAATTACTAAAATAGTTTAATGAATTAAAAAAGAAGAAACAAAGAAACCATCATTTTGATGTTAAAGAAGAGAGGTAAAATGGACAAGGGAAAGATAAATTGGAAAGCAGTAGACAAGGGAAAAGGAGGTTGGTTAGAAGAGTCAGCAAGGAGATAAGATAAAAGAAATTCAGGAAATAACAGAGGGAGTAAGAAAAAAGAAGTTCAGGAAAGAAGAAAAGGAGTATTTGGCTTAAGTAAAAGAAGGAAGGAGAGCAAACTAGGGAGAAGAAAGAAGGAGAGAGAAAGAAAAACAAAGGAAAGAAAAGAAGAGAGAAAGAACTGAAAAAAAGAGGACAGAAGAAGAAGAACTTGAAACACAGCCAAGGTAAATTAATCCCATGTTCATAAAGATGGTTAGATGTAGGAGTAAAATGTGAAATTATGGAAGAGAGCTATGGAAAGTGTTTTACAAGGAAAATGGTGAACCTTGCATGGAGGAATTAGGATTCTTCTGTGAACATCAAGTTTATGAGAACGATCACGTCTTACACATAATCAAAGTGAAGTTTAGTAAAGGAAGATGTTGCGCATGTAAAGTTCTAAAAGGAGAAATGAAGCAGTGATAATTTCAAATCCAAAGCAAAACACTTTTTGCTACTTGGTCGATCTGGTGCCTGACCCAAAAATGTGATCACATCAAAAATGTGTAAATCAAGAAGAATATTGAAGTACCTTCAATTTTAAAAAGAAGCTTAAATAATTAATAAGATAATTTGAGCATGTCAAGCCCAGATAGAAATAGTTCAACAAGCAAAAATAACCACTATCAGAGATGAAATGGGATGGTTTCTTGATCAGCAAACGTAAACAACACTTTGTCTTGCATCACGCAACCAAAGAGAAACCAACAAGATAATAAAGCGAGAAGTTCCCAAAAAAATGATGAGTTCAATGTCATGGTGATCTAATAAGAAAAAGAGAAAGCTATATAGGCACGCGTGTTTATAGACTTCGAAGAATAATGATTGACAGCGTCTATTCCTAACAATGCTAAGTTTAAAATAGATGTATTCTTAACACCTAAATCTAAAAGGTTTTTCCCAAACAAACAGTAACACCTAACACAGTACAACAAAAGTAAAAAGACACCAAAGTTGTGATTAGCTACAAAGGGGCACATGTGGCCACTATAGTAACTGAAATAGAACATGTGATATTGATTCACAGCTCCACTCGGATCAACTTGGCTTCCTCTATCGGATCTCCCCCAATTCTATCACTTCGACATCACCCGTCTCTATTTCAACCAATTACTAAGTCAATTAACCCTATAATCTCTTTGATCCACTCCATATGAGTGCGTCGAGACTCATAACCTAATCATACCACGATTTCCAAAATCCAGTTCGCCAGAACCCCAAGAAAATAATCTATTGAGAAAGCAATTCGTATAATAAAGTGGCTGCAATCCTTTCAAACTAACTGCGGAATAGGAAGTACCAAAACGAAGTTATTGGAGCATCCGGGAAGCTTCGGTGCGCTGTCATCCTCGTGAACTATGTCATCGGCGAATACAGGTATGGTACGCGTCAATGACAGAACCAGAACCAAAGCCAATGCTCCGAGTGGAAGCCCCTTCCCGTCCATCTTCGCCTCCGCCTGAGCTCCGGGCAAGGAGAGCTAAACAGAGCGGCCGAGATGGTCCTCACAGAAGTGTCGGTGACGGCACGTTCCGCAGAGGCGATGTGCGGAAGTAGCTCGTCATAAAATGTCAAAAAACTATCACTCGTGCAGATGAGCTGTAATCGATACCATCGTGCTAATCTTGACGACTTCATCAGATCTGACGGCAAAAAACCAAGAAAATTTTCTTTAAAAAACGTATAACCAACATCCATTAAGTGCATTAAACGGTAAAGTGACCGAATCTAAAAAAATCACTCATATTTGCCAACCTTCACATCCGTTTGCACCTAATTTCGACTCAATTTTGTTTATTAAAACGATTGATTTGCCACCAAATATTTTTATTAAACATTCTTTATTAAATATAATATAATATATTTTAAAAATAATTAAAAGTAGCATATGTCTGTATTATTTTGTTACTATATTATATTTTGTATAGTTTTATATCATGATAATTTATAATTGAGTTTACAAGTGCATCAATGAGTCATGATTAGTGATAATTTATTGACATTTCAAATATAATTCACATTCAAGTATGTATGTGGATTAACAAGGTTAAGAGCTTCTTTTTGTGTAAAATTTAGGATGAAATGACAACAATTAAAAAAATAACAAAAAATATTTCATTTGTGAGAATATTGTTTAGACTTTTTTCAAATATGTATAAATTACATCAAAAAGTTTAAAAATATTTAAATACTAAATTATTTTTATACTTGATTTACACTTACTAAATAAACCATGTTGCACAATTTGAGTTGTTACAATAATTAAATATGTGCCTTATGTTCTAAACAATGTTACTTTTTTCTCTTTTTTTGTCTAATTATTTTAAACATATTTTACATTATTTCTCTAATTACATAATATGTGTGTGTGTGTTAAAGGGTTATCATCTATAACAAAATATATATTTATCTAATAACAACATAATAAGACATGTTATACTTGTAATAAAAAAAATAATCTAATTAAAAATCTTGCCGTCAATAGAAATATGCAAGTGTGTATGCAAATGCATAAATATTACTATATGTCAAATTCACATCTGTATAATTCTTATCATAGCTTTGTCTACTTATACAAAAAAATATAAGTATAAACCAATTATTGATTCAACAAATGAAATTTATACTATGACGTAACAAATAACAAAATGGGGTCATTATCATTATAATAAATTATTAATAAAAAATCAATCACGCAAAAAGATATCTACAAATGATAATTATGAATACATATATAAAATAATAAAAAATCAATATATATATATATATATACTAATCATTATGTTCATAATAATAATAAACATTTTTCATCAATATCAATATTGGCTTTACTTATTAATTCTTAATATAAGATAACTTTACTTGATTAAATATAACCACTAAGTTAGACAATATGATAAATCATTTCTAGTTAGCTAAATCTCAACATAAAACAACTAACAAAAATCTAGTAGAGTGAGTGTATTGTATCCAATAAGTTAAATCTATGAATAAAATAAATACATTTGACAAACTCCATATATAAACTAGTATTATCCATCAAAATTTTAGCATATAATTTAACACGCAAAAAAAAACATGCTCTTATATAAGGTGATTTTATTTAAAACTTTATTTTTTTTTATAACAATTGAATATCTAATTAAGATGATAACAATGATAACTCAGGCGTTAGATAAGATCGAAGATTATATACCTAAAAATATCTCATACACACAAATATGCTTTAAAACATTTAAGTTCTCATTGGGTTATAAAATTAACATCTCTTTTTTCATTCATTTACAATAAAAATTAATAGTATTTTAGGTGAAACTCTCTAAAATTAAAAAAAAAAATATCAACCACCAAATAAAATAATAAAAGCCATGCATAAAAATAAAATGATAACTCATTATAAGTCATATAAATGATCCACTTAAACCAAATAATATCTAAAAACACCAATAAAACTATACAAGCATTTTTGTGGGTTCTTATTTATGATATGATCTATGATCAATAGTAAAATTAGACCTCTTTAATCCCATACTATTATCGATCTACCTTGCATCAACTATTTTCAACATCTTTTTCAATCATTCTTATATTTACTTTTTAACATTATTGTCATGCATCTTAAAGGACTAAAGAGTTCCTTCTTGATAAACTTCAAGTAAATTGAGAATTTGAGATTATAGGCTAAAAATACGTCAAATAAGGGAGACTCGTGTTCATTTATTGATATGTTTTTTTTTTTTTTTTTTGATAAGTTTTGAGTTAAGATTAAACTTTAAAATAGTATTTAGCACACATTATTTCTATTATTTTTCTACATTCATTTGCCATTATACTTAGTTTAATTCTTAAAATATCTCATGTATGTAAGAAAAAAAAAAGATCATTTTGTTGATTGAATACTCAATATTCATCACCATTCCTTAAGGTGTGGAAATAATCACTCTTTGTTTGAAATTATCTTAAAAACATATTTCAATAATTTAAAATGATTATTTATCATTGATAGATCATAAATATTTCTTTTTTTAATTAAAAGTCTAACAAAAACTTAATCAATGTTTTCTTTTAAAACTTGCATGTTAGCTTTGTAAAAATATTTATACAATTAAATGAATTTTTAATTAAATCATATGAAATAATTTAATAAATCACATCATTCTATTATCTTGTATATAATTTTTATTTTCTTGTTTGATTTTATACGTAACAAATAAAACAATAGTCCATCAACAGTTATCGTATATTTGTCGTAGTTATAAGCCATTGGCCTCTCTCTCTGCTTGACAGTAAGAAGAAGGTGAATATGGAATGGCTTCGTCTTGGCAGGAAGAGGCAGTCCGGGTTCTCGGCTTCTTCGACGGCGGAGGAAGTCACTCTAGGAATCGATGGCAATGGACTCACCGCCATTGTTACAGGTCTTCTGCTTCGAACACCTCTGCTTTCTTTACTTGGTTGTAAAGGTCTTTAAAGATTGCTTTCGTTTCTTCTTATATTTGATTGTTTGCTTCATAACATCACTGTTTAGCTTGGAAGTTCCTCAATTCGCACGCCTATTTTGTTCAAATTTCTTTTCGAAATCCCATGGTTACAGGCTTCAATGAATGCCACTTAAGTGATTTGAGTTTGAATTTACTGTTGTTGTGATTTAGCTCCCATTTGAATAGAGGGTTAACCTAGAGTAAAACAGTTTTCATATGCCGTATTTTTAAATTTAATTAATTTTCTCTTTTCTTTGTTTAATTTATCAACCCTTTTAAACTTGTTAAACTGCTTGAAAACTTAAATACAGGATCTTCAAGTGGTATTGGTACTGAAACAGCACGGGTGCTTGCTTTGCGTGGTGTTCATGTCATCTTAGGCGTGAGAAACCCTTCTTCAGGGAATGATGTGAAGGAAATGATCTTAAAGGAGGTTCCAACTGCAGCAGTTGATGTAATGGAGCTCGACCTCAGCTCGATGGCATCTGTGAAGAAATTTGTAGCAAATTTCAATTCCATGAATTTGCCACTGGACATTTTGATGTGAGATGGCAGAAAGCTTCTGCTTTGTTCTGAAGTTTCATTCATTTTACAGCCTTTGAACCATGTTTATTTTCTTCATTTGAAGCAATAATGCAGGAGTTGGGATGTCATCTTTCAACCTCTCTGAAGATGGCATAGAGATGGACTTTGCGACAAATCACATAGGTGCAAAACTAAAAACTATAATACCATCATTTTAATATTTTTTCTATTTGTTTTTCCAAACTTGATGGATAACCATGATGGATTATCTGATGATCTGTAGGACATTTTCTTCTAACCAATCTCTTATTGGAAAACATGAAAGCCACTGCTTTAAAAACAAAATTAGAAGGAAGGATTGTTATTGTAGCTTCAGAAGCTTACAGGTTTTCATATCGCCAAGGAATTCGATTTGACAAGATCAATGAGGAGTCCGGGTAAGTTGCAGAAAGTTTATTCAGCTTTTCCTCCCAAGAAAATAGTAACAAAATGCTTAAACCTTGATGTTTTGAGGAAATAACTGTACAGAATATAAGCTCGAGCAGCCTCTTTGGTTCTTTACAACTAAAACCTTCTATACATTTGCTTGCTGTCTTTACCAGATACAACAGTATTGCTTCTTATGGACAATCAAAGCTTGCAAACATATTGCATGCTCAAGAGCTTTCTCGCCGACTCGAGGTTTGGCTGTTTGCTAGTCAACTAACACTTCAATTTTACTGATAAACATTTCTAAAACCTCTATAGATTCTAAAAAATTCTTCTTTATTATATAGCAACATTGCAATCACATTTTTTTCTATGTCACATTATCGTCAAACTCTTTCCAGTAATCCATGGGCTAAATTTGTAACATGAAAATGGACTTATTTGCTGCTAAAATGACAGCATAATATCATTTTTGGATAAAAATATTCTAAATTTACTTCTTTTTTTTTTTGGATTCTGAACATTTCTATGAGTTTTCTTCCATGTTTTTCCTTGCTTTATGAGTATGTTTATCAAGAAAAATATTGATCAAGGGCTACTAACAATTTGGTTTCAAGCCAATCTAACCATCGTGCAAAAATGGATCGAAACTTTTTGGATTTGGTCTAGATCCAATAAAATGCATGGAA
This sequence comes from Vanilla planifolia, assembly GCA_023846275.1. Lineage (NCBI taxonomy): Eukaryota > Viridiplantae > Streptophyta > Magnoliopsida > Asparagales > Orchidaceae > Vanilla > Vanilla planifolia. Next base: position 15,036,629 of record CM043876.1, on the reverse strand, counting down.
TTGTAACAATTCAATTCAATCGTAATCTAAGGTAAGTCTGGCTTGTTGGTTATTAATTCTAGCTCTATCCAAGTTAAATACAATTTGATATCTTGGCAAAATTCTCAATCATAAAACGTTTAGATATTTAATCATAAATTGGCCTCTTTGTATGCTCAGATATATTTTTATTGATGTGTGACTTAATATATACAAATATACATAGCTATTTCACTTTGTTTCAGACCAACTTGTCCCAATTCAAACTATCTCATGAAAGGTTTGCAAACTTTCAATTCAAACCAAATAATATTCAAAATTGTTTCCTTATATTTAGACTCAACTTTAAAACCAATATAATTTTCGAACAACATGTGATCTTCGAGATAACTTAACAATCTTATCTTCATCTATTGTAAGCAGGAAGAAGGGGTGTTGATTACTGTCAATTCGCTACATCCAGGTGCTGTGTTCACTAATATCACACGACATCATAGTTTTCTAAATGGTAAATTATATTTCCAACGAATTTTTGTTCACAAATCAACCATTCGAAGCTGAGACTATTTTGTCATTGTTGAATTTTGCATCTTTGTTGATCCTCACTGCGAGGTTCGTATGCAGTTATTGTTGCGATGATCGGAAAATTTTTGCTGAGAAATGTTCAGCAGGTTAGTGAAAGAAGCTCATCCACTTTTTATTATGTTAAGCTTTTGTTGATAGACAATTTAGAACAAATTCAGAAACATGAAGCTAACCTTGTTTCCTCTTCCTGCTACAAAAATTCATTTTCTGCAGGGAGCAGCAACAACTTGTTACTTGGCTTTGCATCCTCAAGTAAAAGGGATCAGTGGTAAACATTTTGAAGCTTGTAATTTAGCTAAGCTTAGAACAATTGCTACAGATTTAGAGCTTGCAAAGAAGCTGTGGGATTTCAGTGCCAACTTAATCAGCAATGCTTCTTAGAAGCTGACAGCTGATCTATGAAGAAAGCTGCAAACTTCAAAAAGCTGTGTTTAATACATATTTGCTTTCTCAAAAATCAGTTTTTTGTTGGAAAGATATGTTTTTTCAAGGAGATTATTGCAAGAAACTTTCCAATAAAGCATTTTTCATGAAATCTATAGTGAATAGAAGTTGTGAATAATGTAGGTTTAGGGTTTGGTGTGGCTATTGTGGTTCAAAAATGATTTGTAAAGTTTTGAAATTGGCTTTATAAAAGTAGGGAAGAAATAGGGATTAAACCCTTTAAATGAAATTAATTTTATTTAATTGATCATATTGATGTCATGACACATGTCATGTATGGTCATAGATAATAAATTATTATAGAAATTTTTTAAACATTAGTCATTTATTTCAACAGAATTTCATTAGATGGTGAAAATATTTTAATTTAACAAAATAGGGATTAAATCCTTTAAATGAAATGAGTTTTAATTATTTGATCATATTGATATCATGGCACATGTCATGTATGATCATGGATAATGGATTGTTATAGAAGTTTTTTAAATATTATTTATTTATTTCGACAGAATTTTATTAGATGGTGATAAAATTTAATTAAAAGAAATAAGGATTAAACCCTTTAAATGAAATAAGCTTTAATTACTTTATCATATCAATGCCATGATACATGTCATGATGGTTATGGATAATAAATTGTTATAGAAATTTTCTAAACATTATTTAGTTATTTTGACAGAATTTTATTAGATGATGAAAAAAATTAATTAAAAGAAACATTAAAAGTAATAGGGATTAATTATTTTAAATAAAATGAGCTTTAATTACTTGATCATATTGATGTCATGGCATATGCCATGTATGATCATGGATAATAAATTATTATAGAATTATTCTAAATATTATTTATTTATTTAGATAATATTTCATTAGATGGTGAAAAAAATTTAATTCAAACAAAAATTAAAAAAAAATAAGGATTAAACCCTTTAAATGAAATGAGTTTTAATTGCTTGACCATATTGTTGTTATGATACATATGATGTAAAATCATAGATAATAAATTGTTATTAAAAATTTCTAAGCATTGATAGAATTTCATTAGATGGTAAAAAAAAAAAGGAATTAAAAAAATTAAATTAAATTAAAAAATATTTTTCAAGAATAAGACAAATTGATAAAAAAGATTCCATAAGGATTTAAGATATATTATTTGAAAAAAATAAAAGATGAATCAAGTCGAAAATATCTTTTGTTGTTGTTTTGTAATTTTTTTAATTTTTTTAGTGTCTGATATATATATATATATATATATATATATATATATATATATATATATATATATATATATATATATATATGTATATAACAGACTGTTTGCGCACCCGCTTTATCGTTCTGCTTCATATTGCCCCATCCTGTGCATTTTGTCGGGTGCGCCACCGCTAGGCTCGAAACCCTATACCTGTTCATCGCTGTCTCTCTGTTGGGATCGCCGTGAGGAGGAGGTGAATCGGTTTCGTTTCCCGTTGGTGTGAAGTTTCCGTGGGTTCTCGAAACCCTAGATTTCGGTACATGAATTTCTAAACGCTAATAGTGCTCGACCCCTCTCTGTTAGGTTGAATCGCGGAGGAGAAATACGGTGGCGGTCCTCAGTGGCGGGCACGGGAACAGCGCTGAAGAGAGAAATACTATAAAAAAAGAAAGAAATTGGGAAGGAGAGAAAAAGGATTGTGCAATATTTTTGAGGTGGGTGAATTCGATACAGTATTGTGTTATTGGGTTGTTGTATTATTGTAATATTCTTGCATTTTGTAGGTGAATTCAATTCGATTAATTGCTTGTTGCAATGTTGTCACTTCATTGCGTGCGATAGGTAGGACTATAATTTCATTTTGTTTTGATGTGCTGTTGCGTTTTGTATGTTTAAGTAGATAACATTCTTTATTATATGATCTATTCAGCAGTGAGATTGAATAAAGATTGATGTATTGAGTAGCATGAGTTATATGAGATGTAGTTATGTTTCTTGTTACTATTACTGTGAAACATTAGGTATTATTAGTTGATTGTGCAATTATTATGAAATAGTGAACATTACATGTTGATTATGCAAGTATTGTGCAATGTTGATTATGTAAAAGAAGAGTGTTATATGTGTGCAATGTTGGGTGTTATATGTTGATTATGCAAGAGAAAAGCATTAAATGTGTGCGATGTTGAGTATTATGTTGGTTATTGAAAAAAAGTGTTGTATTGGTGTCATGCAAAGAGATATGTTGTTGTGAATGAGGAAATGACTAATGTATCAAGTTAAAAAAATTTTGTGAATAAGCATAGCATGAAAAGAAAAGTTACATGTAGTTTTCTTTGAAAATACTCCCTAGAGTTTGAACTGATGATAGAACAAGAGATTGTGTGCATGGCAACCCACAACTATTGTGTTAGTCAATCGATAGAGTTCCTCTCCTTGTGATGTTATAGAGAGATGGGTAGGGAAAGCATGATTGTGAGGGAAAACACCTGATTACGTTCTTCTCTAGTTTATGTTGGAGATAGTGGACGTGGCAACCTACAACGTAGAGAGACTCAACTATAGTTGACTGAGATCCTTCCTAGAAGATTTGATGTAATTATGGTAGGAAAAAAAAAAACTAACGACTATGCAAGAGTGACACTTGTTGATTAGCTAACTTCCTCTTAGTAGAGTGGGAAAATTATGATCACTAACAACAAAGCCCAAAATAGGAATATTACATAAATGAAGCATATGAGTTAAAGTTTGTATTGAATCTGAATTTCATATTTATTTGATGTAGATTGTAGTATTCAATATGATTAAATATGTATAGTTTTCATGCATTTGTTATCATGTTAGATATTAAATATTGGGCCAATAGTTGGCTTATATTATGCTTAATTAAATGTCTAGCCACTTGTGATGAACGTTGGGCAAAAGGAATTCCTATAGTCAGATCTCAACCAATTTGTAATATCAAATCATGAAGGATCTAAAGCATCATTTGGATATTTGAATTGCAACTAGGTTGTGTAGCATGCATTAGGAGAAATTGCAATTTTTGGAAAGAAAATATTGAGCTAAATTTTTTTTCTTCGTTCAATAACATGGCTTTACATATATTACAAAACTAATCTAGACCTAAAAGTAAAATGATGAAAATGTTATTTTTAATAAAAGTATATAAAAATAATAAAATATTTTAAAAATGATAAAAATATTATTAATATGTTTAATCCATTATAACTTATATAAATTAGAAATATGATTAATTAAAATAAAAGTTAAACAAGATCTATAGAATTAGCTTTGTATTATTCATTTGATGTAGTATGTCCTGCATTAGTCAATCTCATCAAGAGAAATTTTGTTCCATAAGAGTTATACTCTAAATCAATCTTCATTAAGCTTAGCATCAATATACATAGGTATTTCTTAGAAACAAAGATATCATGTGATTTGTTTGCATAAAAGGTCAGATGATTAAGTTGTGTATATATTCTAATAGTCTCATTACGTAAAAGTTTAAAACATCTTGTTTAGTAGACCTTAGTTCCTCAAATTTATAAATGAAATAGGATGGTCTCAATGTATTCTAATAAATAAATATATTTTTCATATTGAAAGTTAGATTAAATTTTTTATATATAATAAAATAGAAATAATTTGGAATTATATTTATAGATAATAAAAAATTTATTTTTAATAATAGAGTTGTGATTGAGGATAAAGAAATTTGTGGTGGTAATATAAACTCAACTTTTTTTATGGCTTGTTTCAGGCTTAAGAGAATTAAATTTAAGTGGGTCAAGGATGAAAGGCTCTGATTTAGAAGTTAGTTTAATTCCAAGTGGAGTAGACTTAGGTGTATAGATTATAGAAGATTTAAGATGTCAATAAGCAAACGAAAGAAATTCTTTAATTTTCTTTTGGGTGGTATTAATCAGGACTCGTAAATATTGTAAATATAGAATATAAAATTGATCATTTATAGTTAGTACAATAGCTTGGTTTAAGCATTCAGCTCTAACTAAAAACATCTAATATGACCAACTATAATATATCGAAGTGTGGTGTATTAATTTCATCACATTAGACATCATATGAGTATTTAATACATTACAACTAGATTCTATTATACTTGATTTTTTTTGGATGTTTTTAGTCAGAGATTGGCCTCTAAACAAAGTTATTGTTATTATTCTAAATGAGCAATCTTTTATTTAATAATACTAAATTTACGAGTCATCTTTGATAATATCTAAAGAAAAATTGATTAATTGTTTTCACATGCTTCAAACTTTTAGAATCTTCTACAATTTATTCATCAGAGTATTCCTAAAATTCATCCAACTTTTGAGCTCGAGTCTCACAAATTTGACTCACTTAAGTCTATTTCTTTTGAGGTTGAACTAAGTGAGTCATCAAAGTGTTATCTCCATAATTTTTTTATTCTTAATTTCAACTTTATTATTAAAAATAGATGTTTCTTTCTCTACTTATAAATTTTTTAATAAATACGATTTTATTACGCATTTTTATTTAATTTAACTTTCAATATGAAAAATATATCTATTTGTTATTTACCTCAAAGTCACAAGTCTTAAAGAATAAAAGATCTATTCAACAAGATGTTCTAATCTTTCATATAATAAGACCATCGAATGAATGAGACAAAGCATATACATAGTTGAATTGCTTGACCTTTCATGCATCCAAGTTATCTGATGTTTTGATTCTAATAAAAATGTATACATATTGATGTTGAGTTTGTTGAAGATTTACTTTGAGTGCAATTCTATGACTTTTTTTTTGTAAGATACATTGTTGTAGGATAAACTGCATCAAGTGGATGATTTTGAGTTGATCTTGTAGATCTTATTTATTTTTTTTGTTTTATTGTATTTTTAGTCTATTATAGGTTTAATGAGTCATATGTATAATATTCTCACAGTGTTTTTATCTTTTCTACATAGTTTATTATTTTTACATATTTTTATTAGTAAATTTATTTTTTTCGTTTTGCTTTTAGCCGTAAAATTTAATTTTGTAAATTATTTAAGGTCATGTTAAACAGAAAAGGGGATAAAATATTTGTTTGCTTGGCATTGTCTTCCTTGAAATAGTATTTTTTTAATCATACATGCACACAAATTTCTAAGTTGTGATATAAGTTATTTAGGGATCTGAGTTATTCAAATTTGCCTTTATTGTCATTTTCTTTCTCTACAGATTTTGTTGTAAGATTCACTCTTGCATATATTTTGTTAATTTTGAACTTGTTATGGAATCATTGCATTGGAGTAAGAATGAGAGTAGATAATAGAATATAGAGATGCTCAGGAATTATGATTAACTAAATAGTTGAATGGTTAGAGGCTTATTGTCATTTTGTCTTCTATTTGATGTTACCTGTTGATTTTCAGTTTTTGAATTGAAATTGTTATGATTCGTCTTCACTTATATTTTATCTCCCTCAACTTAAAGGTTTGGAATTTATGGGATGTTGGTTTTCTCGATTGTTCATTGGTTTTTTTAGAATTTTGTATTTCTAATAGTACTAAGTAATTAACAAATATCTATGTGAATGTTATGAATATTATATTTGGAATATTTTAAATAATATATATTGTCGATGTATAATTTATAAGAAAAAATGAACAATTATAAGGAAGATTTTTTCTGATTGAAAATTGTGAATTTATTAGATATATTAAGTTTTGTTAGTAAAGATTGTTAGAAGTTTAAAAAGAAATAATAGATTAATATATATATATATATTAGAATTAGTGATTGCGTGGGTCACTCACCACCTGACCATGATTGTTTATCATAGACGGTCGAAGTCTCAATATTTGAGTCGGTGATTGTCGAAGAACACATATAGTCACTCAAAACATGCTTTAGTTAAATGTTTGTAAAAATTACACGAAATCATTAAAAATATAGCAAAAATAGATTGAATTTTCTTAATTTTGAAGAATATATGGACAAAAGCTAAGAACGATAGAGAATAAAAACATACTTGATATATTGAATAGTCTATTAAGGTTCTTCCTCACTCTCGAGGAAGGTCAACATGTCTATCTTCCCCATGAAACTTGGTTAGTTACACAAGGTCCTCAAATCTTTCTAGTTATCTGCACAAGAATCTTCTCATGACATTTTAGTAACGAAAGCAAATCTATCATCTAAGGCTACTTGTTTGTCTGTTTATACATGGAAACTTTCTCATAGCTAGTTCCCTCTTCTTTATAATTACTCATCTCTTCTATAACTTCCATGCTTACCATCTTGAATGGCATAAAATTGATCTATAATAGGTTCTAGAAAGTAGACGTTTAGGTTAAAATTGAATATCCTACCCTTTTGGTAAACTTAGATAAATAATGGTAAAATTATAACTTATTTAAACATACATGGTTTTGAGCATAGTTGATTACATATATTCCAATATTACCAAAAAATACGTGTTCTAACAATGGATTTCCTGATTGTCGTATTGCATTCGAGTGACAATTGGGAGTCATTTGAGGCTTCTATCTATTTTACACTTATGTCATGGGTGGTAAACAATATTTGTATAGAATCTCGTCTCCTATTTCCTTATTCTTTCAAAACTTGCTAAGAACAATAAATTAAGAGGCAGACGAACAAAGAGAAGATCACGTGAGGCTTCTTTTCACTTAACACTTTTTTGTGGATGATATCCAATGTTTGTATAGAATATCAATCAATTTTATAGTCTTTTAGTTAAACAGGTTTTTGAGGGAAACCTGTTTTATTATGGTTGAAAGTGGATATTATACCCACCTTGAGGAAGGAAGCTCTTGCATCATTGATATGTTATGCCTATATTTATATTTATGTTTGCTAAATCATCATCCTTATTTATCATGTGTTTAATAATTGAATTTCTAAGAGCTCATGACAAGCAACAAGTTCAATAAAAATGAACATCTATGATGCATTGTATGTTCAATTATGATCAATGACATGTAATTATTAGAGATTATTTTATGAAATAATAGTTTAAACTACATGAGTAAACATCTCGTTCAAGGTTCTATAATTTGTTAGGTTTTGGTCACTATTAATCAAGATGTTGCCCACTTTGGCCATCGTTTTTTGTACTCTTGGCAATTTGTCGACCTTTCGCTTGTTGATGACAATTTATAGTCGAGCTATCCTTCGGTTAGTAACTAGTTGTCAAGTTTTTCTTGTGGCTAGTTGTGGTTGGTTGCCAAGTTCTCCTTCAAACATCCTTCTACTCATTACCTGCAACAATTCGTTATGATAGCTCTTGTTAATGTCCTTAGGAGGATTTTTTTCGTCTTGTTCTAGGTTTGCTTCTCTTATTCTATGGTGATGTATGTGCCCCATCTTCTATTGGTGCTGCATGGACTTTGCCCCACCACCACATCAACCCCACATGCCTGAGCACCCTCCTCTCTAAATAATGCACGAACATCTTCTGCTTATCAAATTTGTTGCTATGACCGTAAGTAGCTTGGCTAGTTGTAGGGCAAAATGACTTTAACTTTGGCTCTCTCCCTTGTCCCTATATCCTTCGTTGTCCAAGTACTCACTGAGAGGGTCCTTTGGTGACATACCCACCTCCTTGGCGATGCTTCTTCAACAATTGGTTCGAATGAGGCTTCCCCTTGATGATGAACTATTTTGCATTGTCATGCTCTGTTGTTCTTGTTGATTCTTCTTGTTCCTAACTTTATTTCTGCTAATGTTGGCAACAACCCAATCTTTTTAACTTGAACGCCAGTGGCTCACCTATTGTAACTAGCTTATTGATATGCTCGGGCAGTTTTCCCAGTGGTGGTCCTATATTCGATGTCATCTGTAATGCTATGAAAACTGCAACTCGAGTCTTTAGAGTTGTCCATCATCACATTCCTTTGGTCAATATTCTTTTCTCCACTCTCCTTGACTGCATGTCTCTTCCTACCATTGTGGATTGGATTATGCTTTTCTCTTGGTAGTCCTTTTGCTGTTAATAGCTAAACTTTTTCCCTTTCATTGATGACTATGTTCATGTTTGAGTGGATGTTGTTATTGAAGCTGAATCTATTTGTTTGAAAGCTGAATCTATTTGTTCTAACTCTTTGGTTGGATATTGCATAGGCAAATGACCATCTTATGCCTAGGTGGTGGATGTCGCTAGGAAAATATTGAAGTTTAGAGGAGGGATGGGGGTTGTTGCTCTCCACCATGGGGCTCTTCAAGTTTGCATTTTGTCAGTTGTTGAATGAACTCTCATTCATGGCATATAGAAATTGGACATTCTTTATGTGGACAACTTTGACTGCATCCAATTGTGGATCAAATTTCGTAGTTTTAGATTAAAAACTTGTCTTTTTAATCTGGCTAGTTTTGTGGGGAGATCTATTATAATTGATTGCTTCACTGTCTTGAATACATGACTTATGTATGCTCGTGTTCATGTGAAATTTTCTTCCATGTGTATCCCTCTGTCTACAATTCTTGTTATCCTTGTCAGCTCTTAGATCCATAGGGAATTCGAGCGTGATTGTAATCCCAACACTTCTAAAGTATGCCTTATCTTTGCGAACTCTCCATTCACCTACTTCCTTGCCTAGAATTCTCACCCATTTTTGGAGGATCTACTTGATTGCCCGAAATATGTGCAAAGCACTTGGGTGCTTCAATTGGCCTTGCTAATCCTTGGGAGTGGTATTGAGCAAAGGTGATTAGTTGTGGCTGTAGGTGCAGAACAGGCTCCTCAGCCTTGACTGTTCTTGGCATAGGTTTACTTTAGCATCTTTAAATCAAAACAAATTCTTTGTTTTGGGAACTAATCTTGTTCTAGTAGAGGGAGAGGGGAAGTCAGTGGTGGGTTCCACTCCAACACAGATCGGCCATTTCTCTTTGGGCCCCTCCGCTTTCTCCATTGTTGCAGACAGTTCTTACACCCCCCCCATGGCATCTTCATTTAAGACATTTTGTTGTCTATGATTCCCAACTGCCTCCTTCCAAGCTTTTTATTGCTCCCAGACCTTTCCACAAAGCTTCTACTGGTCTTCGTCCATTTGCTCCTTTGCTTAATATTTGGTAACGCTGTCATCCACGTAGTTCATGTTCCATAATTTGTTTGCAGTTCACTCTGTTGATCAATCGTCATTATGCTTTTTGTTCTCTTGGCTTGGTTATCCTGTATGAGCAAGCTCCGTTTCCACATGTACTCATCCCTTAGCCTAGTTTTGGATTTGTCTTTGCTATTGTGGAAGTGCCCTGGTTGGAATTTCTAGAAATCATATGCATGTCTGTGGATTCGCTATTTCATGTCTGTAATCCTTGCATATTTTGTCTGCAGTTTGCTCTATTTTGTGTTTGTTGCCCTGGTTTGGATTTGCTTTGCTGACCTCTCATCTTTTTGCTTTTTCAATAGCAATAGATTGGGCAATGCTTTTGAACATTCTAAAATGACCATCTCATAGATTTGGGCAATTTTCCCTAAAATTCCATGCACCTGAGGTGCTGAATGTACCATCTTGATCCAAACTTTTGTTAGCTGAACTCGAAATGTGAAAAACATTAGAAATTCAAGTTAAAGTTCAGAGCAGGACATTATGTGCCAATTATAAGTAAGGTTTGGGGCTTGCATTTAGCTTGAAAATGGTTCAAATATGTTTGTGTGTGTGTGTGTATATTTATTTATAAACAAAGTTTTTTTGGAAATCTGATAAGGTTTGCCTTGGATTGAGATTGATTTGTTATTCAAGGAGTCAGGCCGATTTTTGGTCAATTACATCACCTTGAGAGCCTGGAATGAACTAAATTAGATCTTAGAGGTAATTGGTTTTTTGTGCTGTGGTTATAGGCTCATAGTATGATCATTAGCAGCCCTGTTCAATGGATATTCAGCAATGCATGAGTATGCCTAAGTCACAAGCTTTTTCCAAAAGAGGCCTACTAGCTTAATACATTCTACAACTATGCACCTATAATTTTTGCCCATGTGATGATATTTGCATTATTTAAACAATGCATTCAGTGCCCAAATGTGATACTGAATTAGAATGTATCCTGGTATAATATGATGTAAAAAGTTATATGTTTATGGCACTTCGTTATTTTGTTGTGTGATTAGAGAAAATCTACTGAGGATTTTGAAGTTATTATCTCAAATGGTGGATACTTTATCTAGACACATAAAACTCAATCCATTTTATATTTTAGATTTCCTTGCATTCGTAGACTTGTAAATTTTCATTAGTAAGATTATCTATATCCATAATAGTAAGAAAGCTATTATTTGACAATTACTTCAATGGTATTTTAGACTGTTGTGGCTATTGTAAAAGGAGATAATTAGAAACTCTATCCCATACTGCATATTCAGTTTTGTCTTAACTGGCTACATTTTTAATTATTTTCTTTATTTTTTATGGATATTTAATGGCGATTATCATTCCTTTCTCAAGTTTTAAATATCATACTTGTTTTTTATAGGTCAAGTAGCAAGAACATTTTAGTTGGAAAAATTTTTTTGCATTTCCAACCTTACAATTTACCGTCATGTTTTTTGGGTCCAACTTGCCTAGATTCATTTTGTGCGGAGGATATTATAAATTTGACGAAAATACTGGAGCAAGGGAGTTGAACCATAATGATCAGCGTCCTGGCCCAGGTTCTGACTAATCTTTTTTCTTCATTTGCTTATATTTCCCAACTTTGGCTTGTTTTTTTTTTTAAATTTAGCTCCATTTTGTACTTCTGCCTAGTCTGAAGGAAATATTTCTTTAGTGCTTTGAAAAACATTATTTAGTGAATAGTTAATAACATTGCAACTTTAACTATGGCAGCTTTTTCAATGCAGGAACGCTTACTTGGTGCAGTCTTGGGCTCTGCGTTTGTAGGTGTGATTGTCTTTGAACAACGTAAAGGGATACATGGGTCGATCTCTGATGATAAATCCATTCAAATTGCTAAATATGAGGTAATTCAATGAAGTTCAATCATTGTTTAATTTATTATTAATAGGGATTTTCTTATTTAAGTTACACTATTAACAAGTGCATTCGTCTGTTAATTTTGAAGCTAGCTTAGCAATATGAATTGATTTATGAATGGGTTTTTGTTTCAATGTTAATGTATTTTAGCTGCTGGGCAGATAAAAACGAGAAAATGCTTGAATAAATTTATGATCCTGTTGACTTTTTGACCGTTCTGAGTTTACATAGAAATAGGCTTTTGTTCTTCAAGTTGCAATTGGCACGCATATTTTCACTGGCGTTTTTTGTATTAGCTTTCTCAGAAGGTAGGATCTGCCACAATTGTGCATTTCTTAATATGTTTTTGACTGAAATTTTGTTTCATAAATCAAGTCGTCTGCATTTCTTCTGATTAAGCCTTGTAAATTTGCATAATGATCTTTCCCTGAAGCATCCTCTCCTTTTATCATTCATTCTCTTCTCATGCCATGAATTGCTAGTTTGCAGCTTTCATGAAATTATTTATTCATTGCATTCAAGAACAATCACACCCAACTACTGTAAAATAAGTAAAATACTTCGACAATTACAAGTACTTGCTGTTTATGTGATTTGTGACTACGTTACATGAAGTGTGAAGTTTCCTGATTTTGATGTTTTTTGTAGATATTTTTGATATATTTTATGATCATATAGTAGAGTTGACATCAGAATTGACACTTCGATTAAATTGGAAGATAGGGTAAGTCAAATATCCGCTTTGTATATGCTGTTAACATTAATATGAATTCTTTCACTTTAGCAAAGGCATTTTCAGTCACACACACATTTTAGGTAATATTTTTATTTAACTGTCTTGTTGCATTAGAAACTATTATCATGTTGAATGATGTATATGTGTGTTTGTGTGCTTATCAAGCTTGGTATTTTTGCATTAATTTAATTGTGTTCAATTGTAGTGTAATCTTAGTAAACTTGTTTTTGCAACTTAGCTCCAAATTCTTCCAATTTGAGCGCCTTTGTGCTCGTTTGATTGGATGAAGTTTGAAGTTGTTGTGGACTAGAATTTCCTAAATGGGTATTTAAAAATGTATTAGTAGTTTTTTAATGGCAATTGTACTTGTAACTTCATTTTTTTTTTTTACTTCTTTCTGTTATAAAACAAAATCTTTATGTTTCTGTGATATCTGTTGAGTTTGAGATTCATTTTCATCTAATTTTTACTTATTTTCGTTTAAAATTTATTTCAATTCTAATTCTTCCTATTAAAAGATGCAATATAGAGATTTAACTGTTTTGAAAAACATGTACCCACAAAAAGTTAATTTCTGGCTTGCTTTTCCATAATTTTAAACAGGGCAACATAGATGGGATATAATTACCCCTGTATGTAATGCTTGTTCTAATATATTTACTAAAACATTTGTGAATCTGCTTAGCTGCAAGTATTCTCAGCACCTTATGATCTTTGAGACTGGTGGCAAACAGTTGCATTCTAGTTCTCCATCATCAGAAATTCTGATATTAGTTCTATTTAATCGTCTTATTTCTCCCTGGAGAATGCATTTTTTTAATTAGAACCTTTTTTTTTTTTTTTTTTTTTTTGAAGAAACTGAGTTTAGGGTTCTTATTTAACATTGCTACAGCCAAAACAAACAATGTCCTGGAAGGCCTTATCATCCGAGTTTGCACCTATGTGGAACAAAGCTATAGATGGCACGTTGGGACAACTCGTTGTTTATCTTAGTTCGCGCAGTTGGTAGAAATACACTATGGCTTTGGTATTTCTTTTGCTCTTCCTCAAATGATATTTTGTTTCACTTTGTGATGTAGTTGATACCTTTTTGTAACCCAAAACATCTATATGTGCTGAGGCAGTTGATTCCCTCTTGTAACCCTACACACCTAAATTTGATGAGGTATTTGATATCTTCTGAGGTAGTTGAATTGGGAATTATGCACGTGTGAGAGGGGTCATTGGTATGAACCAGAGTTAATTAAGGAAATCGTCACGTGTGTTTGGCTTCATCATACGAAGCAGAGCTTTTGGGCATTATTTAGACTCGAATTCAGTTCACATTTTAGCAGCTGCTTTAGTTGACATTTTTAGGGTTTTTAAAAGAGCTTTACTGTGATTCAAGTCATGGCATGAATGGCGTTTGACACTATTTGTGAGGCTTTGGAGGACAAGATCTACTGTGTGCTATATATAAAAGAATGTTGAAGCTTTGAAGGTCAAAGTGGTTGATCTTCAGTTTTCGGTTCTATTTTATTTATTACAGTTGTGTTTGTTTATGCGTTCTTTTCTCTCCATTCCTTTGTTGTCTCAATATAATTTTAGTACTAGTACCATATATTTGATATTTCATTTTTATATCAATTTTATTTGTGTACTTCACAAAAAAATGTTTTATGTTTCTTGTATGTTTGCTATTAAGCTATGTTATTTCTTGTCTTCAATTTTTCTTGTTAAATTAAACATGTATAGAATTTTTTTTTAAACCATTTATATTTGAATTTAGTTATCATTTTGTTATATTTTTTAATGGTTGGAAGCAACAAGAAATAACTTGGGTAAACCTCCTCAATGTCATAAAGGACCGAACTTGGGTTCATCAGCTATGTTTAGTTTATTCATAACATTATATAAAGTTTCATCACATTTTCTCTTGTTATGTTAACTTTCATGTTGCTTGTGATCTACTTTTAAGTTGTTAGGAACTATTAATTGAAGATTTATTAAATTTATTTATTAAAATCTTATAAAAAAAGTCATGTTTTTATTTTTTCTATTTCAATTAACTCTCAAAGTTTGTCAAAAAAAGATTATTATTATTATTTTTTTCTCAAATTCTTGCTTTAAGCAAGTTTTTAGTTTTATTGATCTTTTTTTTATATATTTTAGATAGCTTTTTTAGTTAAACTTTTTCTTTTGAGATTAAAATCTTGTTTAAATAAATATTAAATTAATTCGTATGCTGTTTTGAGATGTTATATAAAATATGTTATACTCATTCAAAGTAATCACAAGATGGAGTAAGTAAATAAATATGTATTGATAATTTTTTGCTTACAATAATCTCAACCTATGATGTATATTATAAATGACTTTTTGTTTCTTAAAATAATTGTTTTTATCATAGAGATGGAAGGACTTAAATAGTAGGGTTATTATTATTGAAAAAAAAAGAGAACAAACTATCCTTGTGAAGCTTATGGCATTCCCTCTTTGATACTCTCTTACAAGAAAGGTTCTTCTCTTGTCACTATTATGTTCTCAATTAATTGTTTTTTTTTTCATAAATAATAATATTTTATTATTTAATTTTTATCTTAAATTATTGGAATTTTAATGTAGTCAAATGGCATATTAAACTTTGTCATCATTTATTTTTGTAAAAAGGGATATTCCAAAAATCAACTATGAAAATGTAAAGAGTTACAAATGAATTCTTTTTAGTGATATTAATACAAATTGTATGTTAATTAATCACAATACCAAGCAATATAATCATAATAACTTATCATATAAAATTTTATTAAAAAATAAATGATATCAAATGATTAGTATGTAATTAAGTGATTATAAGAGTTTTGATAACATTATAACATTCTTATTACTTGTCTCTTATAACCATTTTATTAAAAAAATTAATGCATAATATAAATAGAAAAAAAAAACATCAAATCAATTCCAATGCAATTTAAAGTCAAGTTGTTTGACAAAGCACCATTAATTTCCTTTAGCTACGAATGGTATCAACTACCTTCGACTTGCATCTGTGAAGAATATGGCTGAGACTTGCTTCTTTCTAGCTATTACTTCCTGGGTGTTGGTTTAGTGAGTGAAAAACCAAACAATTTATCAACATTCAAAAGAAGTTAGCCTTTTTTTTTGTCAATTAAGAGGCTTGTAGTAACAACATTATTGCTCCATAGTTTGATAGGCACAATTTAAACTCATTTTAACCACCTTATATGACAAATGAACTCATGAAACATGATGCATATTCTCTTGTTACAAACAATAAATGTTCAAAAGTTAAACATAAAAATACTATTAAGTATTAAATATTTTGATATTAAAGATAAAAAAAATTATTTAGATTAAGTTATGTTAAATAATAAAATAATATAATTAAATTTTAAATATCATTGACATTTAGTATTAATATTATCTAAACTATAATTAATTAATATTTCTCTAATAGTTAATAATATAGAAATCATCTTTATCATTAGATTCAAAAATCATATGTTAACATGCTTTCAAATATCTTTTATTAGATTTTGTGTGTGTGCATGTGTGTGTGTGTGTGTGTATAGTTTTTTTTTTGACAAACTTGTTAATGGGTTTTGTGGGAAATTTTGAGCATGGAATTGCTTGCCATTTTAGAAGAAAATAGCTCTTCATCCAATGCTATAACAAAATGATGAGGTATGGACCACAAGACAAGAAGTATTTAACCAAAGAGAAGAACAAAACGATGAGTCCTTTTCATTCAAAAGGCAACTCCATCATTTGCGTACTTCATGCTTGTGAGGCCATATTTGTTTTGAGTACATAATTATTACTAAACATTATTGTGATCAATAAAAAATATTAAATAAAATTATAGCTCTCTGCTCATTGTTCATCACTTGTCATTCACCTGACTTCTCTTCATTAGTTAGCTAGCTCAAGTGATTAATCTCTTCTCATTTGCTAGGGTAGAGTTCCCTCCTCTCTATTGTTCTTGTTTAAGCAAGAAGCTTTTCATTATCAATTTTTGCCTAATCAAGACTTTTTATCACCTTCCCAATTTATCTTTTACCTGACACCTATCAATCCACTTAGTAAATTTCATCATTTTTTGTGTTCATAAAAATTCACCACCAATTGATCCAAAAAGAATTATTGACTCCATATTATTACATGCACTTTTGACTTAGTATGGTTTCTCTTTTTTATTATCCCTTTTGTCTAGTTCTTTATAAGTCTGATCTTAAGGGTTCTTTCTCTTTTACTTTTTTTATTATTAACTTAGAGTATCATTATCCCAGAACGTTTTCTCTTATAATTAAAGTAATAATAGAATATTTTTTCCATGAGTTTATAACTATTTTTTCTTTAAAAAGTTTTTTTTATTATAAGATATTTTTTTAATTGTTCTATGTTTTTCTTCGTGTCTTTCTTAATGCATTTTTTTGACATTAAATGTTCCTACATACATATGTGTAATTAGCATCTGTACACAATCTAATATCATCTTCAATGTTATTATTATTTTTTTTCATTTGAAGGCTAAAACAATAGCACATAACTAGTTGAGGGACAACTCCAAGGATGGCAATGGAGGACTCGACATAACCCATTGTGAAGTTGATCTAATGCGTATCCTGTATAATCCCCTCAATGAGTGAAAGGCAAAAGATTATGATACCTTATAGTGGGAACACTCCTAATAATGTAAACAATTATCTTTTTAGAGTATTCAACTAATCGAGTCTTATTTTCATTTGTTTAAAACAAGACAAAAATAGAATATCAATAGAATTATCCTTATTTATTAGAATTTTTTTTAACAATGGTGCATAATTATGATAGTAAAAGAATCATCATAAGGTTTATTTTGTAGAGGCAAAATCTTTTATCTTAAAGATTTATGGTTGGTACATAACTCTACTTACTAATCCGACATTAAATATTAAAGGCTGGAGTGTTAGGTGAATAATTGAGAACCATTATGAATGATTTAGATGGTTCAATTATGAGCGCTCCACCTTAGCTAACTAATATATAGAGGGGTTCTTGGGAGAGGATTGAGCTAGTATAGTTGAGACTATTAGTGAATCTGGCAATGAAATAAGATTCTTGTTGGTTGTTTTTTTGGTTGACTACTATTACTATCAGATGAGTTGAGATAAACAGTTTTAGAGGTCATTATTGTTATCATATCGAAGTTCATTTTTCTATCATACCTTACCTTGATTTGTAAGTATATTTCTCTTAAGCATTGAAGTTGTTAGATCATATATCATCAATATTCTAGTTAAGTGCTTAATACTTAGTGGTATTGTCATACCCTTATGGAAGGAATAATACCACAATGGATTGATGTAGCATTTAATGTCAACAAGTGGAGTAGGGAAGATCCCACACTCTCTCACCATCATCAACACTTCAAACTTTGATCGAGTCAAGATCACTGCTTTGGTGCTACCAAGAATTTGCGAAAAACTCGCATAGACATTAGCTCAAGGAGGAATGATGGACTTGCATGGTCATGATGCATGGTTCCAATCATATAAAACTTAGTGAATGGTTCTTACATTGTTTGGGTGTCCTCTTAGTGTTGATATTCTTCATTGCAAACTCTATCAACTCAATCAAAGATCTTTAAGATTGTTAACATGGATGATGTTGGAGATACCCAAGTCATAAACCTTTGCTCAGTGCAATGTAGGCCACATTAAAAAGGCACAACATCACATTGACAACATAACTTTATGAACCTTTCAATATATTTTTTTCAAAGATTTTCCCTCATTTTTCATTATGTTGAAGAAGATTTTATTTCATCAATTAATGTTACCAATAACAATGAAATAAGCCAAAAACTCTTGTCTAAGTAGGTTGAGGGATCAGATTGAATCAGTTGGCAAATGTTAGAACCGACTATAAGTAATGCCTTCTAGATGTAGTTTATATCGAATGCACTCTATAATAGTAAACAAGTAAGTGATGCACTTGAATACAACTATCATTCAGATAGATGGTATTATCAAATGTTTACATAGGGAGCAGAGATTAATCTTTTGAAAGATGTTTTACTATTGGTCATCTAATGCATGAAATATGCATTAATTGAGATAGGATAACATTGATGTTCCAATTTGACAAAATTAGGATTTTGGGAGAGTTTTTTGGGATGGGCTTTTCCATTGCAAAAAGCCCTCTTATTTATTACAAATAATCTCGAAAAAACATTTCACAAGCAAAGAAAAATTAGGATTCATAAAAACTTCCTATGAAAGACATTTCCATCACAACTTCCAAGAATAATTAAAAACTTCAATGTGTACAAACTTTCTACAATAAAAATATTCATCATAGAAAGTCTTTTTCATAAAGTCCCATAAAGGTATTTGTGACAACAATAACTAATGAAGATAATCTTTGAGATCACAGAAAATCTCACTAACGATATTTACAATGATCGTTGCTATCTTAAATAAAATGTTGGTCATTCTGATAGACTCTGTTGAGGTTATCTACAACGACATGATAGATAACCTTAGGGTTATTTGCTATAGAAATAATAATAACAAAAACCTCATTGATCGTTACCATCATTCATAGACTATTTAACAGGAACTTGTTGTGCTTTGTTTAACCCCAAAATTTTTGCAAGGAACAATTTTTAGCTTGAAAAATAGTATAAAATTTAACTCCTTTGTTACTTCCTTCTTTTATTATTTTCCTTTACTAAGTACCTCCCATATTTAGTCTTATCTTTAATCATATAATATGTTCCTTAATTGTATCATTCCTTACTTGTCACAAGTTGCTACTTTTTTATTTTGTTTCGAGATCCTCAATATCAAAAAATGCCATTGCCACATTTCTATCAGCTAGTTAAGAAGGGAACAAAATTTAATGAGATGGTAAAATTTTAAAAGAAAAAATATGCAAAATCCCTTGTAATAAATTCTAACTTATAAATGACATAAAAAAATAATATTTGTTTCCATCTATTAGAATTAAATTTATTTCTTTTTATTATTAATTAGATTGCTAAAGTTCAAGTTTAATTTAAAACAATAATATCTCATTTTTATTCAAAAAATAATCAAAATTTTTAATAATTTTTAAGAAATATCATATCTTATTCTTGAATTATTCACTTACACTCATCTATTTAAATATAAAATTTCAAATTCATTATATTGTCTATTAATAATTCATTGGATTTTTGTGAAATTTAAAAATAATTTAATTGTGTACATGGCTAATGCTTTTTCTGAATGATTTTAAAACCTTTATATCATAAGCTTAATGATTTCTCATGTCCTTATTCTATTAACTTTTCTAATTATTCTTACACAAAAAAAATATCAAGGATTTATCAATTATGAAAGAATTAACTTATTTAATTCAATATCCTTCATACACATACAGATATACACACACATACATATATTATAAATTTTCCTTGACATTATTTTGTACAAAGACAATTAAAGAAAATTGTTTCGCAAGATTATTATTATTTTGTGAAAATAATCTTAGATATTCTTGAATATATAATAAAATAATCCAATTTACATTTCATACAAAATGTTCTAAAAAATATAAAATTTAGGATCTTGAATTTTAAATCACTTTAGCTATACTTATAAATAAAATAGATATAATGTATCATAGAAAACTTGTTAAAAAACTAATATTGATATTATACTAATAAAAGTTTTACAATTTCTAATATAACTTTGAACAAATACAAGATTAATACAAAAAAATATTTCTAAAACAAATAAATCTTATTTTAAGATATATCAATGATGATATGATTTCTTTATTTTAGGTGAATCATGATTTTTCTTCATCATCTTTCATATTTCTTTTAATCATTAAATCATGCTTTTTATTGTTCCTTTATTTCAAAAATAAAATATTTGTTTACCTTAAATATTTTGCATACCAAGTTATTGTTTTAATAAAAGTGTATTTTCAAGACAAGAATTCTCGCATTTGCTCTTCTCTTTATTCATGCATCACTCATTCATATTTGTTAGTTAAAAGATGCTATTGTTTTCATTGCTATAAAGAAAATGAGTATGGCCAACGGTTAACTTTGAGTCTAAGCACATGTATTATCAAAAGATAAATAAAATCTATATCAATTATTTTTTATGCCAATCTCAATTATTTAGTTATCAATGTTATTCAAATGATTGTTTTTTCTTATACAATGTTTTTCTTTCCCATAATAATAAAGAGAATAAATAAAGTCATATGAAACATAACTTGTCTTTTATGAACAAGTATATTTAATTATACAATAGTTGAAAAATTTTATATATCATCACATAAAGTTAATGGACTTAGAAAATCCTAAATTATATTAAGATATAGTGCTCAAATAAAGATAGATAACGTCAACTTGCTACTTTATAACTCTTAGACACTATTACATAATGAATCAAATTGACACGATTAATTCTCACGCATTAAAAAGTGGAAATGATTTAAACTAAACCAAAGTTGACCAAATTCATTGGTTTAATTCAGTTTAGTTTCTTCAATTATTTATGCTCATATCTAGCATAAGACAACTATAGACATTGTGTGGCTTTAATGATCTTATGAGTAGCAAAAAGTTCAAACATTTAGATAATATTGTTAGTTTTCTAGTAAATTGATGAGTCGCATACATAAAATTATATTTAAGTATAAGTTATTTGTAAAATTATGTTTGTTAATGTAATCATAATTTATAAATCACAAGAAAATCTATTGTTATTTATAAAAATCATTTTTGAAATTTAAAAACTACAAAAATTTTAAAACTATTTTTAAAATATTTTTATAAACTCTTTTCTAATAAAAAATTATACTAATTAGTTCAAAAACTTTCTTCTTTCAAAATGCAACAAAAGAATTAAAATGGTATCAAACCAATAACACACATTGAGCCATCAAATTCTAAATTATTTTCTCATCAATGATATCCTAATGATTAAATTAATTCAAATACTTTCAATTGATTTTTTATTTTGTTTTTATCAATATTTTGATAGATTTAATCATCTTTAATCCTATAATTGATAAAAAAAAATATTAAAAATATTTATAATAAAAACAAACTGACATTTCCAAGGATGTCCACTTCAATAAAATAACTATCTACAAAATTAAAATAATTAAATATTTTTTCTTTGTCACATTCTTATAGAGATATCCATTTATTTGGGCTTTGGGTCAATGACAAGCAATATAAGTCCACATTTGCAATTAGCTATGATGTGATGTGAGACATGTGACTATCTTAACAGTGTGCACATCTTGGTCATGAACATGCCATGATGGAAAACCAATGATCTATATATTAATCCCGAGTGTTGACGTAATTATATCATCTATATTCCTATGCATCATCATGCATGGAGTGATATGTCTCCCTATGTTGGGAAAATCCCATGTGCATGGCAATTTACTTCTTGTAGCCATCTCTTCATCTCTTCTGTCAATTTCTCTAGTTTTTTTTTTTATTTTTGTGAAATAAAATAATTAAAAGGTTACAAAAGGATAAAAGTAAAAATTGAATGGCATGTGCCATCTTTGATTTGGTGAATGTTATAAGTATTTTTTTTTATTTAATAGGGATTTTGGAGTGAATAAATATACATGAGTTATCATTCATAAAAAAATAAAAACCAAATAAATGTTAAAGATATTAAATAATTTTAAAATAATTAAAACAATTATATTAGAATTGTTATTATCAAACACTAATCAAACACTAAGCTAATTGATGAAATATATATTTTGAACTATTGGTTTTTAAGTGGTATTAAAAAATTATTTATTTGATAAGTATGTTGATAATAAACACTTCATAAAATGATAGTATTGCATTTATTTGGTAAGCAAGTAAAGTAATTTGTTATATTATATTAAAAAGGCAAGTTATATTTTTAATATATGTAAAGATTTTGGAATGAAGAACTATATAAAATAAATAAAAAAATATGTCAAAGATATGAAATAAGTTTAGAAAAGATTATAAAAATTATATTTATTATAATTATTATTAAATATTAAATTGACTGATGAAATATAGATTTTAAAACTATTGGTTTTTAAGTAGAATTAAAAATTATTTATTCTATAAATATGTTGTTAATAAATACTTAATGAAAAAATAATATTGTATTTATTTGATGAGTAAATTTTTATATTATTTTAGAAGATAAATTATATTTTATTCCCTTAATTGAATTGAGAAAACCCATTTTGATTTATAGTTGGTCAATTGTCAAATTATCTTTTATGAAATGTAAATATTTTTAAAAAGTTTTTTTTTATAAATATGCTGGTAATAATAGTTTAACAAAATGATGATATTATGAAATGAAGAAAAAGAATAAAATAGTATTTAAAATAGATTGTTTTGACGTCATTTTTAAATAACAAAATCATTTTTTCTTATATTTTTTATTTATTAAATAAAATATTTATGATAATTGTGCTGACATATTTAATATATGTAAAAGGTCATTTCATCTTTGAAGAATTGCTTGTTAAACGCATCCACAACGCACGTGTCAAACTGGCTCTTGTGATTCCTAAACCTTGCCTAAAGAATGCATACAGTAGTGAGAATCGATATCTAAATATAGCACATGATTGGATTATGGGTGTGGGACCGGTTGTCGGTGAGGCCCATGAGTTCGGCCTTTTAGGTATAAAAAAAATCCTTTGAAATGTGGCCCTTTCTTTATGAGCTTCCCGCTCTCCTAGTTTAATAATTATCTAAAAAATTTATAAATAAAAATAAAATTTTAATAAAAAATTTATTTAAACTATCATTTTAAAAAATAAAATAATAATTTAAGACATAATAGACAAACAATATTGATATTTCTTCATATAGTTTATTTGAGATATTTTGATATACAAGTTATGAGATAAATGATTTCATTTTGTTTTTATCTATTTAGATGTTATAATTAGTAATTTGTCAATTATTTTATAAATTTAAGATATAAATTTAATAAAATAAAATATTATGTTAAGAATAAAGGTTATAGAAAAAAGCTAAGCAATGGTACAATGTAAATCCTTAAAAGTGTTAAGAAAATGGATATCTTATAAAATTTAGAGATTTAATAATATTTTTTAATTATTAAAATTGAGCTAATGCAAAAAATATTCAATAAATAGATTTAAAAAAAAAATTATATGCTTTTGATCTTTTTATTTTGAAAAAATGAAGAACACTCAAAACTTTTATTTTTAAAATCATAACTCATTTAACACAATAATTATTGAATAAGAAAGCACATTTGAATATGTAGCTTTGAATAATTTTTATAATAAAACATTATTAAAAAGGTACCATGTCATTAAAAGTACTAAAAATTTTTGACCAAATCAATTTTAAAATTTTATATTAAAAATTAAAGTTTTTAAAATTATATGTTTGGGATAAAATGATCTATTGCTTTGTTAATGAAATGATAATGATAGATTACATAGTTTAAAGAATAAATAGAATTTATAAAGTTATTTTATAATTGAAAAAATATTTTTCTTAAAAATACTTATATTAAGCAAAATCAAATAAGTTCTCAATATTGATATGGACAAAGCAAACATCACCTAAGTAACCCTAAGTCATGCAAGACCATTGACGATTCAACACACATAACAAATAAATAAAGCTTTCAAGCTTCCAAAGGAAAAAGACAATATATTCTCACAATAAAAAGAAGACACAAATATATAAACAATAGTAATCACATCACACTTTGGTATGTCATGTGTATGGTTTTTTTAATCATTTATATGAATCGTGATAGGAATCATCAATTATTGGTTCTTTAGTTTCTTTTTTTGAAAAATAGACCAAAATTTTCACTTATATATAGATGTTTTTTTATGAAGTTTGATAATGCATTTATGAAATACTTGTTTAGTTTTATTGGAATATAAATATGTTTATTTTAATAATTATCATAAAGTAATGCAAGAACATTATATATTACCAAAGGTAAGAGCCAAGTTGACAACATTGGATCAAGAAAAGGTGAAACATGTGATGTGACCCATCACACCCTTATGGTCCTTTGGAATCCTTTCTATCTTAGGTAGCTCCAAGGAAGTGAAATATATTATGATGATATAGCTTTTGGCTTGAAGTATGTGAAACATGTGATGTGGTAGGGACAATGGGATTAGAGTTGACATGCTTGCGATGGGAAGAAATGTTAGGAAAAAATCAAGTTTATCTACTTGGGAAGGGTTTCTCTATTATTTTGTATTGGTGTCTCGTCTATGTTTTGGTCATAGTGAATGCCTAATCTTAGATAAATCATGACAAGATGTTGCATTATGAGCATGCTTGTATTAGTATATGTACTATCATATTTTTATTTAGATAAATGTTTTTTTAAAAATAATTTATTTAAATAAATTTATATAGTTTATAATATGAAAAATATAAATATGCATAACAAAATTTGTCTATTAGTCAAACAAAAATGTTAGATGCTACATAAATTTTAAAAAAATTGACAAGGTATAACAATTAAATCTAAACGTGTAGACAAACTATAATAAACCATTATTTTTTTAGAGTTGGAAGAATCAATTAGTTCAGACCATTTCTAGGTTTAGAAATAAACTGCCTTAATGTCACAAGAGAATTCTTATACTATAATGTTTATTCTTTAAAAGAAACTTATAATATAACTTCAAACTTTACATGTCATATGAAAATGGGAAGCTATAGAAGTACAACAATATAACTATGCATCTAATTAAAAATTCTCACCACTATTTGTAAGAATACTTATCCCTCCTAAAATAGTCAACCCTTAGATAATAAATGCTATAATTGAAGACAATACATTAGAAATGCATGCATATAATTTATGTTACATGTGAAAAAAAAAGTTGATGTTACCTTTATTAAATTTTCCTTCAAGAATAATGCATTCTATTAAGAGCATACAAAAGATGTTCTCAAAGCACCAAGGTAAAGCACAATTGATCATAATTTTGCAAAGAAATACCCTTAACTTGGAGCATCAAGGACTCTCATTTTTGTCAACCATTTTAATCATCTCTTAAAGAAAATATTTTTAACAAATATAATGCATCAAACATTATCTTATATTCATATATTGTTTATTCATGTATTTTTAACTTTACATTTTATCAATAATCATAACCTCTAGCATATAATACATATTACAAACAATCATTTACATATAAT
This sequence comes from Vanilla planifolia, assembly GCA_023846275.1. Classification (NCBI taxonomy): domain Eukaryota; kingdom Viridiplantae; phylum Streptophyta; class Magnoliopsida; order Asparagales; family Orchidaceae; genus Vanilla; species Vanilla planifolia. The sequence continues at coordinate 15,010,707 of CM043876.1, read as the reverse complement.
TATACACTTTACCTACATATGCACCTTCTAATTTATAATATATCATTACAATTAATATTAATAAGCATATTTCATACAATATTTTTATATATTTTGTTTCTGATCTTTAATTTAGTATTGTACTTTACATCAAATATATACATATAGGTACAAAATTGATCTACTTCTCAAAATTGTGTAGTAATCTTACTAAACTTAAATATTTACTTCAAATCTCAATTGTTAAAAATTCTTTTCATGCTTGGCCTCATTTGCTTTTACACCAAAATAGTACCTCTTTACATTTCTTATTCATTTATCTCCCTTCAATGGTTGTATTTTTTCAATTTTGTATCTCTTGATTTCATTTTCACTTAAATCCAATCATTTTCTCGTTGATTAAATTGGCCCCCATGTCAATTTTTTCAGTCATTTATCATTTAAGTTTTAAAATATGTTTATTTTTTATTAATTATATAATTATGATCACTCTAATCGTATTATACGATTCTTAACCTTATCTACATATGTCTTAGTGTTTTTCATATTATACTATATGATATCATTAACATATTTATTTTATACTCATGTTCCTCTTACATTATACAAACAATTTTTTTAATAATTTTAATCTTACACATTATCGTATTGCTCATAGTAGAACATTTTGAAGTGATTATTTTCAAGCACTTTTTTTATATTGTACTATATAATATTACTTGTAGTACTTGTATGATAAATTCATTTTATCTTTTTACTCGTAGTTGGAGATGATCCTATGCAAAATGCTCATATATCTTGATTGTACCTATACTATTGTTTAACATATTACACAATCAATTTAGGGTATATTTATTTGAATGATTCCACATTACAATTCAGTTTATTTTCTTTGATGTTTCACATGATATTTTATACTTCTATCATACTATAAAATCTTATACTTTTTATAGTAACATGAATGTTGATCATGTTATGCACGTACAAATCATGAATGTTGATCATGTCGTGCAATACAAACCTATATTTCTAATATTTATTAAAATATCTTTATATGTAAATAAACATACATGAAATACAAGACTTATGAAAAACCTATATTAGTGAAGAATGAAAAAGCTTTTAACACTTATACTCAAATCTCATTGAATCATAATTTTTTAAGTAAATTATTATAGATTTTATATTATAATACTAATAAAGATGATTCATGAGAAATCTTTTCTATATGTTATTTAAGTTTGTGTTTTTTATTCTAGTTGTGATTCACTTCAAAATATTATCATTAAACTTCTTGAGTTAAGTGATTAAACTCTTAATATAATTAATTTATTTGAACTTACGATACCTAACTTAAAATACTTAAAAAAATTATGAAAAAATAATATAATATTTTTATTATAATCAAACCAGTGATACAAAATGATTAATTATATCGTACTGTATAATTATCACTTATTGTACATCCTTAAGATTGTTCTTAGGTTATTTAGATTTTATATTAGATAATTATATAAGATAATTATATAAGATCATATGAGTATGATATAGTTACAATAGTTAAGTTATTTAATATTCTTAAGATTGTACATGTTTGATAAAGAATCATATGCATCTACATGATTTTGCACTAAGATCTTTAAGTACTTGTATGATATGTAGATTTTAATAGTATGAAGATATGATTATTGAACTTAGACTTTTTATGTTAATTTATTACTAATTTTTTTGTATAAGTATAATAAGTATATTATATATGTCTGAAGGTACATTAGTTATATATTATGTTTATAACCATGAAATTATGTTTATATGGTACAAGAGTCATACTTATATGATCCCATTACAAATTAATTATAACTTACATATTTAGATAGAATTACTATCATACAAGTATTAGAAAAGCTTCATATATGTAAGATACATGACTTAACATAAAATTAAATCATACATGGTCATTAAAATGTATGACAAAATTTAAATTTCACAAATTTAACCTAAATGATCATTGCATTTGTATGATGCAATTATGATTCATCTGTTATCTACACAACTTCAAATTACTCTTATAATGTAAACCAAAATATAAACTATACAAATATGATTGTAAATATTATTATAATATAACAAAACTAAGGATAAATTATTTTAATAAATTCAAATCATGAGAAGTTGAAAATATGAATATTAAAATTAATGATTATAAGGAGGAATGAATAGTAAATAGTGATAAAATAATTATGATTTTGATTGAAAAATAATTAGTAAAATTATAAAAATATTTTAGAAAAAAGATTATATAGTATGTTGGTGACAGATTATATAATATAAATAGTAATGAAAAAAAACATAGCTTAATAAAGATTATCATCTAATACTATATGGGACATTGTACGATATGATAAAACAACAAGTGGAAGTTAAATGAGATTTCAATATTAGAAGGAAAATGTATTATATAGTACAATGAGGAATTGTATAAGTACAGGATAGGTATGAATGCGTAAGTTGACTAAGAAAAAAATGGATCGTTCATACGTGGTGAATTGTATTAATATGTTCAATACTAATAAGCATAGATGAGAGAAAATTTAATTAAGCATATAATATAAATATGGGTATCTTATAAGTACAATTAAGTTGAAAATAGTGAATGAGAATATTTTATAGGTAATAATGATATTGTAAGAGTATGATAAAAAAAAGCTAAAACAAATTTAGACAATATTAAGAATCGTATAATATAAAGTTTGTTATCATTCTTATGCAATTAATATAATTTGAAAATATTTTAAAACTTGGAATAGTAAACAATGAGGTTAAACATCATGAGGAGAGATCAACCAATAGGAAACTATCAAAATTGGAAAGAAACTAAATAGTTACCATATTGAAGGAATGTGGCCATTTTGGGAAGTTAAATGGTCGAGAATGCACATGGTGAATGTGTGCTCTTCATAGGCATTTAATTGTTGAAGAGAATATTTGATAAGCTGATTATAAAAGATTTTACTTATATAATAGTTAAAGTTCAAAGTAATCTTTTGAGAACAAAAAAATAACAAATCTTTCCTATGTTACCCTAGCATTAGCTAAAGCTATTGATTTTTTTTAATAAGCTGCTTAAAAACTAATTTCATTGAAGAGCATTGTCATTTCGAAGTTGTTATCCAAAGAGGATGTTCAATGGATCACCAAAGATTTCTTCTTCTCTGACTTGGAAGAAGTATTATTCCAACAGGATTTCAATTCATTCCTAAATGTAGGTGGTATTAATTTTCATTTCTATAAATTTGCTTGGTAGATTTTCTCTACTGATTTATGAGAAGCTGTTGTTTGCTTTGAATTCATACCTATCTCATTCTTTTGGTTTCTTATACCACATAATTTATAAGTTGCTTGCCATTTAATTGAGAAGAGTAATTTATATATTCAATCACCAATATTTAGTGCATTGTTATCCCTTGAAGGTGATCAATTAAATTGTTTGGTTAACTCAACAATGATCAAGGAGATTGAACTCAAAAAACTCCAAGGTTACAATGTGTTTGAAGGTGGTCATTCAAAATGCTTTCAATTCTGCTTTTATCTAGTTGTATTGTGCATCTAAAAGCCTAAAGGATTTCTTATGAAGCTTATAAATGGATCCAAGCTCAACCTTGTAGTTTTAAAGTTTATATTACTTTCACAAATTATAAATTGTATATCAATATATTTTTCATGCAAAGCTCTTTCTTATGATAAGCTCTAACCTCAATTTTAAAATATTTTATAAGTTGGCACATAATTTGAGATGCATTGGTAAACATTTAATGGTCAAAAAATTTATTTATGTAACAGATAATAATATCAAATACTCAAAGAGTATAATGAGGTTATCAAGCATGTAATTGAACTATAAAAATAGTTGATTGACCTCTCTTGATATATTTCTTTATTGGTTATAAAATTTTAATAAAAATCATTATGTTTAAAAAATAAGAGAAATTTATCGAGTTGCATTATAAAAGATAATCTATAATAAAAGTAAAACAATATTGAAAGAGGATAACTCTTAAGAAATAAGAGAAACTTAACATAGAATTGAATCTCTAATGAGATGGGCAAACCACCAAACAACTTGGGTTCAACTTTGCTCGATCGATCATCAAAAATCACATGTTGAATTATAATTCAACTTCTAAATATATCAAGGATTGTGCTACGTGGTATAAATGCAACAATTTTTTTAAATCCAAATCCTCATCTAATTAAATATATCTTGTATATAATACTAACTTAATCACTTAAAATTCCAATGATAATTGACTTAAGTTGAACTTATGTTTTGTAATGTCCACAAAATCTATGCCAATGAACTACTTAATGATTAGTTTAGAAAATAATTCACTCCATTATGTTCATAAAATAAATCATTGTTTTTATCTTCTCAATTTTATATTATTTTCAATTCCATGGCCGGCAGATCTCCACCATTCAAAATTATTGAAATTTTACAAATACTTTATTACAAATCAAAGCATATTATTTCTATAGAATAATTGATAAGACATTCCTTTTCTATAATGTTTTCCCTACCGTTGCATTAGCATCAGACGGTGGCTAGCTAGTTCAGCAGGACGGTTTCCCCAACAGTCTAGCATTGGCCTATGGCGATAAGTGCCGTACTACTGAAATACGGAACGATAGGTTTGGGACCGTCGGATGGAAATGGTATCACAGTTGTGGAAGCAAGCGATCCCTTAAAGCGAACTGCGACCGGGTAGAGCGCGCAAGAGACAAATCCACGCATCGGGTCTTGACGACGTGGCGCCAATTTTTAGGCGAGATTTATACATTTTCGGTAATTTTATTTCTTTTTCTTGGGAGGAAAAATCGCAGCTTCCTCATCGCCATTTCTTCTTCTTTTGTGACCGGTGGTACGTCCCCTCTGTCGCGTTCACTCCAAGAAGAAGATGATCAGGAGAAAAATAAGGCCTTTGGGGCTTTCGTTTTCTCTATCTTAACTCTTTCGTTCTCTCATCAGTCCCCCTGTGTCGCTCTCTATTAATAGCTTGGTATCCATTCGCCATCGCTTTGGATGTTAGGGTTTTTCTTTAAGGTTGATCGGGAGGCCTGTTGTGTGCGGGAGGGTGGTACTTCCATGTTGTTGGTTTTTGGAGCATCGATTTCGGATTAGGATTGTTGGACAGGGGCGGGGATGAGCGGAGATCGAGTGGCGGATTTCCGACTTAAGAATGAGGACACTGATAGGGAGTTTCGGCTTGGTCTGGAGGACTTGTTTAGGGGTCATATTGGTGGATGCATGACGCCTCTTTCCTCCTGCAGCTCTGTGCGAAACGATGAAGAGGAAGATGGCAGCGCTGCCGCCGGAGACAGTGCGGATCAACTGATACGCCGTCGCCGGCGGTCGGACCTCGAGGGCGACGATCTTGCAGAGTCGTCCGCGGCAGCGAGGAGGCACTCTCGAATCCTTAGCAGATGGGTCGCACGCCAGGCCGAGGAGATGATCACCACAATCGAGCGGCGGAACCGGGAGTCGGAGCTTATGGCTCTGGCCGGCCTCCACACGGTGTCCATGCTGGATTCCTCTTTCCTCCGGGAATCGCGTCGGGCGGAATCCTCTGTGGAGACTCCAGTTGCTGTGCGGGCGTCTTCAATCCTACAGCGGTGGCGGGAGCTGGAGGTTGAAGCGGCGGCAAGGGACCATAGGAACACAAGAAGGGGTACGGCTAGTTCGGGAAGCCGGGATTCGCTAGAGAGCCGGCCTGCAGAGAGAAATGAGAATGAGTTCAGCCAATGGTCCCGTGCTGCATTTGTTCCCCCCAATAGAAGACAGGACCTCGACGTGGAGGGTGAGGATGACCTGCGATCAAGCAGGGAGCAGTCCCCTGATCTGGGGGATGTTGAAAGAGAAAGGGTGAGGCAGATCGTTCGTGGGTGGATGACTGAGAGTGGAATTTCGGATGATTCCTCACGTTTGTTGCCCAGAAATGAGAGTCCAAGGGCGGAGTGGCTTGGTGAGACGGAGCGGGAGAGGGTGAGATTGGTGAGGGAATGGGTGCAGATGACTAGTCGGCAAAGAGATTCTCGGGCTGGTGATAGGGATGGTACAGAGAGGGATAGGGAGGGTTCGGTGACAGATCATGACGAGGGTCAGCCAGAGCACATCCGACGTGATTTACTTAGGGTTCGAGGCAGGCAAGCACGGCTTGATCTAATCATGAGGATTGTTAGAGAAAGGCAGAGGGAATTAGAGGGCCTTTCTGAACACAGGGCTGTCTCCGACTTTGCTCACCGCAGCCGAATTCAGGTCAGTACTTGTCCAACTATGTTTCTTTCTCGAATTATTCTCTATTTATTGTTTCTCGTAGATGATGCAGTGGCATAGATGAAGTTAATATTAACATATTGGTTTTGTTAACTGAGTTTATCACAACCAGAAATTGATCTCTGGAAAGTTGTGGGTTTATTGCTTTCTGTATCGTTTGCTTTTTCGTTTTTTCTGTAAGGCTTTTTTTGCACCAGCTTGTTTCTCATTCTTCTACGCATTGCTGTATTGTGTTATACTAGTTTAAGAGCATCTGTTTTGCAATTATTTAATAAGTTTTCTCTTTGCACAAGAGTAATCAGACACACATATAGTATTTTGCAAAAATAAAACTTATGCTGCTATGCTTATATGGATAAATTTTTATTTCATAATATGTAGAACAGACAATTATGAAAGTAAACTTATCCTGACATCCACTTTTGAACTATAGAAGTACACCATGTCTTGTTATTTTAGTTTTTTTTATAAAAGTATTTTTCAACAAAATATATAAAACATGGTAGAGTAACATGTTATACACAATGATAATATTAGTAACTTGTAGATCTCGGGTTTTGTTATTGCATTTCAAACTTTTTATAAATATTTAAACATTTGATGAAAAAAAGGACGATTTCTATTGTGTAGGGTTAAGTTGTAAATAAAAGTTTAACAAAAAAGGATCATCATATATGTTAAATCTGATACTTTTAGAAACCATTATTAAAGTAACAATTAGGCCTTTGGATGTAGTTATGGGCATGATTAAGTGAAACGTGTAAAAAAGCTAGTTCTTTTGGATGCACATAGAATTAAAATGTTGAGCAAAAAAAAAAAATTTAAATGTTTATTACAATCTTAAAATGTGTAATATTCCAAGATTATTACAAATAAAATAGCTCATAAAATAGCATTACAGCATCTTATATTAGAAAGTTACAAATTAAATTTAATGAAAGAAAATGTTTTTTTCACAAGAAAATCATCAAAAATAAACACTTCAAGTTTTAAGGAAATGTATGTTAATGAATAACAACTAATTACAACCTGATAAATAAAAGCACCAAGTCTAATCATTTTCTAATTTAAGTAAAGCTAAACGTCGGAAAGTAAAACTATGAGTAGGCAGAGAAACCATCAGATTATCAGAATTTTTTCTTATTATGTGTCAGTTGCATAAATTTTACAAGTACATTCCTTTTCCTATGCAATGCAGAATTTTTTGTAATGAAATGAAATATACAATACTGAATTGAAAAATTTTAAAAACCAGACTGCAGGCATTCAGAATTGGCAAAATGTCCAAACATGCTTTTCCGATCAGCAGCGTCTAAAAAACTGAAATAAATAAAAACATGCATATTGAATGCAAAGACTATTACAAGTTATAATACTCAAATTGATAGCTTTCTTTTTAATGCTTTCCATCACCATGATACCCTCTGTTCTGTAAAAAAAACATCTTTAATTGTAAAGTCAATACTGATATAATGGGATTTTTTTGTCAAATGTTCTTTGTAATACAAATGCATCAAATTCATCTCCCTATTAAGTGAGCAACATGATACAAAACATACATTAATGTGTACAACACTGTCAATGTTGAGCAAAAAGATAATTATTAATTATTCTCACTGCACAATGATTTTACAAGAATAATATAAACTTGTTCAATTTCCTGATGAATTTGCTCTCCAAACTTGCCCTAAATGGCTGATTCACTGTTCTAAATTAAAACAACAAAACCCTTGAAAAGCATTGATGGAATCTTGGGCAGCAAAATATAACAGAGCCAAAGAAGTGATTATTGTTGATGCAATGATTGCATGCGTTTAATGCTAGATAAGACTTATGGGAGAGGTGGTGTGTGGGCATGTGCTTTTTATAACTATTTGTGGTGACAGTTGAGAGGGAAAACTGAATCAATGTGAATGGGAATTGGCAAGCAAGGCTATTCACCTAGTCAAATGCAAGCGGAAGCTGTAGAGGTAGAAAAGCATCAGATTAAGAGTAGGGGCATAGCATGTCTCTACCATTGTAGGATGGAGAGCTGTATTCACCATTGTATTGCACAAGTTTTGTCTAGTTGCAGTAAATTTACAAAAATTCATTGGGTTTGTTAGCATTGTTTTGTTTTCTTTTGATTCTGTCTTATATTTTGTATATGTTTATGGTCCAAAGAAATCGTTCTTGATGAAATTTTGTTTTGCTAGAATTTCTCTCCCAACTTGCCCTTTCCTTTTCCAAAAGCTCTTCCTCTACCAATGAGTTTAAAGCCCTCCAATGTGTGACCTTTCATCATTATCTGCTTTTGCAAATCATTTTCCCACCTTTCCCAGCATTGGAATTCCTTTTTAAAGCTGTCCTTTTACGATAATGCTCATTTTCCGATTGGCCTCAACTAGTTTGTGGAGGAAGGCTTCTATGATCTCTTGTCACTTCCAATCTTGACATTGTTGCCCTAGCCAACAATGTTATTATTCACATTGAAATAGTCCCTTTTTCCCTTTTTGGTTGTCATCCTCCGTGTACCTTGGTCATGTCTTCTCTCTTCCCTCTTCCAATAGTCATTCAACCACCTGTTCATATTTGTCATTTTCATCTTCCAAAGCTTATCGCCACCTTGTCACAGTCCTAATCTTTTCTTCTCAAGCTGATACAATGAAAGAGGTTGTTGCAGGTTGTTCTCTGCAATGGAGGGTGCATATTGCATGGGACATGGGTATTTTACTTGTTTATGGAATCATGCTCTTCTGTTTTGTAGAAATAAAGGCAAAAACAAAATATCAAAGATGAGCATCCTTTTTGTTTATAAGAAAAACCCAAGAAAAAAAAATGTTTTCAAACAAGACATTTAGTTCAAGTTTTTTTTGAGAAAGCTCTTTCATTTTTGTTTCCTTTTAGAGTTTAGTGAACGCTGCATGCATAGAGCTACTGGATTATAGTAATATGTTTTTATTGAATGTGTATGAATGAAATAATTCTTGTGCGCTTCCATTCTACTCAAATTTTTGGATATGTACTTTGTAATTATGTGGATTGTATGATGTAAATAATTAGAGCATTACTTTCTATTGACTAGGAAAGGAACTCTATTCTTAAAAAAATTAATTTTATTGATAATTAGTTTCTTTGGGGAAGATTATTACGCTTTGCATGGTGTAATTTCTTTTTGTCGACTAATGTATTTTTTGTAAATACAAGCTTGACTATTTGAATATTATGATTATTAGATAGTTGTAGTACAGTACACTGATTCATTGTGAAATAGTGTATCCTCTTTTTTCATTTTTTTGAAATCTTGGTAGAAACTTAGGATGATTGCTAAAGTGGACGCCTAATTAGAATTTTTTCCAGTCACTATTAAGAGGTAGATTTTTACGAAACGAAAGGCCAGTTGAGGATGAGAGACCACCATCTGTAGCTGCCAGAGAACTAGGTCAGCTAAGACAACGACATCCTGTATCTGGGTTGAGGTATGTTTCCTTCAAAATTTGTAGTAGTTTTTCTTAAAAGCGCTGAAATATTTTCTCTAGCTATCGATGAGAAGTATTTCCAGAATAAGATGGATGAAAGTTTGTAAATGCATTGAAAAACGTTACCATGTTGAAGAGCAATCTCCAATGTTGGTGTATTAAGTTTACTCACTCAAGTAGAGGGAGAGTAATACGTCTTTTTGCCATCCTAACCTAGATCTGATTTTGTTTGGCTAACACAACTTGGTCAATACTCTGCATTTCAAAGTTTCATATTGTCTTTATGATTTTTTTTTCAATTGTTTGAAACAGCACTGAAGATATATTATTATGTTTTCTTAAAAAAAACTTCTACTAATTTCTTTTTTCACTTCTTATGCATGTGTTCTAGCTTCTCTCTTCCTGGGCCTACTGTTTAATTAATGCTTTTGGTGCTCTTAAGCTATCTTAGGATTTTTTGGCACTGTATTCAGAGATTTTATATAAGGATTTCTTATAATCAACACTAGGTTAGCATTAGAATGTATAATGTTTAGTCAAGTGTATCAAAAATTTTTCTCATTTTTTTGCTCAACCGTGCAACTTTTTTTTTCTGGTACAAATTATTTAAATTAGATCAATAAAAAAATTTCAACTTCTTTAGGTCAGTTTGCACAGGAGTTCTTTGTCAGTATACACATGAAAATAACTTAGTTTTATTTTTTATTAGTTATACTTCCTATTTGTCACAATAACAACAAGAAGCTGGAGTTTTTTCTGATTTTTCATATGCTTGAAAATTGCCCCATTTAGTTTTGATTATTTATACTTTCTAATTGCTACAACAACACGAGGAAGCCTTAATCCAACATGTGGATTACATTTAACGTTTCAATGTCATCTAAATTCACTCTCTTTAATTTATGCTGTCAATTTTTTATTGAATGCACTTAATTTAATATCTTTTTGAGCATCATACATTTCAGTATTCTTATACCTAGAAAATCATTCTTTTTGCATGCAATTTTTAAATTGCCTATAAAGAATATTCTTAAGCCCACTTTGTTCACTTGCTTTGCTCGTGGCGCTTCTTACTCGCGGAGCAGCATACTGGAAAAAAAAGGAGTCAACTTGTTTTCCTGTGGTTTTGTAACTCAAATAATGAGATTGCTTTTGCTTTTTTGTTTGGAATATCTTTAGCTGCTTGGTGTTTTGAATATGTATATTTGGTATAATGGATGGTTTTTCCCTTAGTAGGGAGGGTTTTCGCTTCAGATTGGAAAATATTGTTCGTGGTCAAGCAAACACCCAAGCTGAAACAAGGAATAATGGCACTGCAACTAGAACCGAACAGAGAAATGACGAACGGGGATCGATTTCTTTAGTGGACCAGAATCTTTCGCAATCGACAACTATTACTGATCTTGAAATTCATGAAGCAGAAGAGAGACACTCGATTGCTGAGGTGGAAAGTCATGACTCAACAGAGAATATGGACTTGCAACACTCTATGACTCATAGAGATGATTGGCAAGAGCAACATGCAGAGTCTAGGGAAGTGGGCGAGCAACAGTCTGATGAAGGAGAATTTATTGAATGGAGTGGTGGAGCTGAAGAAGAATCTCAGGGTAACTGGCATGAAGAGATGATGGACCAGGAATGGGCTGGTGAAATACCAGAAATTGAGGATGGAGATGGACGTGTTCTAGAAGCACAGGGTTGGCATGAGGGTGATTCAAATGATACTGGTGAAAATTGGGAAGTTGGGCCTTCAGTTCCTCCTAGTGATCAGCAATCTGGTCCTGCAAGAAGAGCTAGTAGGTTCATTCCTCCTGATGACGATAATGTGTACAGTATGGAGCTTAGGGAACTCTTAAACAGGTTGGAAGTTCTCCTTTTTTCTTTGTTTCATGTTTCAGTATCAAATGACCACTCCACTGAGTTTTTTATAAGCTGAATTGATTTCTTTTGCAGAAGAAGTGTTTCTACTCTCCTTCGAAGTGGGTTCCGTGAAAGCTTGGACCAATTAATACAGTCCTATGTGCAACGGCAAGGTCATACGCTTGATTGGGATCTACAAAGGCCCTTGCCTACCCCTACCTTACCAGAGAGGGATCAGGGACAGCAAAGGGAAGATCGGGATCAGGAACTACAGGATCCTGTTGTTAGGCCTCCCCGCATACATCCATCTCCTCCGGTGCCACCTCCACAACCACTGTGGCAATCGGAGATGCATCATAACAATTGGACTCGGCATAGTTTGCATCGCGCTGAAATGGTGAGTGCTTTCGCCATTAGCCTTACTTTGACATGCTAACCTTCGTTTTTCAAGTTTTAATTCTATGTGCACTTAATAATCAATTTTTTAGTGATTGGATGATACAATACTGTATGGCATGACTCCATGATTTGTTTTTGTTGTTCTAGGTTCTATGTATCCATTGTTATAAGATATGGCTTTCTCTACGATACATTGCATGAACATTAAAGTGTGGTTTTTTGGTGTATCCCGTTATTATCAATTTATTGATTCTGCATTAAGCAGATAGACTGTTCTGTGTTCTTCTTCAAGTGTTCGATGACTACAGTGATACGTATTGGTGCAGGAATGGGATGTCATCAATGATTTGAGGGCTGATATGGCTAGGCTTCAACAAGGGATGAGCCATATGCAGAGAATGCTTGAGGCTTGCATGGATATGCAACTAGAGTTACAGAGATCAGTTAGACAAGAAGTTTCAGCAGCATTGAATAGATACTCAGGAGGACAAGGTATGCTTAAACTTTATTTATTGTCTTTGGATACTTTTAAATGTCTATGTTATGTTCTAAATGGTAATGTTGCATATCGTTGTGTGAAGATTTCATCATTAGAACCACCGTGCCTTTTATGGTACTTTTTTGAGAAAAATAGTTCGTACATGATAGTTTTTGATAATTTTATGGACGTGAAGTTATTATTGACATCATTCCTCACAATATGGTATATGAAGATGATTGATTTCTAACCTTTGAATTGTTTTTGTTTTATATAATTTATTATGCTACATATAGGGCAGCAGGGAAATAATAGAATAATTCTATGAAATTATCTATTGTATTGAATTAATCTCCAACATATTATTTCATAATAAAATATTGCATATATTTTTGTCTTGGATATGCCAAAATTTGATCATGTTCATCTGGGATGCATGTGATATGCTTTGGTGTTCAAACCAAGTTATTCTACACAAGGATCTGCATGTAATTTTTTCATTTTCTACACTTTGATATCACTGATAAAGCTCAATAGCAATAGTTAGCCTCAAGCTCACTTGATAAGGCGAGGTATATGAATCTTTTGTCACTATTGTGTTGTATCTATTACTAACTCTTCATAGTCAATCCCAAACTCAATTGAGATAAAGTGGAGGGCTGTGTTACATACTCAATCATGAATGTTTTATGCTTTGTTTTTTGTTCTGTTGGTTCTTTTTCCACACAACCATTTATCTGTTTATTGATGGGGTGATAGATGGTTTTAAAATCTAAATTCATTTGGATTGATATTTCTTTTTGATCTTAGTAATCTGTGATGTCTTAAAACATTGATTCTAGCATTTTTAAATCTATTTTATGGAAAATATATTGGATTTTAGTTTTAGAAATCTGTTACTAATTGTAAGACTATACGAATAGGTCTTATTGTTTTAATTTTAGATGAATGATTTGTTTGATAAATCTGCATTTTTTCTCTGACAAGTACTTCTGCGGATGTGGTGTTCAATCCATGGATCTTTTTATGTTCATTCCTTAAGGAGTTTCTAGTACTTGCTTCTTATGCTGATCATCCCGTGACTCTGAAAATGAAAGAGCATGTGACCTATCCCTTCTATCTTTTTTTATATTCTTTCTATTAGAAACCCTGAATCATTGATACTCGGGCACAACATCATCCGATGGCATTGCTTTGAGTACTAACTATTCGATATGCAACACTGTTGTTAACTTCTTGTGTTCTCTTTTGTGTTCGCTGACCTTCGCCAACTACATCTCCTTTTCTATAGATATATTGGTCATTGTCTTCCTGTTGCGGTTGCAGACATTCTGCCTCATAGTGAGGACTTCTGGTGTCCTGCAATCGTAATGATACTTGGGTCAAAAAAATGGTGTTTTGTCTTGTAATGCTTTGCAGTTAATTAGGTATTTATGGCTTTATAAAGAAGCAAACTTCATTGTATATGGATGAAATATTTGGAAAACTTCTGGGATGGATTTACATCTGTGAATAATCTCTCAAATCAAGTTATATTATCATATTGAATTCATTTGTTGCTCTTGGGATCCACGAGATCTTCTCCTTGTCGAATATTTTCTTCTTGCGTGATGATTTTTAGGATCAACAGTAAATCTGTTTTGAACAAAACAGTACGGAAACACATCTGTTCTTGTTATTTTTGAAACTCTCGAATATTCAGCCAATAGAATATCTTGTACTTATGAGGAGATATACCTAGACGTTACATAGGAATACTTAATGCCTTCGCTGTGATAATTTGTATAATCATTTTTGTTGTGATGCTGTGCTCCGAATCATTGAATTCTTGTTATAGGCTTGACTTGATTTTATACTGTTTCTAGGCTATTATTCTCTAGGCAAGAGTTATTAGATGTATGTTGTATGAATGTTATATACGGATATGTTACCCTTCTGCTTCTACTCCTATTAAACTTATGAAGAAGCAAAAACCAAGAAAAGATCTACCGTCTGATAGATTTATTGCAAAGACCAAAAAAGTTAAAAAGACTTCTTATAAAAGCTTCAAGTGCACCGACTGCTACTAGATTGATGAACATTCTAAGTCTGCATCTGAATTGCATCATCTAATGATTGGCTTGATAACCCTTCTCTTCGTTGGAACATTTTTAAGTACTCTCTCAAAGATGAATGTGTAGCTTACCTCAAAGTGCATGATCTGTAATGTGCTGTTGATCTTTTTATTGAGCAGGAACTCATCCTTACAAAATCTCGGTCTACATCGTATGTCAAATCTACTAATGACAAAAGGGTCACCTAGTGAGGTTAATCTGTTTTGAATTTTCAACAATTTTGCATGATACTTGTGATATTATTTGCCATTTGTTCATGCTCGTCTTCCAGTTTGACTGTTGATCATACTTGGTGCAAGATAAAGAACTTGTTGACACCAATTGCTCTTATTAGGGAAATTTAGGTATATGCCATAAAAAAGTTACCTAATTACCTACACAATTTCCAAACTTCTAACCTACAAACACCTAAAACTTCAAACTTAAAACTTTCATCCGTCAATTACTTCATGAATTTTCAGTTTGCTTGTCATAAGCTGAACAATCCTCTTCCATTTCAAACTTTGGGCATCCATTCTCATTTGGCCTCTACAGAATATATAATACACATTATCCTTTGAATTTTTTTAATAGAATAGAAGTAAAATCAATTTTTTTTGGAATAAATAAATTTTTAATAAAATAGAATGATTTTTAATGAAATTAAATTAAAATAAGACAAATGTTTTTAGGTGTTATGAAAGTAAATCGAGGGTTTTAAACTTTTAAGACTAGTAAATACATAATTACTAATATGAGAAAATCAAAAGAAATTAGTCCTAAAATGAGAAAAAACTTTCCTTCTTCTAAAATGTCTAAGGCCATTTTGTCATTTCACAATAATTAATTAAGCATTAATCAAAACATTTTATTATATAACTTTTTAATAAGATTTAAAAATAATATATTTCTCATCTATTTTTATTATTTTAAATTAATCATCATCATCTATAATGCTCTTTATATTAGTTTGCTGTCATTGTGTTGCATGTATGTTCTCTATTCTAATATTGCTGTATTATTTGTTTTCAGCTTCAATGTTTGCAAAACTTACAAATTTCTGTTACCTCTGTATTTTATTTGTTTATTAGTAAACAAAGGTCTTTTCTCAGCTTTTGTCTGTTTATATTTTTCTAATATTAGGTATATGTGATTCTGTAGAAGCATAGGACTTTAATTCTCTTAAGCAAACCTTCTCTGCTCTTCCCACTGTTCTTGTGATAATCTCAAGTACTTTACATAGACACCATTCAATCTGTTTCGGCTTATTTGCGAAGAATTCTTAACATCAGATCTAGGTAGCTGAAATATAGTGCACTTGATATGTAGTTTTGATTTCCAATCACCCAGAATTTATTTATTTATTTCGGTTTACAATTCTAAAACCCCGTTGTATTTTATAGATATTTACATTAATGCTTTAACTCTGTAATGGTTCTCTGTATATATCTTCCTTATCTTTAATAGAAACAGTCAATTTAGGGGGTTTTGATGGAGTGTTATTTGGATCAGATTCATATCTAAACTTTGATGATAGTTTTTTATTATTTGTTTCAATATTGCTTAAATTTTTTTTTTTATTTTTATTTTTTACTTCTAACATTAAGATAGCTTATATCTTGATGTAGTTCATATGTGAGTGATATTTTGGTGTTATTTTTCAGTGAACAATTATAGTTTTTAACAAAACTACTTAAAAATAGTATCAAATCAAAACACATTTGTTATGTTTTAATAACATAAGATGTAAACAATGCCTTCAAAGCAAATGTCCCTTAAATCTTCTTTCATGTCACTCAAGAAAACTTTGAAATTTGACAGGGGATTAGTTCTTGTCAATGGATTTTTTTTCTTCTTCATTTCAGGACAAAGCGAGGAGACATCGGATGACAGCTCTAAATATAACCATGTTAGGAAGGGAACGTGCTGCGTTTGCTGCGACAACCTCATCGATTCCCTTCTCTACAGGTTCGTCTTCTCTCTTCATCCCAACTTGGCCAATTGTTGATGAAAGCAACTCTTGAATCCATGGTTGATGTTTTCTCTTCCTCACCTCGCGTTGCAGATGTGGGCACATGTGTGCATGTTCAAAATGTGCGAACGAGCTGGTCCGAGGAGGAGGGAAATGCCCTCTGTGTCGTGCACCCATTGTCGAGGTGATTCGAGCCTACTCCATACTGTAAAGATAAGACCATGTTAGTTGGTAGAAGAGGAGGGAGGATTTGAGTTGAGGGGGCCTTTTGAGGTTTTTGTGCACCATATTTGCCCATGAGGTTTTCCTAGGCTATTGTCTATAGTTTCATTGTTCCTTCCCTCCTCAATTGTTCTGATTATTTCATGCCTTGTGTTCATTGAGTGAACTCCTTCAAAAAAAAGGCACATTTTCTTTCTAACATTGCTTACCATTTGGATGAAATTAATTGATGCCTCCATTATAAAGAAAGAGTTTACTTTCTTTTTTTTTAATATAAAGTTTGAATAAAATGAAAATTTAGTGAAATTGGTTTATTTGTAGGTATAATTGAACTTCAAGGAGTTCAATATTTGAAATGTCATCATTTTGATGAATGGTAGCATTTTATAGCAATGATAATAAAAGATATTGATGTGTGTATATGTGTGTGTGTATGTAGATTGTTGTTGGACTTAAGTTGAAGTTTGTTTGAAGTATTATGATTTTATATAAGAATTTAAATTTTAAGGCAAAGAATGATATGATTGAATAAATTTTTATTAATAGAAGATAATAGAGTTTGAGTCATATTAAAAAAAGGAAGGTTGTGAGATGAAATCTTTCATTGAGAGATATTTGGTGTTGAATGAAAAACATTAAGAAGTATCTTTGAAAAGAAACATGAAACTTGAGATTATTCTTGTGTGATATGTTCTATTGTAAAATATCACATTGTACTCACTAATACTTGTCAAGATTGAAGAAATTAAGAGGCAAGCAAAGGATCTTCTCAAGTTAGAAACACAAAGTTTGAGTGGTTCATTGTATGGATTACTAGTTGAAGAAGCATGGAGTATAGCATGTTTGTGTATGTTATTAGGCATTGAAAAGGTTTGAATATGGAATTGATATCTTTTGCCATGGTACACGTGCGCAAAGCCCTGACGCGGATTCGGTGGCAGCTGTCAAATTAAAAGAAATAACCTAAAGTATAGGGTGCAAAACGTCAACAAATCAACGGTATTTTGTAACTTCGAGGAGCGCATCCGAGGTGGTGTACGCCGGATTCAACGGACCAGATCGCTTTAATCTCGTCGGAGAGAGATTCGGAAGAGGGGATAACGGCATCCTATGGAAGCGATTGCGTATTTTTCCTTTTACGTAATTTATTTATTTACATGTGAGCACAATGCTATGTTTTTTTTTTTGCAATTTAGTTTGATAATATTTTTAACTATTATTTTAAAATAATGAGTTTTTTGCTTGAAATTGATCCTTAATTTGGTCATTAAGTAGGCATGGATCATGTTGATATCAATGTTATGCAATCAAGCATTTCACTAAAATTAGTCCTTTTAATTAAATTTTAAAATATTTAGTCATAATTGATCATAAATTAGTTTCATTATTTGAAATTTGTTTTATATTTTATTTTTTTTAATATTTTGATTCTCTTGAAGGAGGCCAAAAGGCAAAAAGAGAACAAGGTGTTAATGATCACATAGTAAAAGCTTATACTGTTCACCTTATTAACTAGGAACCATCGATGAAATAAATGAAGGTGAGATGATCTTGTTAAGAAGGAAGATCAAATATCTTGATGTGATGATATAATTTTACTATATTGAGATATTGTTTATTAGGTTCATCATATTCTGACTTAAGTAGATTTTGTCCTTATAAGTCATTTTGATATTCAAAGATTATAATCTCATATAAAGATCAAGATTTTCTATTAGTAGTTAATTTGAGATAATTCATCTTTATAGTCTTAAAAACCTATTGATAGAAGTTACATCTTGTTCGATGATTCTTTTTCCCAAAATCTTACTTGATAATCACTCTCCACTCTATTTGGTTTAAATTTACTAGTTTTAGCATGGTTTGTCCTCAGACACTTTGAATTAGTAGAGGATACTTTTTTGATACCATAAATGTGATAGTCTGATCTTTCTATGTTGAAGTATTATTGTGTTAGATTATCTTATTTTGACTTAAGAGAGGTTTGTTCTTAAAAAGTATTAAAATATCTGAAAATTATAATATCTCATATAAAAATTATGAGCTTCCTTTCATAACTAATATAATACAGTTCATCATTATACTTCAAAAAGCCTATTAACAGAAGTTACACATTGTTCGATGATTCATTTTTTTAAAATCTAACTTGATGATCACTTCTCACTTTCTTCGAATATTACAACAATGGTCTCCACGAATCATAAAATTTTTGACATCAAAAGGGAGAATAAAGGAAGTTGGTGAAGTAGTTGAAAAGGACTTGAGGAAGAACAAAAAAAATGTAAAGCATATAACCTTTTTTTTTGGTATTTTTATTAAAATGATGTCTAAAATAATAGTTGATAATATGCATCCAAGTTACAAGAGAGCTTGGAGATGACAAAGTGTGTTTGTGAATGGGAGATGTTAGGGATAACATGGTGGATTCATTAAATTAGCCATTGAAGTTAGACATCACATGTACCATGGCATGACGAAGGATGTTGTACAACTCCTACCACTATGGTGAACTTCCTATGATGATCTAGATTTGTCCTAAGTTGCAAAATAATGGCCTTCGACAACTCTAATTATCCTTAGATAGAGTTGAAATATTTAAAAAATATAATAATACTTGTTGCTGCCACTTTTTACATAGGCTTATATGTCACGACAGAATAAACTCATAACTATAATATCTTGTAGATATATACATATATATAACAAAAAAAAATATAAGGAATAAACACATGAAATAAGATTTTTCTAAATGACATTGATTGATAATCATCGAAAAAAAGTATGAGAGTGTTGTTTCACAATATTTCTATTCAACTTTAAGGTACTCGTCTAGGATCATGATGTTGATGCTGTAAAACTTATTGAGTTTATGTCTAGTAGCAAGTAAGAGGTTGAGGCAATTCGATGTAAACTAAATGTTAAGCATGGTTGATGCATCAATCGAGTTGGCGATGAAGAATTAGGAATGATGGCACACGAGAATTTTGTCATTGAAAAGAAAAAGCTGTTGAAGATCCATTAGAGGCTTGCGATGGAGCACTTGAGGAAAGGGGCCGCAATAAAAAAAATACACATCGATTAATCCCAATGGTTCAAGCCTCCAAAAATGGAAGAGGAATAAGGCGATAGACCACATAAATGCAAGAGAGACATATCATGTAAAAAAGATAGAAAACGAAGAATATGATGTGCAGAGATAATTCATGATTTATTAAGAATTATTTTTTAAGATTAAATCAACCATTCAATCAAGTAGTTTTTTTTTTCAAAATAACAAACTTATAATGAGCACAACAAAATACATAACCAAACTTAACAAGACAAAATAGGTTCATATTAGCAGCTCTTAACGTATGCTTGAATTAACATAAGAAAAAAACTTAAAAGCAATCATTGAGATAAAGAGGATGGGATAAGTAGACGCTTCCAACTTCCAATTGACCCCATAGACCATATCGCTTCATATTCCATTTAGAGAGAGAGAGAGAGAGAGAGAGAGAGAGAGAGATTGGCTTGCTGTGGACGAAAAGGAAAAGAGTTCCCATGAAGATCTCCGGCAAAGCAATTAAAAGAACAGGCCAGCTTCAACAACAAACCTCTCTCTCTCTCTCTCTCTCTCTCTCTCTTCCACCCCTTATATTCTCACCTCAAGTGACCAAACCCATTCTCCATCAAACAACCATTCCATGGCACCTTTCCCCCACCACACAACCTCGCCGTCGCCATCGGAGCTTAACCCAATTCCAACGACGACAACCTCAGAAGAGAGGGACCACCATACACCCATATCAAGAGAGTTCAATTTGCCTCAGGCTCCCTTGAACTGCCCATCAACACCGAGAAAGCCAAGACCAACGGCATGGCGTAAGAGAAGCACTTCGGAGGCAGTCGACCTCATTGTCTTGAGTATGGAAGATCTCGAGAGCCTCTTTCGGCCGAATGGTTGTCTGTCAACTGTCGAGCTAAAGGTGAGGTCTAAGAAGAGGAGGCACATATTGAACTAGAAGTTGTGTGCGTCTGTGCGTGCGTGTGCTTATAAAAGTAAGTGGATACATACCAAAGAGATTGAAGTGTTTCATTTTAGCATTTGAGAAGCTTTTGAGAAGTAGAATCAAACAAGGGAAACTCAACATGCCATCCTCGAGAATCAAAGTAATTCATTCGTATGTCTTGTTTAATGTGTGCATCATGCATTTGTGTGAGAATGAGTGAAGATGAAGCTTGTTGATGTGGATATCATTATTGCTCTATTTCTCTCTCTAACATAAAAGTGAAAAAGATTATTCTTTCTCTCTCTTTTCTTCTTTCCTTTGAGTCATACTTAAATAGACGTAGCTATCACATGACGTGAGAACATCTTTGATGTTGTTTGAGCCTTTTGATCCAGCTGAGCTTCCAATGTAGAATGATGTTTTTTCCTTGGCTTAACAAAAATATTTAAATGGTATGTCACTTATATGATGATAAAATATGGTTTGTGTGACTTAAATTTAATTCATGAAAACAATTAAAAATCAAATCAACACTTCAATGTTGATCACTATCAATTCAATACCCAAAACTGATTTGACATAACAAAAAAGAGAAGAACCCTAGCATATGCTTAGTTAATTCCTTAGTTTTTTTTTTCTTTTGGAGTTAAAACAAATTTGGGTCTAATGAAAATTGACATTGTCTTGCCAAAGAGATGTAACTCAAATGGGATGTTTTATTAGAGGCTGGGGTTCAGGTTTGGACACAACTTCAATTTTAAAAATAGTTTGAATATGGGTGTTGAAAAACAAGGATCGAGTCAATCCAACATTGGCTTTTCAATCTAATCTTGTCATGGTTCATTCCTATTGATTATAATTTGATCCAAACAAAACCTGATCTAACTTTAGTTTTCAATCAATGAGTTAATCACAAGTTTTTGTACATATGTAAATTCAAAAATGTCTGATTTTTATATAAATATGATATTATTGTACAATTAATTTATGTACATACTTAAATATAATTATAGTGACAAATATTTAAACATATAAATTAAAAACATTATTTCAATTCAATTTCAATCTAATTCTATTCAATATAGACTTGGCTCATATGTTAAGCTTGGCTCAAATTGACTCATTGATTTCAATCTAGGCTTGATTTAAACCAAACATAAATTTAATTATTAGGTATTTTTTTATCTTAGTTCTAACTTCACAAGCATTTTTGACAAGAGAGTTCCAAGAAATCACATGTTTGTATGAGATCATCTTTCATTCCAAGATGGCAAGTGATTTTCAAGATGTGAGATATAATATGTATTGTGAAAGAAAAATAGAGAACAAGTGACAAAAACTCTTACTTAAAATCACATTAAAGAGTTTGAACACACTATCAAAAAGATCACCAACATAAATTAGAGATAACATCTATGTTAAAGACAAGAAGACGAAAACCCAAATTCTCTAACCAAAACATGTTTATCATAAGGAGAAGAATCAAACAAAGAAATTTTGCTTTTCACATGAAAGAGGGCAAAGTTAAAGATGGTTCAACCAAAGTTGCGAAAACAAAGCATGACGATGAATTTATAAATAACATCCTCTTGATGTAGGTTAGGGAACTCATCAAAGTTCTTATCTAGCTTGCGTCAAATGTCGATAAAGTTAAACTCAAATATCAAAACAATACTTTTGGCCTTCCATGATAACTTCAAAATCATTCATCATTCTATTTTATCAAAAACTTGAAGAGCAATCAATTATTTTATTAAAACATCACATCAAGATATTGTCATACAACTTTTTAATAACGACTAATAAAAATATTTTCAGATTAGATTATTCATTAATTAACATAATATTAAATAATAACAATACCAAATCAAACTTTAATAAGCAAAGGTGAATTGAATACCATTATTGTGGACACTAATGACAATATAAATGTAACTTAGTATGAACAATGCGTTGGAGCAGAACATCTTCTATAAATGAACCCTCTTGTGGCTGCAAATTTGTTAATTCAACATTCTTTACTAGGTGAAGTAAGAAGATATTATTTGAAACCCTTAAGGATATGATACAAAGCAAGTTTCTTTAGAAACATATACAGCTGGAAATAAGGGAATAAACTCATCCTTTACATCTAAGAAAGAGAAGAAAATAAAGTAAAAATAATAAGAATTTACATGCCTGTGGAAGAGCTTTAAACGGTTCCTAATTGCCCGATTCGATCTTCTCGAGAACCTCTAATCTCGTCTTCTTCTTCCACCCTTTCATGGCAGCTACAAGGTTAACTAATCCTACAATTTGGCTCTTGGTGTACTCCTGCAAATGGCACAGGCCATTATAGCCACAGTCCTATCAAATACAAGTTTGAGCAGATTGAAATTTCTTACAGGATGAGAGCGAGCCCAGTGAACATACTCTGTCTCTGGAAGATAGAATGCCTGGTTTGAGCAGGAAGAAAAAGTTTTAGGGTTTTAGAGCAATTGCAATTGGAAATGGGTAGTAGATGTAGGAAGAAATTGAATTTTTCAGAAACCATTTGACATGTTTTGTTCAATGCATGCAGCTCGAAATCATACTAAACATACATTTAGTTTGCCCAACATCTCAAAATAATAAAGTTCAAAGGACAATGAAAGATACTCAAATGGTTCTCACAAAGATGATCTATGTTTTACCAAGCATTGATTAATTTGCTCAAGGTCCCAAGGCATTGTTTGCAATCAAGTTTAAAACCTGTCTTTCAAAATTTTTAAACTTAAAAACATCAAAATTTGAACAGACATTTTTTTATTAAAACTTTATATACACTTCGTACAGAAATCTTCAGTAAATTCTTTTTCTAAGCTTCTTTCTAAACTGAATAGTTATTCACAAACTGAGCTAAATGATTAGAATAAGCTGCCGCATCCTCCCAAACTAGACAAGACATCCAAATCTAAATAAAACTATGATGTGCTTAGGTGGATGGTTGCAGACTTGCAAGTAGGCCCTTAGTTTGAAGAGAGTTCAAAGCAGAAGCTATGTGCATATGACCAGCAGATGAAAAGATTAGATGTTCAACCATTAATGTACCCAAAATTACCTCCCATATAATAACATTTATAACAAAATTAGACATTACCCATAACTTAATGGCAAGAGAAATGGTGAACTTCTGATATAATAGTGTTTTACACTCATTCCCACCCAAGTCATTCAGAGCATTTTTTGCTAAACTAGAGATTGAGAAATGCAACCATCACAAAAATATAAGACCCAAACTGGTGAATTCTGAAAGATGATGGAACTAAGTTTTGCAGGTGCAATTAACCATTCAATTCAACCATACTTTAGTCGTTTAAGAAGGATATTCCTTGGGATGACTACGGAAAAGTATCTAATGTTAAATAAATAAACTTTCAATGAAAATAACATGATATAATTACTAGGGAAGTGTTTGAAAATGAAAGATAATTTTAGACCTGCAAACAAGTTTTTTCAAAAACATTAAATATGCTGCAAAGGATGCGTGAGGGAGATGCAATTAAATCTACCAATTGATCCCATCAAGAAATGATTGACCATAACGCAATGCAGTCCCCATTTTCCGTAAGAAGATGAAAAAAAAAAAAAAAAAATCGAAGGATTAGGACAACAGGGAATTGAGAGCAAAGTAAGCAAGGCATCCCCCTTAAAGGGAAGATGTATTCATTACCTTAATAAAAGTTTCAACATTCTGCAACTTTGATTTGACATTTACTGAAACGAAGTGTTGCAGCCCATTGATTAGAACCTGAATGAAACGTAAACTCAGTGTAAATATTTTCTAAACCAATGCAGGGTTGTAAGGGAAAGACATGACCTGAAGATCCAAGGACATCAGCACGCGTCCTTCATCACTACATCTTCTTACTCGGGAGAGACTTTCGGTGAGTACTTCGGCAACATTCTCAAGTCCATACTCGAGGAGGAGGTTTTGAACCTGTTATCCATTGGTGAAGTCACACAATTAGACTTTGTGTGATTGCTTGCAATTTGATATCGCATTTTTTATCATCTAGTTTGGCTTGTCTACTTGAATTGTTCCCTTGTTCGAAATACCAGTCAAGGTTTCTAGATAAATTATAAAGCATACAAAATCAACTAGCTACCTCCCAAAAAATCATAACAAAAAATAAGGAGCACATACCCTCTTGTAGGCAAAAGACCAATACAAAAAGCACAAGATCAGGTAAGGCAATTATGCCCAATGGTTAGAAACGCGACAATCGACCATGTCAATGCATGACAAGCGCTGGGGACCCAAATGAACAACAAAGGATTACCTGTCCCCAAAAGAATTGGGGCCCTATGGCCCGTACTACAGAAAAAACCAAAGTCAAATATCACGTAGACTATTGATGGTCACTTTTGCAACTATATGCAAAAAGGATAAGAATGATAAATTGTTCTTTGTTTGATTCATTCCCTTTTGAAAGACCATATTTGAGAATTTTCACACAAAATTACCCAAAACAACATCTACAAATGAGACTCCTATGACTGCTTTGATATAAACAGCAAGGTATGAACCTTAAATATACTTAAATGCATAGACAACTATATACGTTCATGAAATTTATGCTATTTTCTGTAAATAATAGAGCCTTATATCATTCTTCAAAACAAATTTCTGATTTCATGGGCTTCAACTGAAAGATTAGAACCATCCACAATGGCATACACACTTCTTGTACTTTGATACTACAAAAATTCACGTTTGAAAGTCACATTTTAAGTTACCACTTAATGACAGAACCCTTAAGAATAACCTTTACTGCAATCCTGTTGGGCACAATCGATGGTCCTTTTCTTTGAGCACAATCACCACTCATCATTAATTAAACAACAAGCACTTAAACGATATTTATGCAAAAGTTATGAGAAAACTCTAAAAACATTCATTTAGACTAATAAAGGAGCGGAATTTGAATACAAATTCTCCCATCTAGCTTCTTACCTCCTTAGAAATTCCACCATTTGCTAGCCTTGTTTTGTAATGTTTAAACTCACCCAATAATAAATCAACATATCTGTAAGAGAAAGTAAATTAACAAAAGTAATAAGTGCGAGTGACATGGATTCAGATATTGGATATTGGTGATAAATGATACTGAGGTAAAAGAAAAATATATCAGCTTTCTAGATTTGCATTCCATGAAGCTTCTTGCTGTGTTTGAGTTGTTCCAATGTGAAAATCAATTGCACTAGAATATTGGTGATAAATGACACAGAAGTACATGCAAAATGTAGCAAGTTCATACATAACTTCATACATAAACACGGCAAAAAGATTGATGGAATACAAATGTATCCTCAAATTTCCACATATGAGCAGCAGAATGAATATTTCTAATATAAGACACCAACAAATTCACAAGCCAAACCCCAAATTTGTTATTTTGTAATTATTATGCTATAGAAAAAAAAATAAAGAAAATACTTGAGCACCAAAGCAATATAAAAAGGTCTATAGAGAAATATGATGATGGCATGAGGCAATGAATGCCAGCATCATTGTCAATCTCTAAAGGGATTTGGTATGTTGGATGTCATTGTGGCTCTATCATCACAAGAAAGAAAACTGATAACAATCCAACCTTGAAAACAATATTATTAATCAGTTACCACCAATTTAGGCGCTATGAACCATGTAAATTTGCATGGAGAACCATTCAAAACCTACATTACTTTAATAAGTTTACAATCATGTTCTACAGATAAATTGATTTCAAACATGGATTTTGACTTTATTTGAGCAAGTTTCTCACTAAACAGTTCAAAACATTTGAAATAACTATGCAAGATAGGAGGATTTAAATGGTTTATTATGCATGAAACCAGATAACAAACTTCTTAACTCAAAAACTAGATTATAAACTTCATCTAATGTTTGCTCATATATTTATTGCATGATTGATGCCGGTAAAGATGCAGTGCAGAAAAGAGATTCTCTAACCTAACATAAAAATAATGAGGGATTAAAAGCACTACTAAAAAATTAAACAAAATTACCATACCCATTATGCTCAAGACCGAGTTCTTTAACCTCCCATTTAGAGTTGGCTATTTTATCTGCATAACTGTCATAAAACAACTTATTTAGAACTACCATTTATACTGTAATAAGAAGCATTTTCAAACAATATGGTGGAATTTTCATACTATAAGAATTTGGAATACAAATTGCATCAATATATGTATGTATGTGTATATGTATATATATATATGTATGTATATGTATGTATATATATGTATGTATATGTATGTATATATATATATATATATATATATATATATATATAAAATACTACTACTACAAGTAGTGGAAGTTTCACGGGCTCCAAAGTATGCCGACTTTCCTGCAAAATATATAGAATGTGCAACCAACCAAACACAGACCCTGGAATTCCTATATTGATTATCTTTCTCAGTTCATCTTTCTCAATTCATCAATTTCATTGTTCCAACCTCGCTAAACCACAAACCTAGACACAACATCATAAAAAAGAATTTCTACAACTAATCATCCAACAAGATCTTGGGCAGACTTTTCCCTCCCATGCCCAAAAAGCATATGATTCAAGCAGTGAAAACCAAGAGGAAGCTTAACATCAAAAATTTTTGGGCTTAAACATTTCCCACCCAACTCTCCAATCTAGAATTTATAGCAGCCAATGCTTTGGATACCAGTTTGTGCATGTGAGTATTTCTTTATTTCTAATGGTTCCTTTCCTTACATACCTCCTTGTACTTATGCGTGTGCATATTTTGATATTATTCTGATAGTTCTTGTCCCACCCTCTCCCCAGCTGCCTTGCTTGTATAACTTGTCCTCCACAGTCCCGTTTGCATGCACATTTTTGTATTTATTTTTATGGCTTCCCTGACTCTGACCATCAAGCCGTGTGTTTCATATTTCTAAATATATTTTGTTTCCATGGTTTAAGCTAACTGTCGACCTGTATGAGTTTGTGTGCATTCTTCTTTATATATGTGGTCATAGTATGTACTTGTCAGCATATTTATGTACTAACAAATCTGTGCATATCTGTCCCCAGCATTCTGTGTACATGTCTGTATTTCCTGGCCTGTCTAGGATAAGTCCAGTCTTACATAAACTCCTGCACGAGTTAGGAAAGGACTGAAACCTGTATGCAATGTTATCCTGCATGTTGTAAGAAACTTTCCATGGCTCAAAACCTGCACAAACTTCCAGTCACAGGACAATAACTTCAATCACAACAAGGTTCTTCTGCACATGGAAGCATAAAATTCCAAATTCTATCCATCTTTTTTGTGAACGAATGTCAAAAGTCTTCTCAGAATACTCGAAAATTGAGAAAGTATCAATTAAGTTATTAGATATGGTCAAAAATTAAGCCCACTTATCCATTTTCAATGGCATTAACCTTCGCTACTTGAGCAAATTAGACCAAAAGGCAACTCAACTGACTTATTATTGACATCCGACTACTCAGCATATATTAGGATTTACTTTGCCTCATAGGATTCAAGTAAACCATTTCTCATATAATAAAATACTGAGACAGACAGCAGTGTTTTGTATGATTCCTATGCCTCAAGGCTCTATTTTTTTTGGGAGTGCTGCTGTTAAGCTGAACCATGTAAAATAAAGAATCAGTAGATTTAAAAAGATGGACGAACTAAACAAATACATTAAAAATGATTGGAATGATATTACATTTGTGAGCAAACAATGTTGAAATTCTGTGTGTATTTCATATATAAAATTATTCCATATCAGCAGTCAAGGAAACAAGAACCTACAAACAAAGCAACAAAAACAAGAGCGAATGAATAAGTAATTCCTAATGACTGATAATTGAAAAATCAAAACTCAATGCTGGAGCATTCAAGAGACCACAAATTGCCTAAGAATCAAGGCCCGGGTCATGATTAAGGGTCTATTTTTAGCATCTTTTTCTTGGCAATAGCTTGGTGAGAAAGAAGAAAAGAAAAGAAAAGATGTCTCAAGGAAAAGTAACTTCATATGAAAAAAAAGAGCTTTTATTTTATGTGTTTGATATATTTTGGTAGTGAGAAAGGGGAAATGTCAATCATTAAACATATTAAAAAATATGCAAACAAACATAGATTAAATAAGAAAAGAAATACTTCAAATTTGGGTAAGAAGTTAGAACAAATCCAACATACCAAAAAGTTTTGAAAGAAACTTCAGGACTGGATCCTTAATGAGTTGAGAGGGAGCACAATAATGAAGACAGCATTCTAAGGAGTAAAAATGGTGCAGAAATAACCAAGTTCATCTTCACAAATTTTATCAAAGAAAATACTTATCAATGGAGCAGTCTACATCAATGTGGGGATAAATCATCATTTTTGTTCCAACACCACTTCCATTTGGCTAGCCATCCCTAGTTTGGATTTAAAGATGGAAAGTGGGAAGTGTTTCGTGCTAAGGAAATCCCACAAGAGGGGGGGTGAATTGTGTATTTAAAAAATTTTACGAATTTCGAAATTAAACTTAAAAACCTTTAAGCAAAAGTAAAGATAGTGGAACACACAAATTTTTAAGTGGTTCGACTCAAAACCGAGTCTACGTCCACCCCCAACCGGTGTTGGGAAAAATCCACTAAATGCACCGATTACAAGTGAGGTTTTTCCTACGGTTCACCTCGAACCTACTTGGGATTTTTACTACGGCTAATCCCAAACCTACTTGAGTTTTTACCGGGCTCAACTCAAACCCGGGGCTTTAGCACAAACGCCGGGACGCCCTTTCCCCAAAACAAAAAATACGAAAAATTGGCAAACGACTTAAGAAAAAATAAGAGAAAAGAGGAGGCACACACAATCGACAAATTAGAGGAATAGGAATTGAGAAATAATTGAAAAACCTCTAATTCCAATAGCTTTCTTGCCGCTTTGCTTTTCGAGCTTGGATGCACCGTTTTTGCTTGATTGCTCGAATTTTGAGATCTGAAATCTTTGGAAAATTTAGCAAAGGTTAAACTTAAAAATACATCAATTTTCCCTATTTATAGAGCTCAACTTTGAGCTCTAAAAACACCCCCAACGGCTCCAAAAATCAATTAGCCGTTTGGGCAACGGACGGAAAGCAGCCACCGTCCGATCCAGGCCCAAAAACGAACGGCGCAGATTGATTTACGCATTTTACCGTTCGGGCTTAATCCAGAGCGTTGGATCCGGGCGCGTAATCGAACGGCACGGATTAAATCTCGCGATTACTGTTTACGCGATTTAATCCCGTGCGTAGGATCCGGGCGCTGAATGAACGGCGCCGATTAAACGGCCGTTCGATTTTGATCTGGAGCGTTGGATCCGCGCCGATGAACGAACGGCGCCGATTAACCTTGCGAAGCAGCCGTTCGAAACAATTCTCGCCCGTTGGATCTGGGCGGGCTTGATCTGCGCCTTTGGATCCTGCCGAAGTTATAAGGTGGGATTTTTAGTCCCACACTGCAGAAAAGAAATTGGCGCATTGCTTTATAAGGAATTTGCGCCCTACAGCTTTCGAGCCTCTGTGGGGCTGGCTCCCCCCTTCCTTGACCGGGACTTCATCACCTGGTTCGGGTTAACTTAGCCATGCATTGTTCATTGACCGTTGACCGCGCTGCAGTTTGACTTAGCCGAGCTCCTCTCGGCGGGCTTTGGGCGGGCTTGGCTTAGCCAGGCACTGTTGATTTGACCGTTGACCAGCGCTAGCCGAGCTCCTCTCGGCGGGCTTGGTTCGGCCTCTTCGGGTCAACCAATTTTTTATTTTTAGATTAAATTTTTTAATTTCTAAAAGACCTGGACGGGCTGTTTTCTCGCCGGGTCGACCCGCCCATTGCTACAGTGCATTTTCCCGAGACTTCAGCTGTTTTGGGGTATTTTTGACAAATTTTTGTGCCAAAAATTCGAATATAAGTGTATAAAAATAATTTTATATTCTTATAGTATTATAAGTTATTTAAATAGCTATGAAAAGAAATTCATGAAAAACAATTCCAAAATAATATTAAAAAATCAAAAACCAATGTCTATACATTTTGTCAAATATGCTTGGCCCAAAAATCAAAATTCAGTATTAAATAAATTTAAAATATTTTTAAATGTTAATACTACTAGTGTGCCTCATAATCTCAAAGTTTGGACATATCAATTTCAAGAGAAATAAAAAGAAATTCAATTATAAAAAATCTTGTGCATGTCTCAAATTTCCTTGAAGTATGCCATAACCTCAAGGCCCTTAGAGACCATTATTTTAGACATCTAAAATACATGGCTTGATTTAATTAATTATTAACAATTTTACTTAAAATCAAGCCCAAATAAAATATACACATTTATGCTTGACTCATCAAACACAAGGGTGTAACAAAGTGTACATTCCTTTTTCCCGCAAATGCCATAATTGAACAAAGATTTGACCTCAAAGGTTGATCAATAATCCATAGGACTCTAGACATTGTTTGTAATCTTTGAATAGTAAACAAAGTGAACTGTATCATGTGCAACCCCAAATTATTTTTTCAACTAACTAGCCCCTCCTTCGTTGAACCACCTCTTGGTCTACAAAGAAGTTCAAAGACAAGACAGAAGGGTGGTTGCTTTTAACTATAAAGGAACCACTGATGGTGAAAGAGAGTCTCCTGAAAACAAAATAACTAAAGGCTTTAACAAACCATCTTCACAACTAGCCTTCTCCTTTAATTCCCACACAAAAATAACGTCCTTATCCTTGCTTCTTTGATATGCCATTTTACCATGATCCCTTTGAATTGCTTGACAATTGTAGACAAACATGTGACAATTATGATTGAACATGGCCAATCCATGTATCTCATCTATTAACATAGATCCCAACATCTCACTTGTAAGCATAACTCATGAAATCATTAAGTGGCTCACATAAACCTTAACCCTCAATCTAATTGTTAATAGATGTAGGAGGGGTAAAGCCAAGAGGCGGCTAACCTCCTCTTAGGTTTTCCAACACTCAATCCTCTCTTCATTCTATGTAAGAAGAATTACCCAAGAGGATTTATTATACTCTCAGAAAAAATACAAATAAAAAATTATATATCTCCCTTCTATGAGAAGTCAAATGAGATTACATTGATATATATATATATATATATATATATATATATATATATATATATTAGAGAGAGAGAGAGAGAGATAATAAAGTTACATCAAGATATCTTAGACTTAAATTCTCAGATCAACGATTGAAAGTACAACCTTCATGATATAATTCACATCCCAAAGGAATTCAAATACCAAACTTACGTGGTTCGGATTGGAATTATCTAAATTCACCAAATCTTCCTAGATCGTATGGTTCAATAAACCAATGAAATTGTCTGGTCAACCACTAGCTAAAAATCCTCTCTTTTATTGCCACATCTTGATCCAAATGATAAGACATTCTAATTCATGTGATTAGAAGGTTCACTCTTTACTAATCCTACACTATTTTCTTTGTGATTTTAGATCCAGCATATGATTTCCATGGTTTCAGGTGACTCCTATTTGCATTAAGTTATCATTTCCATCTTTACTTATATCTTGGCTCCTTCAATAGTCTTCCCATGGCCAGCAAATTGACTTTACAATTTCATATAGTCCTTTATATTGTCTTTGGAAGAGAAAGATCGAATAGCATGTCATGCTTTATTCCTGCTAACTTCTAAAGCAGCATGCTTTAGAATCACAGAAGGGAACAAATCTCTTTGTTAGCCATAAAAAAATCATAGTCAACTCTATAGAAAAAACAATGTGAACTATTAGAGTGAATGCTCTAGTTTTAAATGAGGACTCGAATAAGAAGAGTTGCTATGTTCCATTAAAATGGAAAATGAAAAATTTAGAATATCTATCTTTCCTTTCAGTCATCAATAACAACAAGGGATTTGGGCAACAAGCAATTGGAGGAAAAGTAGAAGTTGGAATTACTAGGACTGGAACACATAACTCATCATATACCTGTAACTTATATACAAATAATTTAGTGCCATAAAATATTTGAGTTACATTGATAGATAGGGTAATTGTATTCTTGCATCTATAGAAAAACCAGACTAAATGGGAACGCAAGATAATCACTTGTTACTTCAACCTTTTCACTAATCTCTCTCCAAGATAAGATATCCCTCTCTTGTACTCAAGATTTGTACTTCCACAACACCAAACAGCACCATATCAATTACAAAAGATACTCTAACTATTCTTTATTATTTACCATCAAAGTTACAAATAAGATCTCCCATGAAGTTGTGCCAAGGCCCCTTTATCAGTAACAAATCTTTTTTTGTTGAAGAACCGGCTGAAAGCAAAGAATTGTGAATTTTTGAATTGTACACAACCTAATAGAATGCTGATTAAAATACTATGTTGAAATCCATTAAGGGCTTCTTTTTTTAATGTAAATCCATCTAATTTAATCTTAAATTGAAATCAAGCATAAACTAGAAAAATTATCAAAGATATCAAACTTGAAAAATAAAACCAAATTCAAAACTTCAAAACTTGATGTATCTTGGCTTTGAGAAATGAGATTGTGTTACATGGTACCTCCACTGTGTGATGAATATGGTTTACAAAATCAATAGGTCATATTCACAAGGCCGATTTGGAAATATTTGCTAGGAACTACCAGTTTTTATATGCCAAATAGTTTCAATTGTTAGTGGTGTGTCTGTTAAAGTTACTAGACACCATGTAAAGCAAATTTTTGCACGTGCCTGAGCTAAGAAAATAGAACCAATGATGCAAACAGGAGCAATTAACACCACAAGTAGAAAGAAAGCAAGCTATTTGGAAGCATATCATAAGAAACCCATTATTAAAGATTAGAAGTTTTACCCATTGATGTGCAGAAGCATCCTTGCAGTTGTTTTATGAATGTGCTCGGTTAGATCTGGAACTGAATCTACCTAAGAAAAATGAGATGGAATGTAACATTGAGATTCAACACAAACACACATATTGAATAATAAAATTATGGTTATAAAGGGAATTTAATGCTCATCAGAAAAATTGATCAAAAAGAAACAATTATATACCACATTCCCATAGAAATCCTCAACCAGTGCTGCACCATGGTGAAACAACAAAGACTGAAGATGAGCCTTGGATCTATGCAATATTTGAGCAACGAAAGAGATTGTCTCAGTGGCAACACATCTTTCCTAAAGCACAGTAATTTTGCATTAATTAGCACATTAAATACCACTAGAAAAGGATTTTCTCATAAAAAAAGTAATGGTAATTAGGTAGATAATGGATAGTACAAAAACGGAGGAAAAAATTAGACGGATTTACATTAAAAAAGAGAAACCCTCAAGGAACAATATATTTTTAACCATGCTTCAAACATGGATTTAATTGCCCAAAGGACCGCTCTAACTCTGCTCCAGTAAGCAAATGCTGGATCTTTCTGGAAAACATTAAAACAAAAAGAAAAAAAACAGAACTTCTTTTTCATGATGGAAGAAAGAATTATGAAGATCAATAAAGAAAAAACAAGAAATGTATTCTTGTTTTGGAGAAGCAAGAAGGACATGCTAGTGCACCATAAGAAAAATTAGTCATGCATGCATGAATATGATTCAAATTTCATGATCAATAATAAATCATGTGAGCAAGCAAGAAAGTGCAACAAAACAAGCTAACAAACTTGGGTAGGCTATCATTAGCACAGTTCCAGAATTAGAGCCTTGAACTGGCCAAATCGAATAGTTATTTTTTCTAAGGTTATAAAAAAAAATCAAGAACGAAATTCATAGTGCAGTTGCTACATTACTAAATGTTTTTTATAAACTTTAATATTGTTATTAGAATTTATAATATCAAAAACCAATAATAATAATATAATATGAGTATATTAATTTAGTACAAAAGCACAAGTTTTTTTTATATTGTTATTAAGACGTATGAAAATAAAATAAAGACTCCATAAACTTTGGCAAGACATGTTATTTACCAGCCACATTTCCAATCACAGTTCAAGCTTGTGAACAAAGCAAACCAAATGCAAAATTAGACCAATTCTTGTGGTCCACCGTTCAAGAGAAATTTCTATGCATATAGTTACAAGAATAGTCAATAGAAATACAAAAGCAAACATAGTTGAAGACTTACAAAGATGAATTTGGCTATTGAGATGTAGTACTTCAATGCTAGTGTGCTTTGGGGGAGAACCCAAAAACTTTGGTCTTCTCATGAGATCTGAGTGCAATCTCAAGTATTATGTAAGGCGGTTTCAAAAATGGTGTGGAGTAGGGCCATCGGCTAAGCGATGGCATGGATAGTTCTTGTTAAGAGAAGGTTCAAGTCATTAGGAAGCGCATAGCTTTGCTGTTGTAGGGAGTAAGTTGGTCTGCATTGCTCTGCGGGCTTCGGGTGCCACGTCAAGAGGGAAGGCCAAAAAGTGGTGCATAAGCGCTATTGCGATGCTCAACTCTACAAATGCTACCAATGGAGTGGGGAAGGAAATTGGGCAAGAGCTTCCACTATTAATTCAATTGAACTAGGATGTGATGCAATTGAGCTTGGTTGTGCTGGGGTCATTGCACGCAATTCTGATAAAGTGACAACAGAGGCTTTTGTGTTTTTATCGACAACAGTGGGGTAGATGGGTGAAAATCAACAAAGGAGAATATTCCAAAAATGAGGTTAATGCTGAATAAAAAACAGCAATGATGGATCCTAAGCCAAATAAGGATATTATGGATGAATAACATAAATATTTGTCTTGGTTTCTTCAATTTGATTGTAAGAGAGCTGCTCCCATGAGTCCATTTCCCAATGGAATGATGCAGCCTGATTCTACAAAATGCCTACAAGATGT
Source organism: Vanilla planifolia (assembly GCA_023846275.1). NCBI lineage: Eukaryota > Viridiplantae > Streptophyta > Magnoliopsida > Asparagales > Orchidaceae > Vanilla > Vanilla planifolia. The sequence continues at coordinate 14,975,063 of CM043876.1, read as the reverse complement.
TTTTTCAAATTGCCACAACCAATTCTCAAGCATAAGGGAAGAGCCCCACCTCGACAATTGGGTTGAAGCTCCTATGAGTTCAACGAGGCATTGACAAGTAGTTTCTCTAGTCCTCTTGGGGATAGAATTAGGGTTTCTTCGATTTTAGCAACAAGGTAATTCGATGAGACCTCTAAATCTCGACACATCTAATCTAGTTCCAAAGGTTAAGCCATTCATCAAAGATGGCATGATAATGTTATCCAGAGAAAACTTGTGCATTTAGGCCCAAAGTTATCTATGACTTGGTGATGCATCTACATGGGGGTTGCTTCTCTTTCCTTTTGGTGGCTAGAGAACTTCAAGAGAGATGGACATATTGTCGTGGCTTTAAGTTTTTTGATATAGGTTGGAGTTGCATCCTTCTACACTTAAATGGTACGTCTTATAAGGACTTCATCTGGTTTGAACTCTTGATTTCATTTTGAGCTTATCGACTATTATGAAATTGTGTGGGTGCAGTTTCTTAAGCTTTCATTCCTGTATTGAGACAAGGAAAATCTCATGTGCATTGCCTCAGCCTTAGGTGATCCAATTTAAATTGATGGGTGAACAACGGGCATGAAGCAAATGACATGATATGATTTGTGTTAGGATGGACCTTTCCAAACCACTTAGCTTGGGGATGCTTGGGCTAACATTTCAAAGATTCAAATATCTAGGGCTGTTGACAATGTAGCTTTGATTGTGGAAGAGTAGGGCACACCATGGGAGCATGTAGAAATGTTACTCGAAATCCTAAAGAAAGATGTAATCCCCTCTCGGGTTGAGGGAATTGCAAGTGAAGTAAAAGTTGTTTCACCTCAATTTTCTTTTAATTTGTTTGGGCTAATTGGAGCAAAACCAGATCCTAGAACATAAGGGACTGGGTCCTTGCATGGCGGTTCAACCAAGGAATAAGCTCTTAGCGAGGACTATTCCTAAGGCTAAGAGTGGTGCGACTATGCAAGCTAGAGAAATAGAACATCATAATGCACAATCATATGTGCGCTTAAGAATCGTGTCATGTCTAGGAAAATCTCACGGGAAAAGGTTTCTCTATTTAGAAGTAGCACATGATTATTTTACAAACTAAGGAAACTAAGAATTCTAGGATGGTGCAATGGGAATAGTAACAATAGTAGTTGAAGCAAGGCCAATTGGGAGGCCCTCTTTAGCCTGCTACTTCAGGTTGACGTGTCCAAATTCATAAGTGGAGGCTAGCATTGATTGATCAAGGAGACTCCTTAAAAATCCTTGCCATGCCCTGTGTAGTTTTCTTAGGTCAAAATAATGGCAATGGAGATGTGGATGCTATGGATATTAGTGTTGAGGGCACGATGAGAATTGGATTAGCATAGGGCATGGCAATGGAGCCTGTAGCAAACAAGGTGAGCCTTGAAAGCCCCTTAGACATAGTGATGAAACTAACCCATAACTAAAGCACCTTGGGCACAGCTGAAGGACTCGGGTGTGTGATAAAACACAGCATGCTCATATCATCTTCCTCTTAGTCTTAATGATATTACCTTTGAGGTGGTGGACAGGGGCGTTAAACCTTCATCTTCATGGAATTGTTTGTAGGACATTATTAGAAACACAAGATCTTCATTATTACATTGGTGGAGACTAGAGTGTTTAGTTTTTCTAGGTGAGAAATCGATTGTTTTCTTATCTATAATTCAGATTTTTATGTTCAACCAATTGTAAGTTTGTCTAAGAAAATATAGCAGTGAAGAAATTTTCAATAAGTGATGACTATCAACCACATGAAGTAGGTTATGCCTCTTAAGATTAAATACAATGGGTAACCCCTATGGATATTCTGCACTGTGTATGTCTCGAAGGACAATTCGCCATGCGGGAGGTGTAGCAATAAATAAGGCTTGCTTTATCTCGAGATTTCCCTTGGGTTCTCACTGAGGATTTCAATATTATGATGTCCAAGGAGAAGATGAGACGTGAAAGCAATTTGGGTTTGTGATTACATAAGAGGAAATCCAATAATTTAACAATAGTTTGGACCAATTTGACCTTGGATATTATGTTAACTACTTCACATGGTGTAATAACAAAAATGGGAAAGCTCGTATATTTGAACATCTAGATAGTGTTTTTAAACTTGCATGGTCTATATATGCTTTCTTAGGGACATCCATCCAGAAACTCACCCATCTGGGCTTGGACCATTGCTCATTGTTAATCCACTTTCAACAATTAGACCCATATGGGGAGGAAAGGTACTTTTCTGCTCTCCATTAAGTTATAGAGGTCTACAAGTTTTTGGGAGCACTCAGATTGGCATCTGTTGGAATTTGGCTCCAGAGTGAGTCAACACAGACAATTAACTCACTTTCTAGGACTACTTATCATTAGAATGATGGCAACCTCCATCTACAAGCTCTTTATGACATCTACGTTTTTGTTGCTTATAGATTTATAAATATTTACAATGTGAACCACCAATAAGGTAGCTAAAAATGCTTTGCCTTCTACTATTAAGTGGATCCATAGTATGCCCTGTTGTATGAACTTCATGTTTTATTACTTTCTAATCATTTGCAACCTTCAACTATACTTTTCAAAGAAGAAGAATGCATTTAGATCTACACACTATAGGCCAAGTATAGGGGCCACTCCACTATTTTTCACACTTATCATGATAAATCTTATTTATGGATGCCATTTTGCAAGTTGGGAAAAACTGTTTAGTTCTTTGATCATGGTTCAAATGTCTTTACTTACTCTCACAATCGGATTGAGCCAGGGGACCTGCAATCAGGGTCGGTGTACAATATGAACTTGGACCTTCTACGATCCCCGCTTGGTCTTATGGACAACTCAAGAAACTGGGATTTGGGGTCTCGTAGTGCTTTCTTTGGTCCTACTAATCTAGTAAACCAAATTTCGCACAACCATCACTCGGAGCTAGGCACTGGTACTGCCTCATGTGACAAAATTTGGAGTTTGTTAAGCCTAACTCTGAAGCTCTTTACTCTTCCTGCTTGGACCTTGGTATTCTACAAGTGCTCTATAACACTTGGGCACAAAAGTTGTGTGTGCAGCAGTGTGTTCAAGTTTTTCTTTGATTCCTTTGCTATGATGCCCTCCGGATGCACATGTGGCTCACTGCGTGAGGGTTGAGCACTGATCTGCATGCTGTGGTGCTTCACCTACATTGAAACTGTTGACCACTCCTTAGCTAACTATGCGGCAAGCTCTCTCCACCACTGTTCTTTAGAATGCCGATGGTTCTCCACTCAATAATTTGGATGCTATTATGCAATGGCTTCAAAGATGAACCCTTAGGGATAAACAGAACATGAAAACGATATTGTGGTTTCCTCCTTATACTTCTTATGGAACAACAAATACTGCAAACTTAATTCAAAACTGGTCTGAGATCATTTACTCTAATTTGCCACATCACACAATCTATGAGGGTCATTGAACTTTCTTTTGGATCTAATTCATTAGGAATGCTATGGCCATGATGGCCCACCTTCATTCTCACCCTCTAAGTGGCTCCCACCCTAAACCCCCTTGGCTAGATTAAGGTTAAGTGTGATGCTGCTTGTGTGATGGATAGTAGGACCAGGATAGACATTGTCATTCAGGACTTAGATGGTCAACACTTCTTATTGCTGCTGCATTAGTTATGGAAGAGTGCATCATCCCTGCAGCAACTAAGTTGATGTCTGAACACTTCGACTTTCTTGCAAGATATGATTGGAATCGAATTCATTGTCAATTGTGAACCACCTCATCTACCCTCTAGCCAGTAAGGATATTAATCAACGTCTCCTGCATGTGTCATTAACTATTCAGCCCTTTGCAGATACAGGATCTCTAACATTTTTGGGAAAACCAACGTTGTTCCTGATTGAATGGCAAAATTTGTTATATCTTTTGATCATACATGGTTAAGGGAATGCCCCTGCCTACTGCTTTGGGCAATATCTTCTCTAATGACTAATTGTTTAAACCACCTTAAGACTTATTGATATAAGGCCTTGGCAAATCTTTTAGAGAAGAACAATGCATAGCTAACGGTATCATAGAATAATAAAGTTAAACAAATTGTTTCCTTCTCATGATAAAGATGTTCGTGTATGTTCAAATCAACTAAGCTAAAGACATGTTCATACTAGCACAAAAAGAAATATGAAAACTAACAAATCAAGAGTTGTCATACAAACCATATGATGTGATAGTTGGCAGCTACGAAAACATTATTTACATGAAAAAAACATGAATTGTAATCATAAAGGAAAGAAAGAATTGAAATAATCTTCACGTGCCAGGAAAACCATTTTTAGAGTTCAGCAAAAGCCAATTTTATCGGACTTGATTAGCATTCTTTACCAGGAAATATGAATTGGGAACTTGTCAGAACATATGCAAGAACTGCAGCTGCGCTCTTGAACATAGTTGAAACCTATACCCCAAAATTGAAACAGAAAAAATCTATATTAAAAGGGCAATGTATCACTTTCTCTGCTTTTATCTTGATGACATTAATAGTTTGTATGCCTGGCCAGACATGTATCACTTTCTCCGCTTTTGTCAAAGGAGAGATGACTTTCTCAAATAAATTTTAAGTATTTTAGAATGCAAATTAATTCTCAGCACGGAAAACATAACGAGCATAAATTGTCACCTCTTGCACTATAGTTTAACAGGAAATGGCAGAACTGCAGCAAAGGACCAGTTTGAAAAGGTTCAACGCCAAGTTGAAGCATGAAAAAGAGTAAATTGTGGTTAAGTTCCTCTTATGTGGTACTTGTTGCATAGGTTATTCGAGTTTTCCCAACAAAAAAAAAAAAAAAAAAAAAAAAAAAAAAAAAAAAAAAAACTTCATGTTTTCAATTTTGAAAAATGCTGCATATAGGTCCTTCTTATCATCACACTATGGAAAATGCCCGTCTTTTTCTTATTCCAATGGAATCCTGACTCTAACCGTGAACCCTTGCACTTCTCTCACCATCGCTAGTGCTATGGTAGTCGGCATTCCATCCACCTCTCACCATGTCCAGTTCATAAATGCCATTGCCATGAATCCTAATTCCTTTCAATCCTCAAAAAAATATTAATTAATGGTGATGAAGAATAGTCTCAAATCAATATCACTGTTGATCCTCCCACCTCCGTTCAACTAGATGAAGAACATGTGAAATGGATTTCTGTGACGAACTCTTTCCTGTTACCTATAAAAAGGCTAGGATTTCAGAGACGGTGGAGAAGATGGCCATGGCAGTGGCAAAGAAGCTAGCTGCAGTGATACTAGAGAAGTCTTGAGAGAATAGCGGGGAAAGGGCGTTAAGGAAGCTATAGGCAGTTCAGGTATGCTACTTAAGCATTAACATATTTTATAAGAGCAACCATTCTAAGCATTAACTAACTATTTATTTCAACGGAATTTGGACCTACATGCAACTTCTATGAAACTTGGTAGCTAACAGCCTATGTTGAATTTCGAAAGATTAACCTACAAGTACGTGTCCTAAAATATTAGAAGAACATCAAATTGTAAGATTCAAGTAAAGCCCTAGGTAATAGCAGGAGAGCATATTTCATTTAATCAACACCAAATTCCATCTATTCTATTAAGAAAAAAAATTTAGAAAACAGTACCTTCAGTCCAAAAGAAGTATTGGGAAAATTTCCAGCAGGACTTGTAGGCATAATATCTGTATTTGATAATGGTGAACTGAATGATGTTGGTGACGATGATAAAGAAAATTGTTGATTTTGAGGTCTGATCCACTGATCACAGTCTTGCACAATTTTTGACAAGGAAGACTTCAGCCGAGCTGAATTAAAAACAACGAAGGTACAGCACCAATTAGCAGGATAATGTATACAGAATATCTCAATAAATAATAGCACAAATTCATGATGATGAGACAGAATAGAGGCAATTTTCCCACAAAACTTTACAGACGTGTTAGAAAATCTGGTGGAAATTTCCCCATTTGACTTGAATCCCGCTGGCCAAATGTTTCAAAAATAAAATGATAAAATATCCCAAAGAGCTGGCAGATGCCCTGCAATAAACTATTGAATGAGAATCAAATGTGTAGAAGAACCCTCCCAAAAAAACTACAAGTTATAAGGAGGCCCAAAATTGGTATACCTTGAAAAAATCAGCATTAATAATTTCTAATTTTTGCATGAGCCTAGCATATTTGTCCATCAACCTGTGCATATGATTTGGACAAATCAATTATGAGTACTAAATAACATATCAAATTTAAAAAGTGCATAACATGCCTCAGTAAACAAATGGATGAGCCGGTTTGGGCCGAAACCTCATCATCCTTCCAAAATGAAGTTCTACTTTTAGATACAACTGGTTTAGATATTCTACTTGGAAGCTGACTATCCTCATCAATGAAATCAGCTAAAAGGTCTTCATTTTCATCTTCAAAGGTAGAACACACTCCAGTTGTAGTACTACTACACTGTTCTTTTGGAGAGAACCCATCATGGTGTGATGCATCATAAATGTTTGTATCCACTAAAGTTGCTATTGTTGTCCCATTAACTAATGACTGAGTATTTGAAAATTCTTTGGAACTATTGGATAGCTTTGATGCAAATGGATTAGCCACACTAAGCCAATAGGAAAACCCATTCTTCTGTTTGTCATTGTCAGCCACATTTGAAGTTTTCTTCTTCTGAATTGCAGATGTTGCCAAAGTATTGCTCGACGAAGGAACAATCACTGGAGCACCATCCCCAATAAGACCAGCTAAACTAATTAGTTGCATGGTCTCTGCTGATAGCTTCATCCAATTCTCTTTCTCCAACACCATTTTAAGTGCCTGAAAAATTAATTCTCCAACTTCAGAATGAAGCCAAAGACATTATCGTACATAACGTGAAAAAGTCATGCTTTATGTTGAACTACAAGGAACTGTAGTTATACAAAAGCTGATTGAGGGAAAAGGTTATACAAATGTGGTTGGAATGTTCACGCCAACAGAATAATATCTCAGATGATGCAAAAATTTGCAAGCAATTTTTTAGGGTATAGGCAATTACTCATGGAAGACTATTCTAGCTCATCGCAGACAACATCAATACAGCTAAGATATTGCACTTATCAAAATGTACTACAAAAAGTAATTAATAAATTTAGAATACCAAAACCAAAGTAGCTATATGACAAGGCCAACTATGGTGACATAGGGAACTTTGACTAGAAAAATTTCTGATCAGAAAACTAAAAGCCCACACATTATACAAATTTGTGAAAGACAAGAACAGAAATCTGCAGATTTTAGAATGAAAATACAATTATGCAGTAGAAAAAGTGCCAAAATCATAAAAGGATCACACAATACATACATATACATTTTGCCTGTGAAATGCTGAAAAATAGTTCTGTGAAACAATTTTCAATTTCTGCCTGAATTCAGTAGCTTGTAATCCACAGAACGCTTCACCAGCTAAAACAAAAGTATTTAGGTCTTCATAATTCCGAAGAAATTGGAATGTACTAGTTGTGTAAACAGCAGGGCATGAGAGTAACACAGACACACGACTAGTTGCAAGCTGCCACAAGCTTTCCCTCCTTCTATCTAAATTGTGCGATACAACTGAAGTGGCATCTTTCCTCAAATGATAGAAAGGAGAATCGTGACTTGATGTAGAACTATTAGCATTGCAAGCATCAGCAGATGATGTACAGGAATTTGATGGCATAGATCCTGGGCTTTCTGCAATATCATTAGCAGATGGAAAATGTAACATTTAATGATGAGCTGATGGTGAGCTGACAACAACGGGTACAAAGCAAGAAAAATCACTTGAACTCTATGGAATAGAATCTATTGAATACCTTCTCTTGCAATCTGTGGAGAACTAACATTCTTCCATGTAATGCTTGAAGCAGGACATTTGAAATCCTGCAAAGGTGAAGCTAGTAAGCTAGCATCATATTGCAAAATAAATAAGATAAAGATTCTGGATAGCTTAAAAATCAAATTTGTTGAACATACTGGCACACAAACTAAAATATATGATCACGCACCTAAATATACACGACTGAAATAAATGCAGCTAAAATATTTTTCAACAATGAATAGAACAGTATTAAGTAGAATTATGAGAGTTTCAGTATGAAGAAATTGCATGAACAAGAACTACAATAAACAGGAAAACTATCAAAACAGAATCGGGAGCAATAAATGCCTTTTTCATTCCTCGTATTTCTCTTCCCCTTTTTGTCATGCATCCAAAAAAATAAAAATAAAAAAATAAACAAAAATTCTCTTACAGTATATCAAATTATCATCCATGCCGGGAACTTAAGCCTATCCTACATCAACTACAATACAACAAAATTCTCCTGCAGCCAAATACAATACACTGTTGTCTTTACACATTGCACAATGTATTAACACATAAGGAATGGACAGCATAGCATGTAAGTGCATCAACAAGCTTAAACAGGCCAAAGAGAATTGAAGTTAAAAACTACGAAAAAGAAGATTGCAGAAGAATTAAGTAGCCTGTTTACCTCTTCTTTTGGAGTAAAGCTCATGATTGCATAGTATGAGCACATCAGCCTAAACAAGCTGTCCAGTGTTTTCAATAAACAATGGCGAAGCTTTGATTCAGGAACTTTCTCACAGAGATCACTGTAGGTAAGCCTGAATAGAAAGAATGTAGAGGGATACTCCCAGAGTCAATTTAGGCAAAAAGTAATTAGCAAGAGAAATTATGCTCATACATTCACACAATAGCACAATCAATAGCATGAAATCAAATGATAAAAGACAAAAAATAATATGCCAATTTGAGCGATTATTAAGGGATGATTTCCTCTTCTCATTATAGAGAAGATGAGCAGGACTGTAACAAACTTCTCATTGAGTATCATCAGACATTATGAGTTAACAATCATTACCCAGTACATTTTTTATGCACGCCACAACATAAAGATAACATTAAATTTTTGAAAGAGACATGGACTGACAAAATAATCAACAGCATTTCCTTCCTTTTCTGTGCAAGAGAGGTGGAATCCATTTCTTTCCAGGGTTTCCTTTGCTACTATTTTCTGCGTTGCATGCCCCTACTACAATTGCGAACTAGTAGATTGACTTTGAGTTTCAATTTTTGCTCACAGCTAACTAGCTTTTGTTCATGGTTGGTTTTATATTATGCTTTACAGCATATTGCACTTGATTTTTTGACATGAATGATAATGGTGCACTTTATTTGGTGACTTATGTGGCTAATCATGAGGTTTTATCCTATTATCTAATTGAAAAAGAATTGTAAGTAATTCTTATTTGATGAGAAGATTCAAACATTTGTGTTTATATTATACTTTATTGCAAATTGCACTTGATTCTTTTCTTTTGATTTTAACTTTTGATAACAGAAGATACTACTATGCATATGACATGAGATAATTTAAGGACAACAAACAGTATGCTTTTTTAGAATTTTTTCCAACTTTTTGTATTTCTTTCTTTTGTATTTGTTTCATTTTTTATACATTTTTTTATTTTTTGTATATGCATTTTATGTCTCTTTTTCTTTAATAATGGATACTATTTTCTATATGACAAGATAAATTATGAAAAGGAGAACAAATATTATGTTTTTTTAAAATTTGTTTTATTTTGTTACATTTGTTTCGTTTCTGTATTTGTATTTGCATGATTCTTTTATGCTTGTTTAGCTTTGAAAAGAGCATATAATATTTAGTATAAAACATGAGAAATTTTGATAAGAACAAAAGCTATTCTTTTTTATCACTGAACTACCAAAGATTTATTTTGTTTGACATCTAGTATATCATTTATTCAAAAACAAAATTGTAGTTCTTCTTCCTTGTGCACCATTTTATTAATGTATTATGTAATCTTCAAGTTTACATAGTTCGATATCAATTTTACGTCATTTAGATTTTTCAAATTTTTATTCTGTATTTCCAATAATCTTTTATTTAAAAACATAAATTTGAGTAAACTCTGATTTCTATTGAATGAACTTGAAATCAAATTGTTTTAAGTCAACTTGAAGCAAATTTGATTTTGAGCTGTTTTAAAATAACTCAACTTGAATTATTTCAATTTCAAGTTTGTATGAATCTCATAATCAAATCATTGTTATCACTAGGCTTATCCAAAATGGATGCGATTATTAAAATCGATGATTCTACAGCTGCACTTTATCAATACCTCAAGATGTGGAAAAAAAAAGTTTGTTGCATTAAAATATGTGGCTATTCACAGCACTACAAACTTTTGCAATCTCTATAACCGGCAAATTTACCATCATTTTGGAGTTTCTTTTTATTGTTATCAATGACATGAAAGAAAAAATTGGAATTCAAGGGATAAGATTGTGCCCTACAGCCTTAGCTATTGCCCACCTACTATATGCCAACAACATTCAACTGTATAGCCAAGCTACGTGGGCAGTCGTGGTCTCCACAGAAGCTTTTTGCTTACATACTAATTTCAATAAATTTATGGTCAAGTTCAATAAAGGTATGCAAAGCAAAAGGAAGACATAGATAGCTAACAAATTGAGAATAAACTTCAAGTACTTGGGTATTACTCTCAGTGATATGTGCTTGTGGTTGTTAATTTTCATCACCTACATCAGGCCATCTAGTCAAGAATTGCCATTTGGGAGACTTATGATCTTTCCCTTGCTGGCCGAATCATATTGGTGAACTTAGCTTTTGCTTTCATCGCTATCTTCTACATGTCTCATGTACTAGTGCTTGCTCAAGTACTGTTGGAGATTATGAGTATCAGAGTCCTCATATAGGGTGAATCACGTTCACATCGCATTATGCACTACGTGGATTGGGACATGATCTCCAACCCATGGATATGGACGAGCCAAGCACCCCCGCCTGAACCCATGGCAAATTTCTCTTGTTGCTCAACACACTCATGCTTTCCAAGAGCAACTCCTCATTAGTCCAATCTATGCACAATAAGTACAACCAACCTTAAATGTTTGAGGCTTGTTGTGGTGATTTCACTTCTTAGAGATTCATCTATCAAGCTGGGGTCTTTATTCTACATAACATTATTTGGAGGATTAGTAATGATAAGCTGTGTCACACATTTCATGATAATTAGCTTGGCCCAAAACTCATTTCTAATTGGTTTATTTTGATTAATATCAATGCTTCCTCCCAATGAATATGGCTGATGTTTTTGTATACGAATGGGAACTGGAATTACAACAACATCTTGAAAGTGTTCCACCCCATATACTTCAATGGATTTCCTATCTTGTGCTCAAGTTAGGGTGGGCGACAAGCTGGTCCAGCATTCATCGAAGTCTACTTCATCAACCAATGCAACATTATATCACATTAATGCTGGGTTACATGCTTCCCATGCCTCAAGTGGGGTATGGGTGTGGAAGGTTCACCACCATACTAGGATTCAGTCTTTCCTATAATGCGTGTGTAGGTGTCCTGCACTAACCATATCATCTTTTGTTAGTCATGGGATTGCATCTTTTACTCTGTGTCCATAGGGTTGGGGGGTCATTAAGGATTTGGATCAAACTTTGTGGACTTGTTTGATGGTGCAACAAGTATAGACTACTTTGTTCTGATTAGCAAATGCTCATTGCAATGCAATACAATAACCAAAAGGATACTCATATTGCATTGTACGCTACAATGCTCTACTTCATATGGAAGAATAAGAATAGCAAGGTACATGGAAAACCAACTATCCCCCATGTAACTCTTTGTAGTTCTATTAAGCATTATGCTAATTTATCTTTGCATCCTGTTTGCGATTCTTAGGTTTGGCTTGGGTTTGCCCCCATGTCGTCGTTGCCTTCATGCTGGTCCCCCCCATCCCTATATTGGATCAAGATCAATTGTGATATAACAATTTCAGTTTGTGGGGCTTCAGGCATAATTAATTTCATTTGGGATTATCTCAATAAACCACTCTGAATTGGGGGCAATCCTCAATGCCTCCCTTGCCTTGGAGGAGCTTGCTATCTCCATGACAACTTTTTTAGCTATTGCTTCCTCTTGTTCTGCTGTGACTTTATTATAGTTTGAATTAGACTCCCTCCTGGTTATTTACAAGTTCATATTCATTATGTCTAAGTGCAGCATTAACTCCCCCTTTAGTGAAGCTTGTCTCCCATTAAATTGCTTCAAGGATATTAAGTTCTCTCATGTAATGCAATATACCAACTCAGCTATCGATTGGGTGACTAAATATGCAGTCTTTACTAATTTTTGGTGGATCCGGGGAATGCCCTTACAACCTGAACTTTATCATTTACTCCTTTTGGACTACTTATATGAACCTCCTCAAGTGCTACCAATAAAGGCATCAGCCACTGCATTCAACTCTATATCCATCAAATAAAGTTTTACAATTATTAAGAAAAAATGGATAGATGATCCATAGAGAAATGCAAATGCTCAGATAGTAACAAAGTTCCATGTTGAATGTGTAATTGCAATACCCACTTAATGAAGTTTTACAAGTGCTAAACAAATATGGATCAATGATCCACAAACAAAAAAAAAAAACAATAATAAAAAAGCCATGTCTATACATACATGATAGTAAGAGTTAAATTTTGTTAAATAGTCATCATTGATGTAGAATCTTTAAGGAAACTACGCAACTTCTGGCATTTTCTAGCATCAAGTTCTAATAAGGGCACATTTATATGACATTATTGCCCATGCACCTAAACTAGACAACCTAAATACCTATTTGCTTACTTTAAAGAGGGTATGCATGTCCTAATCCTTGTCTAGAATTAATTTGGTTGCATCTTCTTATTTTATGCCTTTTACATAGAACTTTATCAAAACAATATTTGGCTTAATGATGTTTTCAGTTTTTGAAAATAATCAACTTGTCTTTAAAACCAATCAAAACACAAATTAAGGGAACCAACATACAGTGTCTTAAACATAAAAAAATCAAAAGAAAGCAAACAAAAAACAAAAGATTATCAAGTTCTGATTAATCTCTCATTAAAGGTGTATTCAACAGCCAAAAGAAAGAAAAAACAATGCTGTGCCTTTTCACTTATTATGGGTTTATGGAAATAAGTATCACAACTATATAATAACAATTTAATCTCAGAACATAAATCAACTAATGTTCTTGTGCTTTGCTCATTGACAACCCTCTACAAAGATCAAAACACCAAATGTTTTCTAATAATCTCTTTTGGCACCCTTTCTATCCTCCTTTACTTCAAACTACATAAATAATTACAGTTACTCAACTCTTCTTATTAGAGCATTAAATTACCCACTTTTAACATGTTCAAATCCTTGAATCTAGTTTCCCTAGCTTGACCTTAATTAATATTATACAAATCTTCTCTTATATACACTCATTTTTCTTGTAAGACTATATGCATTCATTTTTAATTATATATATTTCATTATAAAAACTCACCTCTTTAGAATATTTTTTCTATCATATATTTGAGCTTTGCAAGTTATCATTTAACATGATGTAATTTTTTTATTTACTAGACCTATAAAACTTAATTTTAATTTTGAAAAAGGTTTTATAAATGATAAAAAGGTGCTCTATTGTAGCCACAACTTCGTTGAATCCTATTCGTCACATGTTTATGAATTACTAGAATATTTTACAGAACAAACCTAGACAACAAAACCCTTCCTTTAAAATAACTCATGATCAGTAGTCATGATATCTAAAATATTTTTATTTCTAACCTAACTAAACTTAGTATTACATACATCAAATATTAAATCTATAAAAATAAACCCTTATGACTAAAGATCATTGTACATAACCTTAGCTTTGTCATAATCCCTTCTATAATCATATCAACAAATACAATATAATCAATAAAAAAACATACAACATAGTTCATCTTGAATGTGAATAGTAAGAATACAAATGCAAAAATATAAGAACTCAAAATAAAGCTAAATTGAAATTAAATTACAAAAGGGAAATTTACAACTCAATTGTAACTACTTTTAAAACAAATAAAAATCAAAATATCTTATTTTTATCATTTTAAACTCCTTTTGTTAAATCTCTAAGAAAGTATATAACCTCCATTGTTGGTTTTCCATCACAACAACTATAACAACATGGCCAATATTTGCCATCACCAGGATATAGCTAGGAATTACTCATTTGTAAGTCTTTCTTATAGTTACGAAGTAAAACAAATAAAACTCTCATAAAAAATAATAATAAAAAATATGTTACTTAGTAGACAAAAAAATGAACTCAACAATTTTCATAAATATAGTATTCATCTTCAAAAACAAAAAATAAGAAATTTAGTACCTATTCACCAAAATGAGTTTTTTATACCACATATCGGAGATACATGTGACAGTTTCACATACAACCACACTAACTTCGAATACCCCCAGAACAACATCGATAAAATCAAGGAAGCAGCCATCTTTAAATTATGTTGAAAGTGACTAATAATAAGATTGCATAAAAAATTTGGATCACTACAAAGCAATGGAAAGTGAAAAAGTGAACTAAAACATAAGATGCATTGCCAATAGGTCCTTGAATTTTGGGTTAATTCTTTCTCAATTGGATCCCTTTAATTTTAGAATTAGCTAACTAGGTCCATGAATATGTTCTAATAAGCAAATAGGACCATTTGTTGAGCACCTCAAATACACTTAACTTTTAAAATAAGGGTGACAAAGAGGACTCAAAGGAAAAAGAGTTGAACAAAACCAGACAAAAAATTGTCTTGAGTAAAGAAATTTTGTACAGTAAGACATAAAGCATGGTTAACCAATGCCTACAAAGGCATCAATATCAAAGAGTTGAAGATATATGATAGAACTAGTTGCAAAAAAGGATATTTCAAAAATATTATAAAAATGGTAAGATTATGTGCACTCTATCTAATCATGAAGTTGAATTGTCTATTTTAACATAATTGTTAAAATAAAAACCTACTTGTCTATTATGTCATACTTATAGACCTAGATGTTTAATTCTAAAATTTTAAAGATTCCATTGAAGTTAGCCCAAAAATCAAGAATCTATATGCAATTCACCCAAAAACATATGAACTTCTATTAAAATGTAAATGGTAGCATTTGGAAAGAAAGCTTAGATATTATGCCGCACCTATTTGTCTGAATTTCATCATCAAGATCCTGCACAGAAATAGATTTGTTTTATAAAATTGAGGATAAAGATGGTGAAAAGACTTCATAAATTGGTTCATAATATACTCGACATGACCAACATCCATGATGGAGTGATAAGAAAAAATGAAGAAATATGGGATATTTATGTATAAAAAAAGTCAGCTCAATATTCATGACATGGTGCCAAAATATATAGCATTAGAAAATATAAAAACTTCAAAATGTGTCTAATCACCCAAAAAGAATGCACAAACAAAGCATAACATTAAACAAAGCATGTTTACTGTATTATTAAGAGAATTAAATGTATCACTTGTTTGCTCTGAGTATATGGTATGCAAAAATTTACATCTTGATTTACCAAATTAAATAAAACAAACCAGTAATAAAGCTATTCATTCCTATTTACCTAAAAAAATATCATTCTACCTTCGTTGGACAGCTGAAAAGTGTACCACTAGCACCAGAATAAGTTTTCAACTTAATTGATCATATAATAAAAGCTTTCAAACTTCCCCATCCACCATGAAATAACTGTATTTACACTTTTGTTGGAACTTTAAAATCTTTGTATTTTAAGGAAATGCTTCCCCCAAAAAAGAACCTGCCAGCAGATAGAACAATTGCATGCTATCAGCTGTATCAGTATATCTATTTTCTCAAATAAAGCCACATCAAACCAAAATAACTACAAGCACTAAAGAATTAATGCCTTGGAGCTAAGGCAAACTAATGGCCACCCGAGAACTTCTAGACAAAGAATGCTAATAAGGAGACTTTAGGGGAAGTGTCTTCTTCAGGATCCAAAAGCTCTCTGCCTGTTTACATAAGGCATTATGTCAATAACACAAGATCTTCCTGGTTCTTTATCCCGTAAGATAACTTAAGGGTACAAATTCAGGCCATGTGTGCAACTCCCACACAAGTATGGTTTGGTAAATTGTCATACTAAGCCAAATCCATGACAAATTAAACAATCTTCTCACCTTATCAAAGCATCTGCCTATATGAGATCACTAGTCCATTAGTGTTCAGGTCCATTGAATTGAAAATAAAATATGTGATGAAAGGTCAATCAACAATGAAAGAATGCCACAATTCAAAGTGGCTACAAATATTTCAAATTGCCAACAAATGCATGTCTTCATCAAATTCAACCAATTGGAGTACTTGTTTTATGTGTATTTGGGCACTCTCATGACATAGCCCAATATCAAGTTGTTATCTACTTTCGCCATCCAGCTAATAACTTTTCACCTTAAAAAGTGCATTGACATATTAAGGACATGACTCTACATACATATATAGCCCATAAACTTCCTTTTTCAATGTTGAACAATTCATTCATCACTAAAGCTATCCCTTGTATTAATGATTATCTCTAAATCATTACTCAGTAATCATTGCTTATCATGTTCAATCCCAAGCATCACAAACCCACAAAAATCTCTCTAGTTCATTCTCAAACCACATTGTACCATAAGAGATATTGCTTTAACTCTATTATGTCATGAACTAATGATAATCAAGGTATTGACCTGTTTAACCCACAAATATCACTATTTTGTCCCTTAAAAAGCACCTTAAAACAACATACATGCACACGCACACGCACACGCACACACGAACAAGCATATATACATAATTCAAAAATCTTTTCTTTTTTTTCTATGTGAAACTATTTATTCTTGTATTCTTCTACTTAAAAAATATCAAAAGCTATTACTTGCACAAGTGATTTCACTTTCAAGATATTATCCAATGATCACTCTCAACATTTTTCGATCCCAAACATGAAAGAACATGTGTTCAATTCCTTGCATAATTATTTGATATGATCCTATGTTAACAAAAATGTAAACCAATTTGAGTTGTAAAGAGATACCTTCAAAATTTTAAAGGAGTACTATTGAGAAAATTCTAATAGTTGTAAAGAGATACCTTCAAAAAATTAAAAGAGCATCGTTGAGCAAATTCTAATGATCAAGACATGGTAGAAAAACAAAGTGGAAGGCAATTCACCTAGGAATTAAAAGAACTATGAAAGAATTTTTTATGGATGTTTTGAGTAGATTTTGCCAACAAAATTTTGTAAAGGAACAATTGTCATGCCAACTATTTGTTAAAAATAACCAAATGCAAAAATAATGTGTTACAATAACTTATTATTAAGCATGATATTTGATGTGAATACGATTGCACATGTTTGATAAATTGTGAGATCACTATCATATATAAGTATTGAATATTAACTAAAAGTTTATGTAAAGCAAATGGTGATCGAATTTAATTAGCACAAGTGCATTAAATAGGGCTCATCAACATGAATCTATTACCTATTGTTTTATTTGATTTAGTAATTATTTGTTCACTCAATAATAATCAAATATATAACTATCAATATATTATAAATATTATATTATATTATATTATATTATATATATATATACTTCTATAAATTAGAAAAAGAGGTTATTTGGTTTTGGGGGCATCTTCCCCACCCAATGCACAAAAAAGAGAGTGATGTAAAAGTATGATCCCCCTTCATACAAATTGAAGAGAAGGATCCATAACGGGTTGGAATTGAGGGAAAAGATAGGAGAAGCACCCAAGCAACAAAAGAAGGGTAAGAAGCCAAGGAAAGGAATGGAAAAGAAGAGGAGTTAGCAGCAGTGGAAAAGCTCAAAGGAATTCAAGGAAATGTTGAACATGAGCAAAAAGAAAGAGCCAATACTATGAGAAATTTGAGATTGGTCAATTTTATTTAATATGGCATTGCAGATTTATTGATAGTTGAGATTTTGATATGTGCAATTTGTTGTTAATTATGTGTTTGAAGTTCTGATTGTTATATGCATGCTTTATCGATATTTTATTGGCACAATTGGATGTTAGAACATTATGATAATGATTTGCATGATGTTTAATACAAAGATGAAAAATGGGATGGCATGTTCTTAGTTAAAACTCAAGCATGAAAAGCATGTTATATTAGTTGAAAAGTTGAGACATAAAATAAGTAGAACAAGCATGTTATGATTTCTAAGATACATGTTAATCATTTGCGAAGAACCTAATAGCATGTTATACATTCAAGACAAAGGCATGTTTTATACGTGGAAAAGATGACACAAGAACAAGAGGTATATGCATGCCATGGAAATTAAATAAATGAAAGTTCAAAAGTTGTGCGAATGAATGTCAGAATGAACAAAAAAGAATGATTCTTTAAAAATTCATGCCTTCTTAGTTTGATCTTATGATTGTCACATTGTTGCAAAAACATCCAATAGTAGTTTTGATTAAACTTGTTAAAAGGATGACCTTTAGTGGTGGCTTATTTCACTCCCATGAGAAGAGGTATGCCTATTGTGATTTGGCTTTATAACATTCAATAGTTGTCTCTAGAAAGATATCCTATCTAAGACAATCTCCAATGGTGATGGCTTTACTTCTTTAATGAGATATGGAAAAGTGTTGTTATGATTAAATGAGAAACAAGCCCTATAGGCAAGATAACTAATAAGTGTTATAGCTTTAAACACAAGTATGACATTTGTAGCTTTCTTAGCAATTAGTATTCTACATTTACATTTTATTGGCATGAAATTGTTCACAATTAGATATCATATTGATTAGATTTTTCTATTGAATCTATATATATACACTAGTTATTTTATGAATTAATTCCAGGTGAAAACAACAATAAATAAGGGTGTGCAAGAATGAGTTGGTAAACATATGCATACATTTTGTCATTAGACCACTGAACATAGAGATATAGTGTCACAATTTTTGGTAATGGCATGCTTTGAGTTACATATAGGACATATATGCGACATATTATGTGAATTTGTATTTTTGAAAGCAAACTAAACAAATGGAAGCTTCACTTTGTGTTTCAATATAGTTGAGACATAACTAAGTTTGCCTAATTTTTTAGACTAATCATACTTGAATAAGCAAGGTTGCGACTATCACAATCACTAAAACTGAGTTGTATAATGGCTCTTCAAGCTTCTAGGGTCATTGTTCCAAACATAACTGAGTCCAAGCCAAAACTCTAACCCATTTAGGAACCATCCCAAACATACTATAACTATTGGGTCAATAACAAACATATCCTTGGCTTACATTTTTTTAGTCAACTATAGCACAATCCTTAGCAAAGCTCATTTAATTTAGTGAGTCAACTACCACATTTTCCCATAACAACAGTTAGAGGGTCGATTAATATACATTCCCAATTCCACCTTTTATTCTTTGAGGGCAATAGCACAATGGAATTGATGAACATCACCATCTAGGCCAAAATAAGGGCCAAAAATAAAAAATTGTTGACCAAGCAATTTCTTACAAACTACTAAAAGAAGTACTCCAACTGCACGAGACGATTCCTTTTTTTTGACATTTTATCTTATATTAATCACTTTAGCCCCACATAAGTTGATGAAATATTTAATCTATATGTGAACTCTATATTAATGGGACTAGCATTTTTTTGTCCTTCATGTTTGATCCCAAGACTTGTAAGACACTTCATAACTTATATGACGGTTCTACAAAATGGGGTTTGAGGACTTCATCACATGTTATTATGAGTTGTTACATAAATCAATTTTCTCTCAAGTGAAGATTAACCTGATACTTAACCAAAAATACAATTGGTGGATTTTGACGATTCCCAGGTTTAGTTATTTGATGACCATATTGTATAACGGGATAAATGAATATCGCCATATGATCCAGACTAGGGCCAAGCACCTTGGGCAATTGTTAATGTGCATCAAGCAATTTCTTATAAACCACCAAGAGTGGTACTCCAACTATACAAAGCAATATACTTCAACTTATCAATATTTTCCCCTTTTTTTAACATTTTCTATTATGTTAGTCACTTTAGTCCCAATGGCTTGATGAAGCACTTGTCCTATATGTGAACACCGTATAAGAGGGACAACATTTTTTGGTATCTTATGTAGTCTCAAACCCTGTAAGGCATTTCATGACTTATATCAAGGCTCTACAAAATGAGGATTTAAGGACTTAATCATTTATGTCATTCTGAGTTATTATATCAATCACCTTTCGCATGAATGAAGATTACATTGTCACTTAAGCGACAAGTAGATCAGTGAATTTTCATAATTCTTGGGAAGAAGGTGCCAATACTCGAATGGGAGAACCTATCAAATATCACTATTCCACCACATCTAAACCTTACGTATATCCTCTAACAAAATCTCCTCTCAATCTAAATTACTATTCTTTGGCTTTCTTTCAATCCTAAGTTCACCCCTAACCATCCCAATGTAGTTTTGCACCACCTACAACATTACTACACTGATAACTCCTACGCATCCAAGATCCACAAGTTAGTCCCAATTAACCTCCTTAGGACTAACCAATGACCACACAAGGCCATCATCGTATCAATCAACACTCAATCCTTCTTTCACATCACTGAGATCTCTTTTTCATGTGAATTGACTTTCTCTTAATCGTAGTAGATTCTTTGTCATCAGCACAAGTTTAGTCTAATTTGTTCATCAAAATATTTTGCTCAACTTGTACATGTGCAAACCTTTATTCTATACTTTCCTCTTTATGAATGTGCATTATTAGTGTCGGTTTTTCACTGCCAACATAGGATTTGATCATTGGTAAAGAGCTTGCAAAACCCACATCTTTTTGGTAGGTTACCATTTAACAAAGTTTTAAATGGATTTGCTTCCGTATGCACCCAGCTGAACTTATTGGTTTTTTTTATGGAAACGAACAATGGTGTCAACAGCTTGAACTTAAAATTTGATGCATATCATATAAATAATAAGCACTTTCATCTTGTCTAAGATAAAGTTGTCAATCCCTAAAATAGAATGCAATCTGATTCAATGCAGTTCACACAGAATCTTGATTCTAGTCATTCGCCATCATGGTTCCCACTATCATCACTGATTCTAACATATCTCTAGTTTATTTTGGGCTGTTGAGTGATCTTATAATGAGGCATTAGTTGTATTTCAAGTGCTATTTTGTTGAAAGGAAGTCTAACGATTTTAGTTTTTCCATTAAATATTTTCCAAAGAATACTGCACATTAAGGACATAGTTAAGTGAATATTCAATGCAATGGCCAGCCATTTTACAGTGCAAGTGCAACACACCTTGCAATCATACGCATTAAACTATGGCTAACATAGTAAATAATCTATTAATCTAGAAATTATTATGGTTGCACAAGAGACAAATTGAACCATGTACAAGATGGCCTGTCAAAGAAGAGTAAATTCTAACTAGAATTCTTTTAAAAAGGAGCATAAAATCTGGAGATTTAGTTATAGTGGAAGAATCCTGGAGGGCAAAGAAAGATCCAATTATAGATGGATTTCAAAGTTTGATGCAAGTGGGTTTCACTTGAAGAGGTAAAGAAATATTTGGGATCATCCCTCATACCTACATCTTTTTTGTATCAAGTAACAAAAATGGTAAACTTTTCACATCAATATGGTCGTAATTTCTACATTGCTTTGAACTCGATGGTTATACGTTTTTGTCTTAGCTTTCCAACACATCAAAAACCATTGAAAATCATTATCAAAACATAATGTTCTTCCCAGAATATAGAGGGCTATTCTAGAACCCTAAGCAAGGTCACAGAGTTCGATCTTAAGGTACCGGATAGCTCAATCCGTCGAGCCACAAATGGGATTTCAAATAAAAATTAATATTTTGAATGGGGAACTTGGATCTTTTTCAAATGGGAGATTTTTTCCTTTGTTTAGGGATGGATTTGTTTCCAATTTATCTTATTTTTAAAATGGTTAAATTTTAAGTGAAGTTTATGAAAGTTTTACTTCCAAATGGTAGATTTACATAGGTTTGAGTAACCAAGGATATGCATATATAAATCTTTCTCTAACATCCATAAATTAAATATAAAAAGGGACCTAAAGGAGCACCATTGTAATCATGGACCACCCTCATCCTTATACATTTAGGAACAAAATTCTCTTGATCAATTTCTTTGTTGAGAAAGAACGAGGGGTTTGAGAGAAACCCTAAGAGGGGGGCTAGCCTATCTTGGGTAGCTTGCTTCATAATCTTTTATGTAGAAGCTAGTGCTAGTGTTCTCCTTAGTTAACTACCAAAAGAATCTAACAGAGATCCTTGTAGAGTTGTTTGATACATATAATAAACTTAAAATAATAATTATACATGTACAAGAGGAGACCAGGCACAAAAGCATAAAGAGCACATACAATGCTCATACAATCAAATCCAATGTGCATACAGAACACATAAAACGTACTCAAGAGAATGTGCATAAATTATATTCATACAATTGGCCATAATGCATGGAGGTTCAAAATGACACAGCTATTATATGCATATAAGCTGGGAATTATGCATGTACAAAAACAACAAGAGCATGTACAAAGTGAGTATCAACTGAAAAAAATGCACAAAAAAGTGAAGCCATACTTTATATACAACAAATCCAATAATGTGTATAATTTGGAGAAGCAATTTTGTATGAGAAATATCCTAAATTATGTAAACCACTGATCTAAAAAAACCCAAAAAGGGCACAATTAGAGAAGCATCATGTGTTGGCTAATTCCCAAAGGAACTAAAGGAAAGGGCAGACAAAAGGTAAGAGATTATGAAAAGAGAAGGGCTCACAAGTTGAAAGATTTTAATCATAGTTTCTCACCTGCTGGATAATTTTTTTCCATCAGGAAAAACATTTTTAAAATAACCCTATGTTTTCATATTTGATTTCGTTGCACATTAATGATTGATTCAAAGATGAACAATGGAATTTACAAATCCAAGTCTTACAAACAATATGAATTATCCATTGAACAAAACGTAAGCAAAGATGAATTTTCCTACATACTTTTTGAGGAATAAGATTTTTGGTTAAATGTTCGAGAAAATCTGGCCCAATTTTAGGTTAAAATTTGAAATGTTTTTCCTTCGTTTTTTATTTTTTAATTTGATTAGGGTCATTAAGCATATAAGTATCTATGTAAATGGTATATGGTTTATGATTAACCAATAAATTTTGATATTTTTTTCCTCCATGAATCGTGATATTCTCCAAATGACTTTTGTACTGATTCCAAAAGATGGTTTTAACAATGACTCCGAAATCTAAAGCCCATTACAGACTCCACAAATACAATTGTGTGGTAGCAAAGTGCTTTCCACAGTTTTCTCCTCATTTCAAAATAAAATAACATTTTAAGAAATCTATCAAGGAACTAGATTTGGAAATGGCAGAATAAAGCATTTGTTAGAGAAGCAAAGAGTATGATGAGTTCATTCTCCATTATGTCAATTTAGCTAGACAAGTGCATCTATTTTGTAAATCCTGCCAACCTTAGAAGATGGCTCAACAAAATGCAAACAAAAATGTGGTGTCAAACCATCTTAGTCCCTAAAAAAATTATAATATTTTTTTCCTTTAATTGTATTAGATAAATAGAAAGATTTGACAAAATAAACATTTCCTTCAAAATGAAATTAAGCACTCAATTTTATATTTTCCAACACAAAAAAAGAGCCAACTAGATATTTATTTGTGCATTCCAATATTGTTGAATAAATGATTAAACTCTACAAAATATGATTGTTAAAAAAAAAAGCAAGGTTTGTAAAGGCAATCATTTGCTAGCATCCAAATTTATTATCTCCCAATATTATATGGAAAATATACTAAATAAAAACACACAGGGATAACAAAAAATAAAGATAAAGGTTACATGGTAGCGAAGCATAATTGATAAAAATCAAAAAGCCACATGCTGTGAATTTGACAAAAGCCCATCAACTGGGCTAATCCAAAAATTGTAACATTATGAGAAGTATTTTATTTCAACCAAATGCAATAT
The DNA here is from genome assembly GCA_023846275.1 of Vanilla planifolia. Classification (NCBI taxonomy): domain Eukaryota; kingdom Viridiplantae; phylum Streptophyta; class Magnoliopsida; order Asparagales; family Orchidaceae; genus Vanilla; species Vanilla planifolia. The sequence continues at coordinate 14,950,989 of CM043876.1, read as the reverse complement.
CAAAACAGAAGCTGAATATGAAAATCTTGATCATGCGGCTTCTTTTATTAATGTTTTTCTAGCATAAATAAAATAATCAAGTAGGTGTTTATTTATATATTTCAATATTGTTGAAGAAATGATTAGACTACATAGAACATGTCCATTAAAAAAAAATGCCGGTTTTGTAAAAGCACTCATTTATGAACATCCAAATTTATTCTCTCCCACACAGAAATTACATGAAAAATATACATAATAGAAGCACACAGAGATAAGAAAAAATAAAGATAAATGTTACATCATAGCAATGCATAATTGGTAAAAATCAAAAAGCCACATCTGTAAATTTGACAGAGGCCGAGCATACTAGACTAATTCCGAAATAGTAATATTATGAACACACTTAAATGGGCACCTCCAACACATTAGGAAGCCAATGACACAGAAGTATTTTATTTCAACCAAAAACAATACCAAAACAGAAGCTCAATAATAAGAACTTGATCACGTAGCTTCACTTGTGCTGTTTTACCTTCTGCATTTTGTGCTTCACTTATGTTCCAATGCTGGTCTTAAGCAATCTTTATGATTATCTCCTATTCTCCAACGAAATAGGCTTTTATTTGCTTTCATGATTTCTAGATCTTTTCCACAATTTTATACTTCTGTTAAACAGCATAGACTAGTAACCGGAGTCAACAATTTTGAAGCTAAAACAAACATTTCAAATATATATTTTTCATGATTGCTAAAAGGCCATTTTATTTGTTACTTGAACAACACTTATGCATTTTATGTATGAAAAGTGTTTAATATTAAATAAAGGATTTGAAGATTTAGGTCATCCATTTCAATTATATTCAGTTCAGATATAAGTAATTTGGTAATAGAACAGATCTCATTAAATTAAGATAAATACTTGGTATATGAAATTACTAAATGGTTGTGCTTTACGTACTTGAAGCAAGCAGCCTTCCACACTTTGTGCATTGAAAGAAAGCTGCACCTTGCAGCTTTAAACAATTTGTGCATTGAAGAAAAGCTGCACCTTGGTATTGCATACTATGCTATGAAAACCCCATCAGCAATTTTATTTGGCTTCCTGACTACCAGTGGTTGATTTTCCATAGAAATAAAAAAATTCACCTAGTAATTTCCTAATTCACCTGAGCTCATAAGCAAGGTGCAATACCATTTCAATTTCAACCATGCTTAAAGTTCTTAACAATTCGATCTAGGGAAGGCCTAACCTTGGCTCAAGATCAGATCAAAGATTTTGATTCATTATCAATTAGATCAAAGTTTGGACAATAAAAATTCAATCTAATCCCAATTCGAGCACTGTTTGGCTTGTTGGTCACAGGTTGAAGCTCAATTTCAGGTTAAGCTGACTACACTTTCAATATTGTTTTTTTATTTTTCAGTAAAATTCTCAATCATGGATAAGATTATGTATTCAATGCTGTCAAATATACTAATATACGATAATATAATTCCATATATTCATTCCATTATATGGCTAAATATGCATATATTAATGTATGCATAATATAAACATGTAGATACTTGGTTGTTTCAATCTGATTTCAAACTTATTTAATGTTGTCCAAGCTTGGTTCATGATCAGACTATAATAACCTGAATTGAGTCAAACTAGTCTCATAATTGGCACATTGTACATTGTTTTAAACTACAAATGAACAAAAAAATAAATCAATTTTCAGGCAATCATCGATTTTTGAGCTATGGTGATAACACTAACCATGCAATGAAGTATCAATTCTGCAATTCTGACATTTGATTTGTGTTATTATCTTCAATTGCATTTTCTGTTAAGTAATAAATTACTAAAAAAATATAACAAAATATATAATGACCAGTATAAGAGAATTAGTATTCAACTAAAATTGTAGTAACTTAAAACAGCAATAAACGTTTACATGTTAACCAAATTTGAGTACTATTTAAGCAAAAGGATAAAAGGATGGTAGGCTCCTCTGCTCACATTCATCTAAGGCCCAATTCTCTTGGTCTGGCCATGTCATCAATAGGCGTAGCCAAAATGATCCAAAACTTGACCTGGAACAAGCCCTTTCTGGCCAAAAATCAACCAAAGCTCAAACTTTTGAATAAGTTCAGATAGAACTAGGCCACAAAGCATTGAGCTTCAACTGCTGCTTAAAATCATGATCCCTAGTAATGTACTTCATGGTAACTCAAATAGGCAAAGTAAAACCCAGTAAAGCATTTTCAACCAGCCAATCTCCTTTTATGAAGCAACAAAGGGACCTCACAACTTCCATGGAAGAACCTTATCTCCAACAATACTTATTCAAAAGCTTTGGCATTTAACTAACCATTGATAAAAAAAATAAATACTTCTATATGGGCTTCCCAGCTTCAACTAAATGTCGACCATAAATCTCAAAAGAACAAGGTGCTTGAGTAATAAGGAAACAAATCCTAGCACCTCATATTTACTAAAACTGACCTAAAAACCTGCACATGAAAGTTAAAAATAATGTTCCAAGGAAAGTGTCAAGAAGCCTTCTATTAAAGATTTTGAGAAGATTACCTCCAGCACCATGTCTTTCAACAGTAAGTGCGTATTTGATATAACCTCCTGCATGTAGAAACTCTGTATTTTCTCAGCTAGGCCAGCAATATCTCCAACCAAGGCATAAGCATCAACTGCCTACAAAGTAAAGCATTTATAACATTGGATGCAAAAAAGGTAAAATCGATGCCAAACTATTAGAAAACAAGCAGAGAAGTTGGCTGAAACCTACCAGCCATAATTTCTGCTCAATCATAAAGATATCTAAGTAAAAAGTGTTCAAGATAAGAAGTATATGCTAAACTGTTTCCTTGAAGTGTTTGCAAGTCATATAGCTCAACTGAAAGCAAATTCAACAATCAATATACTAGAGGGTCAAAGTGCTGCTTAGATATAACTTGCACAACCAATTGAATACTGTTAAAATCAGAACCACTTCATGGAATCAAGTATTACAGAATTCAAAATCTAATTAATATTACTAGCTAAAATAATAGTTATAATTTTCTACAAAATTTGGCATTGAAATTTACAATAGTAAGGATAATCTTAGATAAGATATTAACAAAATTATTCACCCTTATTATATATCTTATGATGATTTCTTTTCAAATGAAGGCTAAATAAAATAACCCAATATTGTAGCTATAAATTATCTTGTATGCTCAATAAAGAATGAGTGAGAAAAATATAATCCTGGTCTCTAATTTCAACATGATATTATGTTACACCCTTGTGTTTGATGAGTCAAGCATAAATGTTTATAAATATCTCATGTGAGCTTGCTTTAAGTGTGTTAATATTCAATTAAGTCAAGTCATGAACTTTAAATGTATAAAATAGTGGTCTTCAAGGCTCTTGGAGTCATGACAAGCTTCAAGGAAATTGAAGACATGCACTAAAATTTTTATACTTGAATTTCTCTTTATTTTCTTGAATTTGATATATCCAAAATTTTGAATATAAGTGTACCAAAATAATTTTATATTGTGATAGTATTACAAGTGTCATAAGTGATTATGAAAAGAAAAAAATAATTCCTAAATAATTTTAAAAAATCAAATACCAATGTCTATATTTTTTATCAATAATGCTTGGCCCAAAAATCAAAATTCAATAATTATTAAACTTATAATATTTTCAAATATTAATACTACTATTGTGTCACATCATCTCAAAATTTGGACATATCAAATTCAAGAAAATAAAGAGAAATTCAAGTATAAAAATTTTAATGCATGTCTTCAATTTCCTTGAAACTTGTCATGACTCCAAGAGCCTTGAAGACCACTATTTTAGACATTTAAAGTTCATAGCTTGGCTTAACTAAATATTAACACACTTAAAACAAGCACATATGAGATATTTATAAACATTTATGCTTAGCTCATCAAACACAAGGGTGTAACAATCTCCCTTCTTTTGATGATGACAAGACATAAATGTTTTTTTTTTAAAATACAAAAATGTGACAGAAAATAGAAATAAATTTTTAAGAAGGAAATTAAGAATTATCATGCTCCCTCCATCTTGATGCTCCCCCTAACTCCTAACTATTCTCCCTCTTTAACACCATCAAAAGGGAGTAAACCCTAAGCAATGTCTAAAATTCCTAATTATTCCCTCAATGTTTGAAATTGCTTCGATGGTAATGGTTTGATAAAAATATGAACCAATTCAAGCTTAGTGGAAACATATTCTAATTCTACCAATCCTTTAGCTAGTTTATCTCTAATAAAGTGATATCTAACATCTATGTACTTAATCCTAAAATGATGAATTTGATTCTTGGCTAATGTTAATGCATTAGTGTTATCAATTCCAATAGGTATATGTGTGACTTCTAAATCGTAGTCTTGAAGTTGTTGTCTTAACCATAGTACTTGAACAACACAACTTCCAGCTGCAACATATTCGGCTTCGATTGTTGACAAGGCTATACAATTTTGTTTCTTGCTTGACCATGAAACAAGACAATGTCCAAAGAATTGATGTCCCTAATGTGCTCTTCCTATCCACTTTAAAACCTCCAAAATCTGAATCTGTATAGCCAATGAGTTCACAAGAAAGGTCATTTCTAGGATACCATAATCCTAGAGTCGTGGCTCCCTTCAAATATTTGAAGATTACTTTAACAGCTTTTAAGTGACTTTCCTTTGGGTTTGCTTGGAACCTAGCACATAATCAAATACTAAATAGAATGTTGGGCCTACTAGCTGTAAGGTATAATAAAGATCTTATAAGTCCTCTATAAAGTTTTTGTTCTATGGTTTTCCCTTATTCATCTAGGTCTAAGTGAATAGATTGGTTTATAGGAACTTTCTTAAGTTTCATATTTTCATAGCCATATTTTTAAACATTTCTTTCAAATATTTTGTTTGAGAAACAAAAATACCATCTTTTAGTTGTCATATTTGCAATCCTAAGAAAAAATTTAGCTCACCCATCATGCTCATTTCAAATTCCTTAGTCATAAGATCTCTAAATTCTCTACACATTTCTTCTTTTGTATTACTAAAAATAATATCATCAATATAAATCTGAATAATTAATAAATCATCTCCTAATGACTTTAGAAATAATGTAGTATCTAATTTACCCCTTCTAAAACCACTTTCTACTAGATAATTACTCAACCTATGATACCAAGCACGTGGAGCTTGCTTAAGGCCACAAAAAACTTTCTTAAGCTTGTAGACATAATTATCTTGTGCATGATCCTCAAAACCTGGGTGTTGTTCTACAAACACATCCTCTTCTATTATTCCATTTAAGAAAGCACTTTTTACATCCATTTGAAACAATCTAAAGTCCTTATACCATGAATATACTAGAAGTAATCTAATTGCTTCTAACCTAATTACAAGTGCAAATGAATCCTCAAAATCAATACCTTCTATCTGACTATATCACTTAGCAACAAGTCTAACCTTAATCCTAATTATTACAACATTTTCATCTAATTTATTTTTATAGACCCATCTACTACAATGACTTGTTGATCACTAGGTCTTGGTACTAACTCCCAAACGTAATTTCTTTCCAATTGGTCTAACTCTTCATTTATGGCTTGAACCCAATAATAATCCCCAATGGCTTCTTCTATAGAACTGGGTTCAAAAAATAACACAAAGGCATTATGATCTATATCTCTAATTGAGGCTCTAGTCCTTACTCGGTTCACATATCCAATGATCAAATCCTTTAAATGTGAGGTTGCAAATTTCCATCCTATAGGTAAATTACTTTCTTTTACTTTTTCTACTTCTAGATTTTCTAATTTTTCTTCATTCTTATTTAAATCTAAGTTCTTTACCAATTTTATTTCATCTTCTAAATGCTTCTCACTAACTAATTGGATAAACTCATCAAACACAATATATATTGTTTTCTCTACCTTATGAGATTCTAGATTAAAGACTCTATATGCTTTTCTAATAGATGAATACCCTAAAAATATTCTTATACTTGCTCTCTCATCAAACTTTCTTAAATTTGCTCTTTTATTCTTAAGAAAAAAAATCCATGGAGTGCTTTGGCAAAAAATTTTCTTAATAGGAAATGGAAGAAGAGCAACAAGGAAAGAAATAGGCCACCAACTTGCTTTGAGTGTGGTCAAACCAGTCATCTTAAACCGGATGTCCAAAACTCAAGGACAAGCATATGAAAGAGGAAAAGAAGAAGAAAAACTTGAAGAAAAAGAAAGCTTTCCAAACTACATGGAGTGCTTCCGAAGATTCGGATGTTTCAAGCTTAAGTAGAGGAGAAGAAGGGATGATTTTTTTTTATGACAAATAAGGCATCTTCAATATCTTCAAGTGAAAAAAAAGAAGAAAATGAGGTAAGCTCTTGGACAATAGATATTCTTGAAAGTAATTATTTTAAAGTTATGAATGCATTCTTCTTTAATGAGTGTCCATAAAAAATTAAAAAAGGCTTACAAAGAAAAAGTTGAATTACTTGATTTTGTTATGAAAGAAGATGAAAAGAAAAGTATAGAAAATCAACATATATGTGACAAAAAGGCTTCCCTTATCATTGAGAATACTTTTTTAAAGCATGATATTTTGGTTTTGAAAGAAAAAATACAATTTTTTAAGCATGCTAGAGTAAGAAAAACTTCACATACTTCTTATGCTTCACATGCTTATTATTTTTCATGTCTTCAATTTTGAAAAACCTAAATATATAAGCATTCCTAGGTTATCAAATATTGTTTGTTTTTATTGTTGTAAACTTGGACATATTATGAAAGATTCTTGTTTTAGAAGAAATATGTATACACAAAAACAAAATTTTAGATGGATTGTTAAGAATGAGAACATGCAAGCTCCATTTAGTGCTCAACCCAAGCTTACTTGAGTTTCTAAGAGTAGAACTTAAAAGACTAGAAGAAAATGTCTCCAAAATAATTAGAGACATTCTATGATAGATCTAGGACATTTAGAAAACTTAAATTGATGATTTAATTTAGTGGTATGCTTCTAATTTAGATTTTATACCTTATACAGTCAAAACCAAGAAGAAAATCAAAATCTACATCTTGGGCATTGGATAGTGGATGTTCAAGACACATGAATGGAGACAAAAGTACATTCAAATCATTGAGATTGGGTCTAAATAGAAAGGTGATTCTAAGAGAACACAGAAAAGAATCATTAGAATTGGAGATGTAGGTATGCCAAATTTTACACTTTCAAATGTATTTTTAGTAGATGGTTTAGAATTTAATTTAATTAGTATTAGTCAACTTTGTAACAATGGCTTTGATGTTGTTTTTTATACAAAAGTTTGCACAATCATGAAAGATAATCTTGAATTACTTGTAGGAAGAAGAAAATGTGATACCTATGTAATTAGTTTTGAACAATTATAAGCTAGTGGTTTGGAATGCCTAATAACCCAATCTAATGGGAATACGCTATGGCATAGAAGATTTAGCCATGTAAGATACTCCACCTTGAAGAAGATTACAAAGTTATATGTAATTAGAGGCCTTCCCAACCAAGTAAATCAATTTGAGAGTTCTGTGAATCTTGTCAAAATAGGAAACAAGTCAAATCCTCTTTCAAATCTCAGAATAAATTAACTAGTAGACCTTTAAAAAAAATTTATTTAGATCTTTTTGATTCAATACAACATTTGAGTTTAGGAGGAAAACAATATGTATATAGTTTTAATGATTTTTCTAAGTATACCTGGGTGATTTTTCTTAGACATAAACATGAAACATTTAAGAATTTTGAAAACTTGATTAGAGAGTTAGAAAGACAATATAGTCTAAAATTAATATGTATACAAAGTGATAATAGGAGTGAGTTTAAGAATGAATATTTCAGTGATTTTTGAAAAGAAAAAGGAATCAAACACCATTTCACATGCCCATACACACCACAACAAAATGGTATTGTAGAAAGGAAGAATAGAACATTAGTTGAGATGGGTAGAACCATGTTAGCCAAATATAGTTTACCGAAATATGTTTGGGCTGAAGCTACTAGCACAGTATGTTACATTATAAATAGGGTTAACTTGAGACCAAAGTTGAAGAAAACCCCTTATGAATTTCTTAGGAAGAAAAAATCGGACCTTAGTTATTTTCATATTTTAGGTTTTAAGTGCACTATTCTTAAGAATAAAAGAGCAAATTTAGGAAAGTTTGATGAGAGAGCAAGTATAAGAATATTTTTAGGGTATTCATCTATTAGAAAATCATATAGAGTCTTTAATCTAGAATCTCATAAGGTAGAGAAAACAATATATATTGTGTTTGATGAGTTTATCCAACTAGTTAGTGAGAAGCATTTAGAAGATGAAATAAAATTAGCAAAAAACTTCATTTAGAGCAATTTTGTCTCACCCATTCCATCAAGTAGATTTTCGAGATTCAAATAGTTCCCACCTTGTCCCGTAACCCATTCCATCAAGCAGGTTTTTGTTGTAGGGCTTCGTTAGTGCAAGAAAGGTTTCAATTGCTTCTTCCCCTAATTGTTAAGGACTAATATCTTTGTGGTCGTCCCATCCTATACCGTTTATCTCTCTATCCTTCCCATCCTTCAAGGCTTCATGCTTCCAAAGTCCATTGGCTTCTGTAACCTCTTCAACTTCCTTTCGCTGTTTTTCAAATCCTCAACAATATTTGTGATATCCTCTTCCTAATTCATAGCATCAACTATTTTGTTCTCTGCCTCAACTGCTTTTTGGATCTTCTCAATCCCACTCTATCTCTGATTCAACTCCTGTATCAAGGATTTCCTTTGGCTCTCCATCTTCTCATGCTTGAGGCTAGCCCATCTCCACCCCAAACATTATCCATCCCAAGGCATCATCCCATCTCACTGTTCTTCCCTAGGCCTTCAACTCAAGCCATAAAGCTAATCCCATAAGGCTTCTACGATGTAGCTTACATCAAGATCTTAAAGTTATCCCTCACAGAGGACTGAATCAGCCCTTCAACATGACTGCCACATCAGTAAAGGAAAAGAACCAGCACCTATGCCAACTATATATTCAAGTCTTGCTTTGATGTTGCTTATAGCTCTCTATGCATGCTGATTTTGGACTTCCTTACCACTTGATTTGTTAGATTTGATCCACCAAACCAAAGAATCATGAATGAAGATTTCAAGTACACAGTTTTTTCCTACGAATTCACAAAGTAGAGAGTAAGGGTTATTTCACAGACTTTTAGAAACATCTCATTATCCAAAGGCCATCAATCATGATGTCTTTGCCACAATCCAGGCAACATCTTCTACTTGGCAAGTATATTGCTTGTTCATCTTCTCACATAAAGAAAATACAAAAAACACATACAAAATACAGAATAGAAATAGAGAGATTCGGTTCTTTCTCCACATCCGAAATCACCTCACAAAACATGATTTTTTCAATATAACAAACTTTTTCAAAGCCAACACCATTTAACAAGGAACAAATAGAAATTTTTTAGAAGATGATTAACCTAACATAACATTCTACAAATCCCAAAACTAATTAGATCATTGGCACAAAAGAGTAATTTTTTAAATACAATAATTACTAAAACCAATAATATAAATTCATGGATTATAAATTAAGGAGCATCTGATTACATGACTAATGATACTACTATTACGAAAAAGTATAATTGACTAGTGATATTACTATTGTGAAAGAGTATAATCCGTGCTATTGAGTAATTTCCTAGTGATAATCTTATTACTTGGAGGATTAAGAAGTTGTGTCATAGCCCAAAGTAATACTAAAATTGAGTTCAAGTCTATGGTTCACGATATTTGTAAAGTAATCTAATTAAAATAAGTATTAGGTGAACTCAAGATCTTGATTGAAAAACCGACGAAACTAAGGTGTGATAATCAAGTTATGATTAATATCGCTAAAATCATGATCAACATAATAAGATAAAGCATATTGAGAATTGATCGTCATTTTATAAAGAAAGAGATTGAAAAAGAAATGTCCAATCAGTTTATAGTCCAACAAAGCTTCAATTACAAATAGTTTAACCAAAGTTCTACCAAGGATAAATTTTAAAAATTTGAGATCCATAATGAGGTGTGATAATCAAGTTATGATTAATATTGCTAAAAATCATGATCATCATAATAAGATAAAGGCTCATCATTTTATAAAGAAAAAGATTAAAAAAGAAATGTCAAATCAATTTATAGTCCAACAAAGCTTCAAATTACAAATAGTTTCACCAAAATTCTACTATGGATAAACTTTAAAAATTTGAGATCCACATTGAGTATACTAAACATAAACAACCCAAATTCCAGAATTCTAAATTTAATTAGTATTATTAGTTATAATAATAGTTAGAAATTTCTACCAACTTTGGCACAAACATTTATGATTGTAGAAATAACTTTGGATAAGATTTTATCAAAATTATTTTACCTTATTTTGCATCTTCATTTAGGAAGATTTCTTCTTAAATTAAAACTAAGGAGAATAATTCACTGTTACAATTATAAATTCTCTTACATTCTGAACGATGAATAAGAAAAATAGTCTTCTCTAATTTCAACATGTACAATCAATGACCAAGTTCTTAACAAAGCAAGAAGGAGCAACCTGATAACAAGCTAGGACCTATAGAATCCTTGTACTTGTTTTATATGGACAGCAATTTTCAACTCCATTGAGACAATGAAGTGACCAAAAAGCTTCATTCAAGAAATGATAAACACAGCTCGGTTGCAACAATATGGCTGATTACCTTTCAATACGGCAACACAATATGCATAAACATGTACATACTTTACAAGATATTAACTAATTGACCTTGGCCAGTTGGTTCAGATGTGTAAAGTCAATCTAAACCATCATGATAAGAGCAACCTAGTCTGCCAGCCTGAAAAGCAATCGATCAAGAAGTTGCACCTAGCTATATAAAATTTCATAATATGGGACTAAAGAAAAGGTCTACTTCCACTTTTATCTTTTAAATATTCTTAGTAAAAATATTATACAAAATTAACACTTCAAAAATTATTTTCTTGAATACCAAATAAAAACATGGGGATATTGACCAAAAGTGAATATCAAAGCTAATCACCATGTTTGTAATATCTAGCATCAACCAAAATAGAACAAATTGAGATCAACTTCAAAATATCAGAGCAGCATGCTTTTCTTCTACAAAAAAAATAAAGAAAACAAATTTTGCAGTGTTGTCATCAATTACAACCAAGCACAGTGCAAGTTGATAAGGACGATGCAGATCAACATGATAAAAGTCCCAAGTGGAATCATAATAAACATGCTACTTAATCAGAAGAAAGAGAAAATGTAGTGTTGTCATCAATTACAGCCAAGCACAGTGCAAGCTGATAAGGACGATCATGATCAAAGTTTATCAGCAAAGTGGAATCATAAAAAAACATGCTACTTAATCAGAGGAAAGAGAAAATGCAGTTTTCAAAAGTTAGAAATACTGACAGTTACATAGTTTTCTTCACTAAATTTTCGGCAAACTCCTAATAGAAGTGCATCTAGCTTCTGAAGAGTCCTTTCTAACCACACCTACAAATAAGAATATAAAAATTGCATAAAAGATATGTAATGCTTTCCTAGCTCAAAAAGAGAAGAAAAAATTGCAGAGATAAATTATAACAAAAAGAATTCTTAAACTCAACGATAAAGAAGGTTTTACTAAATTTCACACCTCAACACCAACACTCATTTCCTTAACAGCAGATAGCTCTGAATAACTATCCAGAATTTGTAAATATTCAGGCAACAACGCAAATGCCTGCATGAGAAAAGCAGTAGATGAGCAAATATCACAAATCAGAACAGCATGGAATAGAAACAATTTAACCAGAAGAAACAAGCAGCCTGTTAGCATTTTAATAATATAAATAATTAAAGTGAGTTATGAGGCAAACCCGAAAGTAGCTTTCCTCCTCAACTAAACCATCAAGTTCCATTTGCATGTCCACAGCACGGTGAAGTTCGGCAAGAATAGGAAGCAAGCCCTGAAATGTACATCAGTACAATATAGAATTTCTAAACTAACCCAAATATAAAATAAAACCAAATTGAAGGGATCCATCAATAACAACAGCAAGCATTAATCTGCTAAATGTGTTCAGCTACACTAATCCTTTTAAGCCACTACTCAGTAAGTCCTGTGTCAGTTGTTTTTCTGCAGCTTTTATTGATATATCCTTTGAGCTGTCCTCCATGAGTAGATTCCATCAATCTTTCAACGACATAAAGCACCTTCGGTTTATGCTCAACCTATTTGTGTTGTCAACTAAATCACTATTAGCTTGAAGCAACTTCAACAATCTATTAAATGGTATCATTTGAACTATTATCCTTTCACTCATGACCATTCATCCAATTTAACATCTTCGTCTCCATGATAATCTCTTTTTATTCTTCTTATGCTTCAGAAAAACATTATGCATCAAAGATCAGTTCTTGTCATACAAAGTCAATATAAATATTATCATTATACAACATGTCAAAAACTCATGGTCATCTAGAAAACCCAAAGAGTCAAGGAAAAAACATCAATGATCATGAAACCCATCAACAACAATGATTTCTCAAATTGTCAACTGGTTATGCATGCAACAACCATATGTATTGAAACATTGAACTCAGCTAAATGGATCTAGAATAATTGACCAGCAATTCTAATCAAGAATCGCTAACTTGTCAAATGAACTTATATTCCAGGAGAAATTAATTTTTAAGGAAGCATTCTAAAACAAATATTTGTATACCTATGATTTCATCAACAGGAATTCTAGGCACGGTACAAGCAACAGTTTCTCGTTGGTCATAAGGGATTAGGAGTTAGTATTGAGTATAGCTCCTTGACAATTTAGAATACTTGTTCTTGTTGTTTTGGGTGTTGGGAGGTGGGAAGTGGGAGGCTAGATTAACTAAATAAAAAGATGATGGCATTTTTCGTTGCACAACTAAGAAAATATCAAAAGAAAAAAAAAACTTCTAACAACAAGGAATTCTAGGCACAGTACAAGCAACAGTTTTTCATTGGTCTTAGGGGATTAGGAGTTAGTATTGAGTATAGCTCCTTGACAATTTATAATACTTGTTCTTGTTGTTTTAGGTGTTGGGGGGTGGGAAGTGGAAGGCTAGATTAACTAAATAAATAGATGATGGCATTTTTCATTGCACAACTAAGAAAATATCAAAAGAAAAAAAACTTCTAACAACAAGGATAAAGTACGTGTAAAAAGAAGCCTAAAGTATTTAAAAAAATTATAAGGATTGAGAAGCCAAAGGTGAGATAAGATGCACTAAAGTTAGATGCTAAGGAACATATAAATTAGGGCCTTTGGTTCATTGAAGAATTAAATACGATGACTATTGTCAAAAAGAAAATAGAGTTTCTATTCAAGGATTGAAATATGTTGGATAATAATTGATGCAAAACCAACTCACGATATAAAAACTATTTTCATAATGCATCCAATAAGGTTGCAAATTTTCTTGAAGTTTCTCCTTAGATGATATCTTGAAATCTACAGTATTTTGAATATATATCTCTGATTTATAAAAGACCAAAGCCATTACAAAAGTCCTCTAAAGAGGATCGAACAAAAAGTTAGACAACAACAGCTTAAGAAGCGGCTTGGGAAGGGGCATTCCCCAGTCCCAAGTAAAGTCAGTGCTACAAGCAGTGCATGCAACCCAGTCCGCAAGGGCATTGCCCTCTCTATGCACATGCATAATGCGCAGCGCGCTGAGGCTCCCCACATGCGCGATCACCTCCACAAAAGATCCTCCTGCAGGCGGGTGCATGATCATGTTATGCACCTCCTGCATCGCCAGAGTACAGTCCATCTAGATCTTGACAGCATGGGATTCAAGAAAGCTGTGCCTCAACACGTTGAGGGCCTCCAAGATTCCTGTGCCTCCATGGCCTCGCTAGGGTGTGAATAGTACCTTCTGCCCACCTAGAGAAGGGGCCTACCTAAATAGTCTCTAACCACAACTCCCACACCAGCAACATCATCCCCTAAAGCGGCATCGCAATTAATCTTTATCCATCCAGCTGGAGGGGGAACCCAGTGAAGGGTTACATTTAACTGCAAAGAGTTGTGAAGGTTCCCGTTGAGCTTGGATGCATACCCATTATATTGCTTCATCGTTGTGGCAGTAGCAATCTAAACATTGCGAATTAAGGTGGTGTTGTTGATCACTGCCTCTTTGTGCTTCGTCGCGTTTCTATTCTCCCAAATGCAGTGAAGTACCGTAGCAATTGTCGTTGGGTGCATCTTGCTATCGTCGCAGCGCCTCAGCCCGGATGCTGCTGCATAACTAAGAAAATACTACTGGAAGTCCCCCCCGCCACGTGCAAATGGGTCAGCGCCAATCGCCTCAGCGGCCGCGCGCGCAGGCACTCCCAGAAAATATGGTTAAGCGACTCGGCGGTGATGCAACCCCAGGTGCAATTGCTACAATCGGCCAAGCCCCTCTGTGCAAGCCACGCCGCCATGGCCAGTGAATCCTTCACCATGCGCCAGATAAAGAAGCTCACCCTGGGTGCCACCCTCTATCTCCAAATCCACATGAATTGGTTAGTGTCATATTTTGAGCTAACCGCCTTGTCTTTGTGAGCACAATCCATCAGATGCATGTAGAATTTCCCATTGTTGACCTTCATAGACTCAGTATGCGATTGTAGCAACATGTCCATGTTATGCCTTTGATTCCACGACACATGCATTACCCTTTCATACAGAATATCATCAGCCCAAGCGCGGATTTTGACAACATCCCAAACCCGAAAGGCCATTAAGTAGGCCCCCACAAATGTTGGCCACACTACGTCCATATTTATATAAGTTAGCCACCACTTGATGGGGAGAAAACCAAGCCAATTATCCTCAGCAAACAGGGTAGATGTGTCATCCTCACGCAGCCAAACAAAGCAAGAGATTGCATCCGGCATTGCATCCATAATGAGTCTGCAAGCATGAGAGGCGCCGCGCTGCCTCTCTGTGAAGGTTGCGCACGTCATGGTATTTGCTGCGCATGATGTTAACCCATAAGCTATCTTCTCGCAGTAAAATCCTTCTGCATTGTTTCATTTGCAAGCCACATTACCACACGCGCAAATCATGAATACCCAAGCCGCCCATCTCCTTAGGCAATGTGATAGTAGCCCAGTCAACATAGTGAATCGAATTTGCGTTAGAAGCACCACACCAAAGAAATCTCCTAATCATTCTTTCAACTGCATCAATAGCGCCCTTCGGCACTACGCAGTGAATAAGAACATGGCTGGGGATAGCCGCAAGCACCGAATTAATCATAACAACCCTAACCGCCAAAGACAAAGGCCTGATCCGCCACTTGGCAATCTGATTTTCCATCTTCTGAATGTTGAAGTTAAAATCTTCCCTTGTAAGCATTTTCACTGAAATAGGGACTCGAAGATAGCTTAAATTCTCACCCTGAGACATGCATACTTTCTTTGCAACATTTTTCTTTCTTCGGCCCTTCATTTCCCTGCTAAAATAAATCTTTGACTTAGCCAGATTAACTTTGAGCCCCGCGTATTTGCCAACTTTCTGCATAATAGAGCGCGCACGCGGTGCCACGCGAAGCAGGCGCGTACAGCAATATGTCACAGGCGAACAAAAGGTGCGAGACCATGGGCGCGCGCTGCGCGCAGCGAAATCCAAGCAGCGCGCGCTCCTCGTACTCACGCGTGAGCGCAAACAAGTATTCAGCCACGATTGTAAAGAGATATGGAGATAAAGGGCAGCCTTGACACAAGCCCCTTTGTGCCACAATCCAGGGAAGCTTAATTCCATTGAGTATCCCAAATCTAGGTGAACAAATGCACGCATTCACCCACTCGCACCAAACCGTAGGGAAGCCCAAAAATCTCATTATCTCAGTGACAAAGCACCACTTGACACTGTCATAAGCTTGTTCCATATCGATTTTGATTGCTATCGTGCCAACTTTGGAAGTCGATGAATACATTCTAGACGCCATCTCTAGGGCTATGAAGATGTTATCAGTGATAGATCGGCCAGGCACAAAAGCCCCTTGCTCTCTAGAAATAATATCAGGTAGGACTTGCTTCAATCTTTCCACAAGAATCTTGGCCACCACTTTATAAATGGCGTTGCATAAACTGATGGGCTGGAATTGATCAGGCTTGTTGACGCCCTACCGCTTAGGAATCAGAACAATTAGAATATCCTTCCATGATGTAGGCATTTGCTTCATCTCAAAAAATGTCAGAACCGCGCGCACAATATCACTCTGAACATTGTTCATGGTAACCATGAAAGAACTTGGCAGTGATCTCATCCATCCCCGGAGCCTTATTTTTCCTAAGAGCCTTGATCGCGCGTATGACCTCCTCAGTCACCATGCGCGCGAGCATGCACTCCTGGTCGCTAGATATGCAAGCACGCGGCAGGAAATGCCGCAAGGGGAAGTCCGCATCGCCGTTGCACCATTTAGCCTAAAAAAAGTGGGTGATGATATCACTAATACCCTCGACTGAAGAGGAAGTAGTTCCCAAGTCATCCTTCATACAAAATTTGGCTGTTGCGCCATCTTGATGTTGCTGCAGCGTGGAAAAACTGTGTTCTTGTCACCAAGCTGAGCCAACTGCACCTTAGCCCTTTGCCACCACCAACTTTCCTCCAAGGCGCACTTCTTATGAAAATCAACTATGAGCTAGCCAAGTAAGGAATTCTCCTCAGCATCCAAGCCACTATCAGACTCTTTCATTTGAAGGGTATTGATTTTATCTTCCAGCACCTCATTGTTGTTGATGAAGGACTCCATCTTAGCCTTGCTCCAAATGCGAAGTGCAATCAGAGAGCGGCAAAACTTTGTAGCAAGTCCCTCCATCAAGTTGCCCCGAGTACGCCTCCTCCAAGCAAAGCGCACCACCCTCTCCGAAAGAGGGAGCTCAAGCCATGTGCTCTCAAATTGAATTTTGTTGTTCTTAGGCATTTTCTGCACTCCCCCCAAATCAATAAGTGAGTAACCGTTGTAGCCGGGAAAGCATGCATAGCCTGTGGATTCATGAGTGTCCTGTCCAGCCTCTCCCAGATTCGCGCACCACCTTGTTTGCCATTGCACCATGTATATTTGTTACCAATAAAGCTGAGGTCCTCAAGATGTAGTTCGTGTAATAATTCTGAGAACTCCAGCTGGCCCTGCTTGCAAAGGAACGTCCCCCCCCCCCCTCTTTTCATCTTGAGACATGAATAGGTTGAAATCCCCCGCCACAATAAGGGGGCAAACACACCTAGCCTCTTCCCTTAACAAATCCCAGACCATCCTCCTTTTATGGATCTCATTTGGGCAATAAACAACACAGCATTTAATTGAGGCATAGCCAACAGTAGTTACCTCAACAGACAGCTCATGCATGGAACTTCTAATGACTTTGAGATTCACCCAGCTTCTCCACAGCACAACAATACCTACAGACTTCCCAGCCGAGGGCTGCACTGCATACTGCCAATCTCTACCCAATAGTACATCAGCATCTCTTCTATTGAAACTTTGAACTCTGGTCTCCACCAGTGCCACCACAACAACGCTTTCATCCCTAACGAACCTTTGCAAATAGTACCTCGATTTTTTGTCCTGGACCCCTCTAATATTTCATATAGCAAACTTCATGGGAAACAGTAAGAAGAGATGCCACCCCACACTTCCGCTCATGCACGCACGGCATCCCGTCTCGCCATCACCCGCACAGCGCAAAGATGCTGAAACGTTGGGTGTCTTCGTGCGCTCCCACACCTTCGCATAACATGCATGCCACATCGTGTTCCCCATAGCTAATTTCCCTGTAAGAACCAGGACAAACAAAGGCGTATGCGCGCAGCATACGCGGAGCGCAACCCAACAGCGCCAAGTATACATCACAAGCAACATGCCGAGCGCAGCGCCAATTTCCCCGCACATGCCCATACAAGTCCGCCCCACATTTGACCTCAGATCATCCACAGCAGTGAAAACCCTCCGACACCTTCCGCCAATCATCCTGTTCAAAACTACCATGAGCAACAACCGACAAACCAGCATAATGGGGTTGTTGCACACCACGATGTGCAGCCGAGAGACTTCGCTCCCATCAAATGTTAGGTTGTGTAACATCATATTGAGTGACTCCTTCCGCAACCTGAGTATCATATTGCATAATTGATTTTCCTTTCATATACGCAGCAATTGGTACGCTTGCCTCCTGTCGATCAGTCAGAATTAGTGAAGCCCCAGTAGTGTCACCTTTCTCCCTCGAGTTCTTACGGGCCCAGAATCTCCTATTGGCCTCCCTTCCACGAACAGCAGAAATGCTTCTACTTCTTGTAGTAGGTCTTTCGCGGCCTCCAATGTACCCAGGCCCCCTTGATTCTTTCTTGAGGTTTCGGCCATCATGTCTAGTTATTTCACTGCTTCGCACGGACACACCTTGTCGTTGACGCCTTGGTTGAACTAGCATCCATGGTCCAAGCCCTTTGATATGTTATCCTCGGTATTCAAGCTAAAATCAATGTTTTCAAAGTGTTGTGCCCCCATCATTTGGCTTTCAGCCATTCCATCCATAATTGTTCCATGGTCGCTAGCGCAAGCAATATCCAAGTCATGCGCAGGCACGTGCACGGGCATGTTCACGCGTGCCGTCTCAAGTGCGCCCGCAGGCCCATGCGCAGGCGCGCGCACATGAACGGGCACAGGAGGGTGCACGAACACGCGAGCGGGCAAAGGTGCATGAGCAGACAAAGCCGCAGCTTTGGTATCTCAGGCGAAGACTTACCAGCTTTGCAATGTTCTACAAGATGACCTACGTGACCGCATGCAAAGCACATTCTCAGTAACCCCTCATATTAAAATGGTTGAAAAGTGCACCCCACCTCACCACTAAGCAATATCCCAGGCTTTAGCGGTCTCGACAGGTCAATCCTAACACAGACCCGAGCAAAAGAAGACCATTGAAGGTCAACTGTCCATCCATCAAGCAATATGAGATCACCAACATTTTTTGCAATCCTGATGATATTCTCGGTATCCCAATAGAGAAGTGGAAGCGCAGGAAAATGCACCCAAACAGGGGCGTACATAACAGATTTCGCAAATGGGCGGAAGTCCGGGGTCCATACGTCTAACCCCATAGCTTGCCCCGCAACTTGCCAAGGGCCACCAAGCCAAATAGTGTTACTGTCCTCAATTGAGTCAAAATGCAAGCAAAAACACCCTGACGAGAGTTCATGAACGCGAAAATTTTTTAGGTGCCCCCAGCACCTCAAAAGGAGTCTTGCAATCAGATAGAAAGGGAGAGTGTTCCCATACACACGGCCAACAAGATCATAATGGTGAAATTCTCGACGGCGAGTGCATGCCTCAGCCGACATGACAACGGCATCATTCTCAAAATAGTTGGGCGTGGAGGCAGCCCTTAATATCAATGAGGGCAGGTCTGACCGAAAAGGAGGCGCCGCCCCTAGCCTTGTTATTTGAAATAAGGGCATCTTTAAAACTGAGTATGGTCGTATGATCAACTATGTCATCTGCTATGAGTTGCACACCACCTAAATCTTTAACTTGCTCAGCACAATGAGAGTACACAGGAGTATCCGCCCGCATAACATTCGCGCGTTCAATCAGCGCGTGCATAGAGTCAATGTTCTCGGCGCCTGCGTGCCCAGGCGCATCACCAAGGCATGCAAACGCAGCGCACGCAGCCTCGGCGCTGGCCCTAGTGGTTGCAGCAACCAAACTCGCCGTCGCAGGACTACTTGAACTCTCAGCAGAGTCGGCAGATATGTCAATTTCGTGAGGTATGTAGCCCGCTTCGCCATCAATCAAAGACATTCCAAGGACAAGTCCCTTCCCCCCATTGCTTACTTCTGTATCACAAACATCAGCGGGTATCCCGGACAGAATAGGAGAGCTGCTTGAATTATTGCGAATTTTCTTATTACTCTTGGTTTTTGCTTTACCCATAATACAGAAATCACAGATCAAGCTCCAGCAACACCTGACGTCAGATCAGCCACTGAAGAATGCTGAACGCTCGCCACTAAGCTAAGTGGCACAGCCAAGGACAGCAGCAGCACAATCAGCGGCAACCGCGCGCGCAAAATGCCAACCCAGGCGCGCCAAGCACCTCCCCTCACGTGCGAGATAACCGCAAACAGATTTTTGCGGGAAGTGTGGTATTATGCACCACGCAACAACCTAAGCTTTTAATATTGCGAAAGCGCCACCACGCGCGCACAAAAATGCCAGAGATCCAAATTTGAATTTGAAATTCAAAAAACCGCGCCTTTGAGTCGTCTTCCTCAGCTCGCCACAAGGCACAAGCGTGAACAGTAAACCCTAGACAGCAAAGGTGCAAAAATTATATCTGGATGCAGCGCTCGCCAGCTCTATTCAGCAAATTACAGAGATCCAAAACCAGAGACCCATCCAAATCAAGAAAGACCCCGCCCAGCGCGCAGGCACGCCGCACGAATACGGGCATGAACTGTAGCCGCAACACAGCGAAGCCAAGTGCAGTGCGCGCGCGCACAGAGGCCACGCGCACACCCTAACAGAATGACACAATCAAGCTTACATATACTCCTGCTGAAATCATGATGAAATCATATCACCTACTTGTTTTTGCATACAATCCATAATTTATAGATACACTTTCCAATTATGCCAGCAGTCCTTTCTCTCAAAGCATTTTAAACCGATTTATTTTCTTACATGCCTGCCCAAATGCACTTGTTTGCCTAGTGAATTTGATCAAATGTTTTGTAACACAACCTAGTAAACTTGTGCACATTCATAGCATTTAATCACAGCTCAATAGCATATTAACCTGCATCAGGTGACTGCCCTCAAAGGTCAGGTCGGCTTATAGTTCTTTTAGGTTAGTGTGACCAGCCAACACTAGAGTAGTGGATCCCATCATAACTACGTAATTAAGTATGATTTGAATAAAAGTATAAACTAGGATGGGGTACCTCTTGGAAAATCCCATTTTTGTCTTTAACAAAAGTGTTGATCTCACAAAATTTAGACAGCAGAATTTAGAAGGCTAAACTGCCCTTGACATGTTTAACATTTAGTGTCATACATGTAGGAACACTAAGAGAATACACGGTTGGCAGGATGTTGGACCCCGGCCTATCTAAATTGACCACTTAAAGTGGTAGTTATTCTATCAACAACAGCAATCAAATTAGTATGTAGTACATACCACTTCAACCATCATTCTGCAACCATGACTCTAAATCGCTGAAGCGACCTTTTTAAAAAAACACATTTAATATACATGAGATTATAGACAAATTGACAGTTAGCATGTATAAGCAGGCAAAAAAAAATTTTAACAAGTCAATACAATCTGTAGTCAATTACTACCACCAGCTTGGCACACCCATCAAACACAATTATCATCTTTTAAGGAACTTACCAGTAAAGCTTGTTTCTTTTTTGCCTTTGTATTGACAACAAGATCCCTTGAAACTTCATTCATGGAAGAGATTATGTGTCTTCTCCCATTCTGAAATTGGACAAGGACCAGAGGTTAACAAATGCATAAAATAAAAAACTTTTGCCCATAAAAGAAGAAATCACTTCATAACAAGGAATTAAGATTCTTATTTGTGACAAAGTACAAATCATTGCAACTTAGCAAAATCAATGTAACAAAAAACCTGCTGAGCACAGTAGGACCCTAACTAACCTTACCATGCAAATGACATTTGCTACCTTCAAGTCCCGCTCCAGCTCCATTACTAATTGCATTCCCTTCACTGAAAATTGAAGAAATAAAACTTGTACATCAGCCGCACAACCCATTGGAAACTAGGCAAGTATTTTATGAACAACATACAAAACACAGACTAAGTTATAACCTCAAGTCTTGCAGTCATAAAAGTAAAGCAACAAGCACAGAATTCTAACAATTACAACTTGCTTTATTTTTCTTTCTCTTGGCAGTAGAAGCATTTACAGAAACGTTTATGAAGATTAAAAATAGAATATAAATAAGGATGTTTTTGGAAAAAAATTATATGCATAATTTCAAGTTTCAGGCCATATTCAAGGTTATTGAACCTAAAATTCATTTTAATTATGAAAGTCGATTGAAAAAGAATCTTGAATTGGAACTCTTGAGAACACAATCACCGATGAACTCACATAAATGCAGGCTACGTTTGGTTAGCCTGCAAAACTACTAGGACTTCAGATAAGATTTCAATGTTACATGCAACAAATAGAGTGGAACCATTCTTCCATGAAAATCACTTACAATGTCAAAAGTCTACATTCATCAAAAAAGGTTTTCCTTGATGATCACACTATAATATATTTACAACATCTCTAATCATAAGATGGTCAGAGAAGCCCAATTGCTCATTCTTAAAGTCAGTATTTGAATACCTAAGATTCAGGTGGGCTCATCTCGTTCTTCTCAAGCAACCTAAAGCTTTTTTCGCACGCCAAACCAAAAATGCATTGCTCCCATCACAGTACACAACATTTTTTGTCTACTTAAGACTATGAAAAGCACCACTGATTCCAGGCTGATTGATTGTCGTACATGACTGTATTTTTTTTCTTCTATCCATGTATCTTATGTATTTAGATACACAAACGTGACAGATTTTTGTACATGTGAGGCAACATTGTTTTGATTTCAGATGGAAAAGAGACTTGTTGCTTCCCCTTGCTTTTGACACAATCCTACAAAAGGATTGTTTTTATACTTAGATCTTGATCATATATCATAGACTATGGTCGGTTTTTCAGAAAAACTATCACAAGCATAGCTTGTGGTAGATCTAACATTTCAATGCAACTATCCTGACAAGGTTACCACTGACTGCAACACTTAGAAAAATATCCAATGCAAACATTATAGACGAAAGAAGAAACAATGTGAACATGAGCAATGGAAACGATCCATTTGTGACCAGCGCAATTCCAATAAAGATCCAACATCCACAACAATTAATGACAATCTATGAGCATATGGTGATTTCAAAATGTGGGACAACCTACTTAAACTCATCAAGGCAGGTGCTATTACATTCATCTTTTAATCACAAATGCCTTCATTGTGGAGCTCACTGTTAGTCACTCCCTTGGTTACTGTTAAGGTAACCTCTAGGGCATGCAAAGCTCCCATAATGTAATCAGATATGAGCCAATCTGGACAACAAAGACACCATTATGTGGCTGAATAGAGATTACAATTGTAACATGAATTCCAAACTGAGGACAGGCTTTAGAGTTAGCTTACCATTGTAGGACTGCTGTTGGTCTTCTACCATTCTTTTTCATTTCAAATTTGATTTCATAAGAAATGGGACCAACAGCAATAAGGAAATGTTATATGAAATGTGGTAGCCATTCAATGTCTAAGGGAAAAAGTAATTTTGGTTTACATTTTCCTTTAAAGGGCATAGGCATGAGCGATATAAATGCCTTCTAAAATTAATAATACATAGAATTTCAATAAAAAGGGTCATCTGCATCTGCATGCAGAGAAGTCCAGGAAAAGAAACATAGAATATACACATTTACTTGAAAGGGAAAAGAACAGAAATTTGTGATTAATGATGAAAGAAGAAGCATCTATGCACAGATTATGCCCTACATGGAATTTCAATAAAAACGATCATTTTCATCTGAATGTATAAAAGTAACTATCTACTTCACTTGGAAGAGAAAAGAAAAGAAATTTATAATTAATGATAAACAAGAGGAGCCTATGTGCAAATGTATCTAAGAAAATCCATATAAGACACATCTTAGAAGATAAAGAGCGAGAATGATGCCCTATACAGAAATATGCTTTTAAAAGACACTATCAAAATGTATAGGATATTGTAAAGTAAACAATGTTAAATAATATACACATAAACCATACAATAAAATTAAGTAATCCTTAAATCAATGTACTCTGAAATTTACAAAATTTCAGATTCAAACAACATCATTTGCCCCTTGAAAGTGAAAATATCAAACATACCCAACTCTTCATGGTGCTCCATAACATGCCGTGATAAGCGTTCTGCTATCCTATCAAGCTGTGCCAATCTCAGAGTTGCCTGTAATGAGGGAGAGAAATAAAAAAATAAATATTCATCAAAACCAGATTCCATTACATAGATGCTAAAAGCCTTGAATGCATTACAGCAACAATACTACAGACAACAGTGGAAAAAAACAAAAAACAAATGTGTTCTAAAGGAAATTTGGCTGCAAATAATCATAATTGAGTCCATCAGAATGTTGGCAAACCATCAATACAAAATAATTGTTATAGCAATAAAATGATTAAGCTGGCAGAACATAATCAGTGAAATGGTTGAAATAGCATTTTCAACAGCAATGCTATTTTCTATTGTGTTTCTCAGGTTCCAAAATATTAATAACAACATCAAAATTTTCCAGCTTTATTGATAAAACCAAAAAGGTGAAAGCACGATTCTATATGCATATAACTAAGCCTTTAAATTAGGCAGCTCAGTCATAAGTTGTTTTTAAAGACTAATCTGAGCACAAAATGCTTGAAAACTCAAAGGACCTTCAATTCACTTTTGTACCAGTTCCTCAAAGTGGAATATAAGAGAACTGGCCTGTTTAATATCTTTTAACTTCAATAAAATTCACCTAATATAGCTGGCTTTGGTACCATGCCTTTATAGTATATTAAGACCCTATTTATTCATGAGGTATGATTTTCCACAGGATTTTCAAGTAAAAACTCCTCTACACACTTTTATTCTTGGCTTTTTCTCTCTGCTTCCCTCTGAAACATGCAAGTGAATCCTCGATAAGTTTTGCCTCCTATTAATCAAAAACCAAAAGAAGAATCAATATCATAGTGTTGTTTTATTGTTGTTTGTAAGAATAGTAGCTAGACCAAAGAACATTAGAGGAAGGCTCCCTCAAATATTGTCTATGTTATCTCCAAAGGGAGGCAAACTTCATCAAAGCATTCTGAAGAAGCCTTCGACTGCTAAGTATCTCCTACAATTACTCGCAAATAACTTTTGACTACAAACCTCCTGCCATTGGGGAACTCTTATATAGACACTCTCATCATCACATCCAATATCGCCAACCTAAATGTATAAAGAATATGCATAGACATTAGCAACTTATGAAACACCTTGTCTACAACACCTTTTATTTTTTTTAAAAATCCAAATGGATTTCTTTGAAGTCAAAAGACTATTCAAATTCTGATATTCATGGAAAAACATCACAATAAATGCAAAGAAAGAACATTTTTTGCCCAATATTGAAGAATTTGAACTAAGATTTCCAAATCAATGGGACAAGATATTACTAGAATTGACATATAATTTAAATGTGAGAATTTTTCCCCTCAAAAAAGAAATATTGAATGGATAGATTATAAATTATGAGAACTTTGACCTTTTTTACTTCAAGGAAAGAAATTAATCGCACTGAGAATGGAATTTCGAGAATAATTCCAAACCCTTCTCATAATATTTTGGAAGAAAAATCAAACGAAAAAGAATAGTGTACCCCAAAATTCATTTTTCTTAGAATCAATAATCAAAGAAATCACAAGATTTTGTAGATACATTCTAATAATAAAACATCTCACAATTATTAAACTAGATTTAGTGTCATAGTCAATGTCAATAATTTTCACAAGTTCAAAAACATTGGACTTATAATAATGAGCAAGTTAATAAATATAATTTTGAAGGAATAAGAGATATAGGAAGTCTTACAATAAAAAACTACATTATTTCAATAGATTTGAATTGAAATTCCGCCATCGACATACATTTCTAAACATGGATTTTAAACCTTTGTTGCAAGAAAACTAAGGAAATACACGTGACAAAAATCCTCATAATGCATGCAAATTTGACATACGACAACACTGTAAGGAGGACTATAATGAGCAAGTTTGAAGTTATCTCCTCAACCATCCTCCTTGCCTTGAAGTTTCCAAGAGCAAGTGGCATGGTCACAATGCACGAAACCACCTACAATCCAAATGGTGCTTTCTTAACCTTTCCAGCCTAAAGAAAACCAAGAAGTCAAGAAAAGCCAAATGGAAGCAAAGTTAGTAAGAATCAAAAAGAAAAGATCCAAAGGATGGCTACCAATATGTCAATCTTATTGAACAAAATTGAGAAATTGATACCTTAGAAGTGTTTGAAGAATTTATTGAGGTGTTCTCCAGGAAGCCATTTGACTTGCATGGAATGCATCACTACATTGCAAAACATCACTTGAACAACAAGCACAAGGCAAATAGCACAAATCTTGTCTTTTTCCCATCAAGCCTAACCATCCCCACCAAACTATCAAGCAACACGTGCCAGCAAGACTCAAGATCCATGAGCTTATCCTAACATTATTTGCAATATACTATGCTAAATTCCCATCAAGAAGATAATGTCCATTGGAAGTGCTTCATTAAAATGGATGTTAAGAATTATCCTTATTTGTAATTTATTACTCTTAACTTTAAATTAAATTAGCTATTTTGAATTTTCCCCCATATCCCTTAACAGTTATTAGGCATCTCTTTATAACATTTCCCTTAGATGTTTTTTCCTTTGTTGTGCTTGAATCCAAAACTTGAATTGTTAATTCTTAACTCTTCTTCAATGCAAAACTAAGAAATCACTCTATGAGAGTTGGAGATGCCAGGTTCTCAACACCTCTAGTAAAAAAGGTTCCATTGAAGAAGGGATGCATTCACAAATAGTGCAAGTCACTACTCATTATCATTGTGCATCTTTCTCCATTTTCTAACCATTATGGAACTACTTCGATCGCCACCTTTCAACAACCAAGGGATAGCATCTTATCCTCCATTTTCCAACTTGCATGTGTGCATATATTTGACCTTACCCATATTTGCATGTATCAATTCGCATTTATTGTCTCATTTATATGAGTTAGTGGACTCAACATCAAGCGTCTATTATCTCAAATTCCTTGACGCTTTCTCAAGCAACAATGAATTCTAAATGTATGAACATGGTGGGGAGAAGACAATCTTCATTGCTGACAAAGGTACTCATCACTACAGCGCAATGCCATTTGATTTAAAAAAAACAACTACTACCTATTAGAGGAACCTTAAAGCCTATGTTAGAAATCTTCTCATTAAAAACAAATTTTCTTGTATCATTTTAAAGATACTAAAGAAATCATAGAAACTTTCAAGAGGAACCAAATAAGGATTAAACCATTGGAATGTAATTTTGGGAATGCAAAAAATTCTTTGGTTATTGGCCTTAGAGAAAAAGATAGCAGCAAATCCCAAGAAAATTCATAAACTAAATTAGACGCTTTTTCCAAGGGGGAAAGGAGAACTATAAAAGTTCGCAAGAACAACTATCAACCTCAACCGCTTGTCTTGAGCTGGAGATCTCTCCATCCCAATTTTCAAAGCCTCGCACAACAGAGAAAAGATGGACTGAACTGAAAACTGCAATTAAGTATTTCAAGCAGTAAAGCTATATTTCTCAAAACCTCTAGTTCTCAATAGCCCTTGAGCAAGAGAAGTTTTACTATTGCACCTCATGGAAATGGAAGCAATGACTATTGCAATGTATGTGTGAGATACAGAAGCCCAGCAACCCATCTACCATAATAGCCATGCCCTAAATGAGATTGGAACTTGAAATCCAACTCTATAAATGCTATTTCTCACATCCAAACCCTATAAACACTATTTCTCACATTCAGTAGATTGACACAGTAATTCCAAGTCCACGAAATTCAGGTGATCAACAACAACAACCATTCCAAATGATGTTGCAGTTAATCAAGGTATTGGGCTGCCTACAAAAATGTTTCATGGAACCTGGCCAGTACAAAATCCATGTCTTCTTAAGGACTTCCATTCACTCCTATGTACTCACCAATTTTCGTGTTGATGAAAGGTATTGGGTATGAATTGGTTCATCCAAGATCCTTCTCTTTTCATGGTCTCTATTTGGTGATGGTGCATCTGGAAAACAAAACAATGTTATCAGTTTCTTATTAATTAGACCCAACGTGGTCACAATACAACAAACAATCTATGTGCCATTACCAACCAACAACTAGTTAGAATATGTAACACTTCTAATCTATAGAGCAAAAGGTAGAATGATTGTTGTGGGCTCGCAGTGCAACTTCATAAGTTTAGATTTTGTCAACCATTATGATTAACTGCAAATTCTCAATCAAGTAAAATGCATGTTTAATACATGAGACCAAATTCTAAAATAACATCAATTGACCCAAGACTTCCTTTGTTCTTTTGAGTGAATTGACCTCCAACAGACCCCTCAAGAAGGGAACCAAGCTGTCAACTCTGGCAGAAATTGGAAGTGACATGCTCCAACCACACCTATTGCATTGGGAATTTCAATGTACAATCTGAGAATAATGGATCCTCTAAAGAAGATGCCTAATGATTGATGTCCCAAGTCATCAAAATCATTTAATTGATAAGAGATCATATGAGAAGGGGCATCTCCACCCACTGTTCTTATCTCTTTCCCTAGGAGTAGCTGCCACCATTCTAGAAGAAGCACATTAGGAGAGTATGGCAGTCATTCCTTTAAGCAAACTTGTTGCTTAAGACAACCACCAAAGATACCATAGACCAAAAAAACACAAAGATATTGAGGAATTCACCAAGAGGTGACACAAGTGCCAAGTCCAAAGCAACCTCCCTCACCAATCGGCCAATGCCATAATGTTTATTAAAATCCTCTAGCCCTTATTATAAGGGGGATGGTGATCCAAGGACTCTTCCCAATAGCCAAGGGAGACAATAAGCACCTCCACTTCTTACTCAATTACTTCACTAAGTGGAACTAAGCAAAGCCAATGGTTAAGCAAGCCATCATCAAGGTACCCAAGCTTCCATGGTCTAAGATTTTCTACATGCTCAGATTTCCATTGTCCATTTGTCACGAACATTGTTTCCATGCTTCAAGCTAAAATCTTCAAGGATTTTGTCAATCCCTTCATAAGGAAATTAAATTTGCCTCGATAGGTCATCCAAGTAACAATGACCAAGTGAAGGCAAGAACATCTCAAGCTTTTGAAGACAAACGAGACAAGAAGAGGGAAAGCCACTCAATAAACCTCAAATCATTCTTTGGGCCTATTAGAAAACACCCTAAAGACCAATGGGTACCATTTTATTCTTGCTCGTGTATGACATTAAGGCTATCCTCCAAATGGAACTAAACTTTGTGACCCATCAAGCCCAATAGCACTCAATGAGGATGTTAATCCTCAACATAAATTTCAGAACTCAAACTAGAAGGCCTAAGCCCTCAAACTTGACATCTTTAAAGGGATAAGACTTCTAAACAAAAGAAGACAAATAAAGCAGAAACACTTCACCAACAGCTACATCAACAAACATATTTGACGACATGCACTCTGTCGTATAGACCTTGTGCTCCACAAGTGTGAGGTATCAATAATGCAAAAAGGGAATGGACAAATAGCCTCAAACTAGGAAGGTGCCTACCTTATCAAAGAGGAGATGAGCACAAGCACCATAAGCTTCAAAGTGAGGATAACAAAGACATCACAAGGAAATGAAATAAAGATAACTTAAAATTGTATTAAAATATGATATATCTTCCATTAACTCAAATTCAATATAGTTTGCCGCACCTATTTTCTCCTAAGAGTCTTCCAGGCTACAAGTTCTCAAAACCCCAACAACCATGGGTAATTAAGACTTAACATACCTAAGTAAGGCTTGGGCCAACCTCTCGCAATGTTAGCCTCACTAACCCAAGCATCTAAACCCCCAATAGCCCCGGAATCAAAACTTGACATACTTCAATATTTTAAGCCTTAAGCTGACCACCAGCAATGTTAGACCCAATGGTATAAGAATCTAAAGCTCGAGCATCCCGGGGTAACCAAGCCTGCGTATACCTATGTATTGTAAGCCCTCGACAGTTAGCCTCAATGACTTATGCACCTAAAGCCTTGGTATGCCTAAGCGTTGTAAGACTCAGACCAACCTCAAGCAATGGTAACCTCAATGGTCCAAGCATCTAAAGCCCTAGTTGGTCTCAATAATCTAAGACTTGGCATACCTAACTATCAAAAGCTTCAAACCAACCACAAGCAATATTAAACTCAATGATCAGTGCACCAAAAGTCCCAAAGACCTCAAACAAACCTCAAGGACTCAAAGGGACTAAATTAATGTTTGCATAAAGATCTGGTTCTTAAGACAACCTTCTAATGTATGGGAGACTACACTTAAAAACTTATCTTCAACAATCGATCATCTTATCATTTGACTCTGTTGACTAGTTTCTAGCTTGAGCATCTCACCAAAATTGGTTGGCCTACTTTGGACTCACTAAGGCCTATCCAAGTGTTTTACTTCAACAATTTCTCCATATCACAATTAACACCCAATACTCTGAAAAAAAAACTGTCAAGAAAAATGAGAACTTATGTGCAAACAGATTATCATAGTCTCTTGCAAGTATAAAAAAAATGAAAAAAAATCAAATTACAAAAGGTCACAAAACTAAAATGGTCAAATTTTCATTATCAATTAAGAAAGTTTATACTTTACAAGAACTTAGGGGCTTTCCTCAAATTAATCATCCTAGAAAAGGTTGTTAACCTCTCAAAACCCTCACTAATTGACATGAAGGCATCACTTTTGATGTTTTACATTGATTCAAGGGCTATGACGTCACCAAGATTCAATACTTTTCTCTTCTCAAAGATCATCAAGCTCTTCATCAACATAGACAAAAGCGTAATGAAGCCCTCTTAAAAGCTCATGTTCTAGAAGTCATGAAACCTCTTCAACCACTGATGAACAACAAAAGTATTGTCCTTGACAATGACCCCTTCCAAGTTGGGTACTTTCACCAATTAGTCAGTCAATTCCTAGACTACATCCTCAATGATTACCAAGTGACCAAGATCCAAGCCAGTTAATCCAACAAAAGAGACCTCCAACTCCTCCATACCACAAAGACAAGTAAAGTCCAAGCAAAAGTTGATTGCCACTTGCAAATTAGCTGATATGTATCCAAGCCAACAATTTCAACTCTATCCCAGGGAAGACTAAAAAAACTAAAAAGTTAGACAAGGTTAGTCATTCCCTACAAATTGAATGACCCAATGCCTAGAACCTCCAATGATGATATAAAAGCTATAAAGTCAAATTTCTCTCTAAACTTACATGACCCCCTCAAATGAGTCTTCTACTTGTCCCCCTTCTGAAAAGGGTAGTACCTTCCCCCGAATTTAACTTGCTTCTCTATCAACACAGCTACTTTATCATGCTCTATTCATCATTTGACAATAAAAACAATGTCACTCACCTCAAGGTGATCTAGCTATCAAAAGCAAGGGAACCAAAGGAAAGACTTCAACCAAGAAGCTTCCCCTTTAATGTAATTGCCACAACCGCAAAACTCCTTCAAATAAACCTCATCCTCCTTCATGGCCTTAGTTATTACAAAGTCAAGGTCTAACTCTAAGGACCAAAGAGATGTTAAAAAAAGAGTTTTTCTCATTGTCACCCATGTCAAGTTCTCTCATCACAAAAGGAACTACAATAGCCACACCATTCCCTCTATCACCTTGATCTTCACGACAATTCCTCACTCATTATGGCCTAAGAAGTATTCCTTTAAGAATTCAAGCACCACGTCCTAGTCAACACAACCTCCAAGCAAAAACAATCGATATCAATCATGGTGTACCAATCAACCAACAAAACATTAATCAAGTCTCAAAATATTCCATCAACTTGTTCTGGTTTGCCAAAAAAGGTCTAAGGCAAGTCAAACTTTGTCAACAATCCAAGGAGCCTTTAGCTCCCATATCAAAGCTTGCACAAAAATCCACATTTATCTCCCTGTACATAACAATAAGATAGATGCGATAATTTCCTTCTCCCACATGGAAGAATATTTACCTAAGGTAGCTTCAAGGATCCTTCAATAATAGTTCAAAAGGAGAATAAGTAACCTCTAGGCCTCTTCTTACAAACAACTACCAAAGAAAAGGTTGCCTTGCAACAATCAGAAAGGAAAAATAAGCACCATGGAACCACCTTGCCCATCCATGATGTCACAAATCAATAGTCTATATTGTACAATGCTTCCAACAACGATCCTAAGAAGTTGCAGCCTTTTCAATAAAAATAGCCACCGTCAATAAACTTATAGTGTCGAATTCCTATATCTAAAATGCCTCAGACCAAGCTATCAAATGTGCTCATTGTCTTTCTTTCCAAATTTCAAATTTTAAAGTGAAATTACAATTGTTGACCCCAAGTTTATGGGGCATGTTTTTGACTTTTTCTTCATAGATCATTATAACTAAGAATTGTCATTAGCTAGCCAAGAGCTATTACCATGCACAAAGAAAATAAAGCATCCTCACATTAAAGAAATTCAAAACATATTACTTTATTCACGATGAAAAAAGTGCAAAAAAAGAAACTCAAAAATACAACAAAGAGAAGGGCAAAATATGCAAGCAAATAGTCATTAGGTTTCAAAATCAATGCATTAAAATTCACCTAGCTCAAACCTAATTGTTAATGCTTATCGACACACTCCCTAATCATACTGTCAAAGCGCCCCAACCCACCATCACATGTACCAACAGATGACAACATTATGCAAGGCACTAGCTACGTCATGCCTTAGTAACCTAACATTTAACAAGTCAATAAGAAGGTCCTAGAGCATCGTATAGTATATCAAGATGCCTTAAATCCTAAATGGTTAATCTCCTTCCCATTTGGTTGACACGTTCTTGGCCTTCACTTGCTAGGTATCCCCACGATGTTTGCCTTATTCATATTAACTTTAGCAAAGAACTCAATCTCCAACTTAGATAGACAATCCTGGATCTTTTGTAGTTTCTAAGTCCACACCAAATCTATGAATAGCTCAGTAAGAATAAAATCCTTCCTCTTGAGAGCATAATATATTTTAGTGATTTCATCCATGTGGATGACTCGTGCACTCACCAACACACAAAATAAGACGAGTGACAATTAGGCTCACTTAGAGGTTCTTAATCTCCCCTCATCCTCTACCCCTCTAATCAGGTAAGATAGAGCCATCTTTCATGAAGGACCCAAGCAAAATATAAATCTTGTATGCCAACCTTCCCACTTTCTAGTGACCATCCTTCACAAGGTTGTAGACCACCTTGAACAAGCTCTCATTGGATCCAAAACATCCCTGAGGCATGAAGAGATGACTTCATCTTGAGAAATCTAAGCCTCTAACTGGTTCTCCACCATCTTCACCTAGGAAGCAGGGCTATCAAGTATTGGTTGCTTCCCACAATGCAATACACTCCCCTCTAACTTTCTAAAATGCCCATATTGGTTGTTGCGAGTTGGTATATTGCTTCCTAAAGAGTAATAGTAATCTTAGCTAATGGATAAGCAACAATCAATATAGGCTACTCCAAAAAGACTTCTTTTGCCCACTTTGAGAAGTGGATCACAAGCCTGGAGAATTCTCTTTCTCTCATTGGAAAGTAAAATAAATAGCTAAGAAAATTAAAAAAATGGTCAAAAACAACTAAGCAAAGAAGGTGAAAACAAAGAAACTCAAAATTTAGACAGTCAACTTCTTCACTAGCCTCTCCACATAAATAGAGGGAAACGAACAATCAAGTACAAATAGCTTTTGTCACACTGTTGGCACTATATCAAATTTTCAAATATAAATAATTTAGATTTACAAGATAAAATGATGAGAACCAACTATAAAATTTCAATGCTACTTCAAATCATATAAATGAAAGATATTGCCATCAAAGAGGGGAATAAAGATGTAAAATTTCACCTTAATAACTACCAGTCCAACTCAAGCTTAAAGAGTCCATTGCTAAACGCTGATAACTCGATAATAACCAAGAGCTATGTAGAGCAACTCAATCCAAGGCTTAGCATAGCCACCATGACGCCTTATGCTCAAAAGACAAGGTGTGAAAGCCAAAGGCCCTTCTACGTTAGCCTCAACCAATAGTGAGCTATCGAACCAATGTGATCCCATCAGATAGTCCCGAAGTAAGTCATAGTAGCAAGCCTAACCCCACTTGAAGATGAGAAATCATTTAGACATGACAATGAATCTAACATGTCGTCAACTAACACAACCTTGCAAAAAGAATATCGTGAAAAGTGCCTCCAACCTCATTACTCATGTAGCTAGATTTGCAAATTTCCCAAGTCAAGGCATAGTATAAAGGACACCTCTTAATCAACAAAAGGGAGGTATCAAATATCATTGCATCTTAACCAAGCAAATAAAACTTTCCAATAGCAATTTAGAACACTTGTTTTCTCTTAATTCGCACAACTTCATGACAGGCCTTCGAGTTACTCTTTCTAATACTACAAACTTTTTTTAACCCACATTAAAAGGCTTGTCCGTCTACAAAAGGATTGAACTATCCTACACAAGGCCCCCATTGTAAAGGTTCCTTGCCAAAGGTTAGTCTCCTTCCAAAGGGGGCACTTAGAGGTTCCCCTCACAAGTTCAAGAAGAAAGGATTTCAACAATCACTAAATCAATAGCAAAAGGCGCTTTTAATGAAGCAAAAATAAATTGAGCCTATGACCGAGCGACTATGGTGACAGTTACAATTGCACAAATATTGTGATAATCAAGATCAAACCATCTGAGTTAGACAAGCATATATCATACAGAAATAAATGACAAAAAGGTCTTTCAAATTTGTATAATTACACGAGTAGATTTCTTGGGTTCAAAAATAACCAAACAAGTCCATAAGTTTTATACATTGCAAGTAGATCTTTAATAGATTTTTCCCTAAATCAGCTTTTAAAGTAATCATATAGGTCATATAGTTTGCATAATTGCACAACATAGGCCCTCTCGAGAGAACAATTGAAGAAAGAAATTCTAAGAAACTTAATTATAGAATTCACAAAACTTACAAACATGTCTGATTATTTTTTAAACTATTTTTTCATCTAGATAAACATTAAGTAATGTATTTAATTAACTCATTGGATAACCATAGGATAGAATTATCATTTATTTCCATTATTTATATAACAATTCCATACATAAAGGCTTTAGAAATGAAATGCTCCTATGTTTCAAACTAATATGGTTCATATGGTAAGATGCCTCGAGGGATGGACCTCTCGGTTTAAATTTTGAATGTGTTAAAGGATTCTTCCCTTGGCTTGTTAGCTTGGCCTCTCTACTACTTTTGAATTTTAAATACAATTAAGGGGTCCTCCCTTGGCTTTATAGCATAAAGCCCCTCCTCTTTGTTTGAATTTTGAATGAATTTGATTGTCTCCCTATGCCTGATGGCTTTAAGAATTCACCATCTCTCTTTTGATTGAACTTGCATGGAGTAAAACATCCTTCATTTGCTCATGAGGGCTTGACCCTCTCTCTTATAATTGAATTTTGATAGGACTAAGGAAACCTCCATTTGCTTCACAACTTGAGGGATCAACCTCTCTCATCTAATTTCAATTATGAGGACAGATTGACCCTCTCTCTATTTAAATTTTGAATGAGGTCAAAGGACCTCCCTTGAGTTGAGGGTTTAACCCCTACTTTGAAATTTGAAAATCATTAAGGGTTGCTTAAAATTATTTAACTCTCTTTGTTTGAATTTGAACTTGGCTAAGGGGTGGGTGTCTATCCTTCTTTTCCATCATGGTTTAAGAGCATAACCTTTTCTTTGCCATTTGAAAGCTGAACCAAATAAAGGCCCCCCTATAAGAAATGTAATGCAAGGTTTATCCTATGGCCATCTCAAATTGAAGAGGTTTTCAACAGAAGAAAGGAGGGCAAAACAAACAAGAACATAGAATGGGAGAAGCAATCAGCATCTCCTCTTTATAGATCTTTAATAACTAAACTTGAAAAAGAAGAAACAAATGAAACAACAGTTTGAATTACAATTTTTGAATTCCCAATTTTGGTGTCACAATCTAGAAATCTTAAGGAATAAATAGGGTCAAAAGAAACAAGTCAATTAATGTAATGCCCTAGTCCTCTTTAACAACTTGCGTAATCAATATATTAACATAATGACATTAGAACAGAAAAAGGGGAAAAAGGAAGTCAGAGAATGATTAGATCAAGTGCCATTGGTGAGGAAAAGGATAAGACCGAGAAGGAGAGTAGCCAAACCTTCTTCTCAAAAAATGCAGCATCACTTTCATCAGACTGAATGTGCTCCAAAATATACCTAACTGGATCAAAATCCTGAAAACAAATGCAGAGAAGTTTTAGATAGGCAACGCTTCCTAGTTTGGCAATACTTAACTTCTGTTAATTAAACAAAATTCGCCCAATACGGAACCATTTTCATGCAAAAGTAATATGTCAATGTGTGATGACAACAATATGCATCACATACAAAAATTAAGCCAAATTCCAATTGGCAAATAAAATGCATGACCAAACAACTTGTTTAAAATAATTCAAATCTGCCTTCCACATAAAGATGCATAAGAAATAACTTAATCAATACAAACTGAGTTTTAATTAAATTCAGTTTATTTCGTAAAATAACACATTAACAATGACCATAAGTTAAAATGTCTTCCACATAGAGATGCATAAGCAATAACTTAATCAAAATAAACTAAATAAAAGCAGGGGGCATTGATGTGGTACATGAGCAAAAAGACATTTTCTTAAGCAAATTTGGCAAGGCTAGCAAAACCTCTTCATAGAACTCTTCCTCAAGCTCCTCCATGGCACTATCTCTATTACCAAAAATGGAATGAGGTTCTTTGGAATTTGATGCGAGGGACACCTTTTCATGTGGAGGAAGTCCTGCAAGAGCCCTAGCAGCAGCTGCAGCTGCTGCTGCCCTTTCAGGAACCTGCATTGAAACAAAACAAATAGGAAGTTCACAGATGCTGTTTGTTTATCTGAAGTGTGTGGCCTAAATTAAACAAATAAAAAGAGAATAAATGAAAGAAAAACATGTTTATACATTTATTGTTCTGATGGAAACTTAGGTTATGTACAAAGCATCTAAGAAAAAAATTTGATAAGTAATATATTACTCATAAAATTCTCATAGGATAATTGAAAACTGAAAAAACAAGATATCATTACATAGAAAAAACCATTATGAAGCTAAAAATGATAAAAGGCAAACGAATGGACAAGCTAATAGACAAGTGGACTGCTCAGTTAAAGAAGTCATGGAGCGAATGCATATGGAAATGTCCGTGCATTTCAATAACAAATCACCATTAGGATAAACTTTTGTTAAGCAATGTTAAAGAAAGGTTTTTCCAAACTAGTTTGTAGGTTAATGGATATCATAAGTTATAGTAACACTATTGATGCTGGTCAACAAATTGTTGGTGACAATTTCTCCTAGTAATTGCGAAGTCAAGATGCACGAAAATGATGAAGTGAGAAGCAATCGTAAGAGAATTACATTTAAGAAAGAAACTTTTTCCTTTATTAGATTACCATTAAAAACTTTGAAGAATACAAATTACTTGCAAATATACCCAAGGGTTTTGGACAGCAAATGAAGAGATTGAACATTGGTGAAAGGAACTCATCATGCCATATGAATGTGAGTGTGAACACGTTGATAATGCCTAATGAATAACATATTTTACTACAGACCCTCCTTGCTTTCCCATCCTTCATTCTTTCCAATACAATTGCCCAAAGCAAATGCACCAAAAAGACAAGTTAGTGGCAATACACATGAAATATAACATGAAGAAAGTACAAACTCCAATCTTTATCCTTGCTTACTGCCTTTATGCATTGATCAATACTTTCAAGAAATGCTTCAATAATCAGCTCGTGCAAAGGTAAAATATACATCTCTGACCTAGATCTTCATGCCACTTGACAAATACATTGCACAACATTCCATTCCATTCCCGATATGTGCGTAATTAATTCCTACTATTTATAATTTACAAGTTGTAAGTAAATTTAAATGCATCTTCTAAAATCGATGAAGATATCGATTTGCATATACTGCACCGAAAATAACTTAAATAATAAAACAATTGCATATAGTCACATTGACAAGGAAATAAATAAAGATTTTACATAATTTAAATAACATCAAACCTTCAAACTCAAATTTTAAGTTCCAATTTTTTTTCTCATTAATGCTCTCAGTATACAAAATAAGAATGACTACGGAAATTAAGGGCATGAGGTTGACCCACGGTTCGAAAACCACTCATACTTTGGATCATGTTTTAATTAAAACTGAAGTGAACAAGCTGGGGCATGAACTAAAAAAATGGCTCAAACCATGCTGAATCAATTTCAAGCTATTGTCAAATTGGCTCGACACAGCTCGAACTTGAATTGCATGCATAACTTGAACTCGAATTGTGCACATGTGAGTGCAAGTGAATGAATTTATCAAAACATGATAGCATATATTTAGGCATTTAATATGATCCAATCCATAAACTTATTTATAGCAATAGTTTAATTAAAAAAGCCTAATGGAAAGATGAATTGCATTTTTGGTTTGAATTAAGCTCAAACTAATAACCATCAAGTTAGTCCCTAACTTGAATCAAGTTTGGATCAAACACTTAACATATAAGCTTATATCAAATTAAACATCTAATCCAATCATGATCCAATGTTGCATTTTCTCAAGATTGAATCATTAATAGCTCTAGAAGTTGTATGAGTCTGTTAGGATGTTTATTATGCAAAAAGGCTTTGCAATAGTTGATACAAAATATGCTTATGGCATACAAATTAATGATGCAAAAAGCACTAATGGCATGAATGTAAAGCTAGCACTTGAATGATGATCTATATTAACATCTTGGGTGAGTTTCTCTAGAAAGTGAGAAGATAGATGGTGAAAACATCAAAAGGTTATCGAGCAAGCTTGCAAAAGTGGAGAAGTCCATTTGAAATTAAAAGTCATCGCAAATACCTCCAAGATTAGAGATTACATCCAGCCTTGTTAAGGGCAATGATATTTTATTGTGAATGATATTGACTTAACAAGCACAAGTACATGTATACAGTAAATGGATGCATAGTTGAGGATGCAAAGGTTAGAACTAGAAATAAAAGCATCTTAAAAATTGTTTAAAAAGGTCCAATTAAAACAAAGCTTAGAGAAAAATAATTTAAATGAAATGGACACGTAAGCATATAATGGTTCCATCCAAGGCCAGCAAGGGAGCAATAGAGCAACCAAAGCAAATCTAGTTTGATGCAACTTCATCGAAACAAGCACTGTTATTTCAGTTAAAACAGCTACTAACTTAGATGGATTTTAAATTGTGACATGTTGTCAAAGAGATGGCAATGAAAACCAAATGAATGGACCTAAAAGCACAAAAAAGCCTAAGGTGATGAAAATCTTAGCAGAATAAATTCCAAGCAGCACAAAAGCAAAGAAGGGTTACAACTACATGGCACTTGAATTATTCACAATTTATATCAACAATGCCAACCTTGCCACAAATTTTGAAGTTTAAAATGGAGTGTTTTTTCAAGCATGAGCAAAATTATAGCCATACAAAAGTCATTGAGGATGTTGACTCACTCTTAGGACCATAAGTATGCAAGCCAAAACAAATGCTTCAAGCTCATTTTGCTATTAAATGTCCATGCACACTATAGAAGTCTCAAAAAGGTAGATGTGGATTAAAACACAACTGAAGAAAACAAACATAAAATCCAAATTCTACAATAATTGAGATTAATCACGTATATTTGACATCTAAGATGGCATAAACGCCATCATTATTACCAATATATTTGTGCATTTAAACCTAGAACAACATAGCGCAGTTAGCGTAAAATAAAAATGCTGTCTTTCTTCATCCTATGCACAAAAACATCGACGGAGCTTCACTTAGCATATCAAAATTCAGAGTACTCTCCAATATTTATGCACTAGATTCGATGCAACACTAAAAACATCAATTGCAATGAAATGAGAACAATGAATGGATGAATGAAGACAACACCTCTGGGCGATCGGCGTTGGAGGGAAGGAAGCCTAGTGAGCGTGCGGAGCGGACAGAGCTGAAGAGCTTCTCACCAACCCTGGAGAGATCCATCCCGCCGCCTTGGAGGAAAAGCAGTGGAAGAAACAACAATGGTCCCGGGGGCTCGAACTCCTCGACAGATCGTCCACCGTCGCCCGGTAATTCCCGCTGCATCGCTCAGCTCATGCGCGCAGCGGACACCAGATCAATCATCTAATGGATTGTTGGCACGATGGCAAGTGCCCCAAGCCGACCACGACTACGTTCGGGCGGGTAGCGGATCTCGAAAGGGAGGAGCTTCGGCGATGTCGAAGCACGAACGCAGGAATCCCGTCGCGATGAGAGGACTCAATTAAATGAGATGGCCCTCGTGCTAATAAGATTGGCCTTCGAACCTGAGGTTTATTGTTCTACCCCCCTCTCCTAATAACAACAAAAGCTTGGTTTGAAATAAGTTTCACATGAAATCAAAGCAAATTTTATTCTTTAAATATATATCAACATATTAAAATCAATATTATATATAAATCTATGATAATATTATTTTTTTATAATCATTATAAGAATAGTTATCATATTTCGCTCCACTCAAATATTTGTGAAGAACAACTCTTTATCAGATAATTTTAGCTCTAAAACGTCACGAGATAATCACTTTTTGTTTTTTTCACTCATAAATGTTATACGTTTAATAACTTGTATTTTGTTTGTCATAAATCATATTATATTATACGAGATAAAGTTTTGATATCACTAAATGAGGATAATATTTTAACATAATAAAGTTATGTCACAATTCAGTGTATCGTTGGTTCTGAGTTTTATAAGTCTATCAATTTTTATATCTTTTAAAAGTTATTTTGTTGCAAGTAATTGTCTTTAAAAGTTAAACAAAAGTATTAAAAGGAAATGAATAAAAGAATTTTGGAAGCTTGAAATCTGTGGATGCTAATTTTGTAGTAAACACTAATTCTGAACATCATCATGGTTCAATAAATATTCTGGTTTCAAGAAAATGTTTAATTGTAGTTCAGATTTGTGGTTAAATGATTATGACCAGTTTATAATTCTTATAGAGCTATTAAAATAATGATATTATAAGAATTTTGTCATAAATAAAATTTGTGGGGTATTTTAAAGAAACTTCAATTATCGATTAAATTTTAATAATTATTTTAAATGTTTTATAAGTATACTCAATCAAATTTGTCTACATCATTTTTATATATATTTATAAAGTAATCATATTGTATGATATAATCATTTTTAAGGCTTTGTATTCTAATTATAATGGCTATAATTTTTATTATGACATATTTTTATA
This sequence comes from Vanilla planifolia, assembly GCA_023846275.1. NCBI lineage: Eukaryota > Viridiplantae > Streptophyta > Magnoliopsida > Asparagales > Orchidaceae > Vanilla > Vanilla planifolia. Next base: position 14,909,592 of record CM043876.1, on the reverse strand, counting down.
TAAGTAAAAGTAGATAAGATGCATGTCATAAATTTACTTACATGAGTGGATGAATGATATAAAAACCTTGAAAATAATCACTTAAAATCTCACCACAATTCTAATATCTCAAATATATTATTATAAGTTTTATATGACAATACTAAAATAAAGATACTCCACAAAACAATTTTCCTTATTTGCTCATGCATTATGTTTGGTACTAATATTTTTCTTATAAAATATCACTAATATTTCTAGTGATTCAAGACAAAGTGCTTTAATTGATTCATATATTCATTTTTGAGATACATGATCTTAGATTTTAAGAAAAAAATATTAATAAAATGATAAATTGGTTTTATTATTATCAAATTAATGGTAAATAAACTAATGGTTTAACAAGTAGCTTAGTAAATAACTATCACTTCTATTGCTACTTCTATCTACACGTTTTAATGGCTCGATGTATAAATTGTAATGTAAATAATAACAAATAACAATTGGGAAGCCCAACAAAAAAATTTGAATATTAATCACATGTGAGTATAAAATAAAGAATAAAAGAACAATAAAAATAAATTGAATAAACAATATTATGACATTAGTAAAATAATATCTATCCAATCCCATAAATAACACTCCATATATAAACAATAACAAACAAAATACTCTATCATAATAAAATCAAGCATAATATTAGAAATTTTAAAACAAAGACATGCACATATGTTTGTACGTGTGTATATGTGTTTATTTTAATTCATCTATATCCACATAAACATATATATATATATATATATATATATATATATATATATATATATATATATATATATATATATATATATATATATATATATATATATATATATCTTCATTATTTTTAGCCATGGTTTTCTTAAATACCATTATCCCTATTCCATTTTCATTTTCATTTTTATTCTATTTAGCATTATATACACACCAAGAATAAGGGATTGGATTGGTGTTTAAAGAATTAAATTTAAAGGCAAACGTGTAAAATTTTTTCAAAGTATTTAGTAACATGCATATTACACAAGCACAAACTTGAAAGTCTTTTTGTAAGTCTTAATCAATTTCATGCAATCCAAGTAAATAGAATAAATAAGAGAAATAAAAATCTTAGAAAACAAAATTATTAAATGATTATGCTCAACTTAAACTTTAAGCATACATCCAGCCTCAAGTCTTTCAGCTTGAGCATCACTAAGATTCGCTTATTTGTTGCAAATTAGTGAAGAAACCAATTATACAATAGTTCTTCTCAAGATCAATTATAAAAAAACAAAACATTATATTAATAAGCTAAGAATAAGGCCAATCATTCTACACTTCTATGGCCTAAATTTTGGCCAAAAAAACAAAAACAAGTTTATATACTATCAACATTCATCCACAATAAAAAACTATATGAAATAATAGATGAGTGTGGCGTGAAGATCAATATCTTGTGATATATTATTGGGTTTGATATATTCTTACATATATTATGAGGTTATAGTTCACATATACATTATGAAGGTATAATTTGAAGATTAATACCTTAAGTTCCATCGTTAGGCCTAATATTGAAAATAATATTTCTAGAAATTTATTTTTTATTTTTAAATTTTAAATATTTCAAAACCAATATATATCATTTTATATTTTTTATTATATATTTATGTTTTCCTAAAAAAGTTCATATAATAAATAAAATCATAAAACAAGCAAAACTATATAATAAGTTCTCATGTAATAAGTAAAGACATGACAAATCATGTAAAAAAAATTATAATACCAACAACATATTAACACAACATAGTTAAAAATACATTACTAGATTTATATGACAAAATTTGAAAGTATAATATCTCTTCGAACTTTTGGTCTCCCTCAATTTCTTACAAGAAAATGCATACTATAATTAATTATTCTATCATTAAATACTTATTATTATTATTTTAATTGGACTTAATTCTTGTTAATTATTATTGCATTATACCAATTATATGTGCTTTTATACGCTTTCCCAAACACCTTTTTCTTATCATCTTTACTTTTTTGAAATTTTTTTCTTTCTTTAGTAGTTCATATTATCATTATTTTATTAAATTTTAAATATTTTTAGTTTAATTTATTTTTTATATTATATATTTTTATTCCTTTATTTTTATTTATTTATATTTATTGTCTTTTTAATTTTATCATACTTATTTAATTATTAAACTCATTATTTTATTATATTTAAAATATTTTTATTTTTATTTATTTTTTTATATATTATTTCTTTATTCTTTTATTTTTAAAAAAAAATTATTTTTTATTTTTTAATCTTATTCATTTAATGATCAAACTTCGCTATTTTCTCTCTCTTCTACATAAATCGCATAGGCTAGTAAGTTAAAGGTTACCCTACACTACCCAACATCTGTTGTGTCCATGTGTCAATCTAATCCCTTTAATTACACACTTACACAATTTGGTCCCTAATTCAATTTAGTGCTCTTCTAATTCCTTCTCTCACACATTCCACTAGAGGCACTAGTTTTCTTCTAATTCTACGATAAACCTAAAGTTCTCCATGTCTCTCCCCTCCTGATAGAATCGAGCTCCTCCCAATCTTATTGCATCTCTTTTAAGAGAAATATGTGGCACGCTAACAAAGTACAATAAACGAAATAAGAAATCATAAAATGTATCTCATTGGTGGCATAAGATTCATGAATCAAAGCACCTTCACAAGAAAAAACTCTTATCGACTATATAATAGTAAGGACTCTCGAGCTCTTTCTTCTCATTTCTTAGGTTTCCTCTTAGTCTGAACCCCTCCAACCAAAACTTCACATAGGTACAAATGACTTGCGAGCTATTTATAAATTGAGACAAAGGTGTGCTTAGCTTAGGTATGTTGATTAATCCACAATGGGCCATCATAGACTTAAAGAAAATGAAAAAAAAAACATTATTTTGACCCCCACCTTTGTCGTCAAAATTTCAACATTTTTTTCACAAGGGAAAATATTAGTTTGAGATTTTCACAAAACATAAAAAAATTTAATTATTTAAATACCATTCATCTGTCAATTTGATTCTTCTGTAACGACATTCAGGAAATTACAAATCTACACTAGTGACATTAACATTCATGTCTTTGCATATCTACCTAACACAAAATATATTAAACTTAAGTCAAAGTTTATGAAATTGCAAATCTTCTATCGTAATCTTGAAAATTATACTTATATCTCAAATATTTAAAAAATCATAATTAATTATCTAAATTTTTAAAAACTATAAACTTAATATCATTATACTCATCTTAAAATGTTATTCTCATTACTATATTCAAATAATGTGTTTGACCATATTTGAAATTAGGGCATATTTCTAAGATAATATGGAAAATAATACTAATGATGAGACTCATTATATCCAAACTTGACATAAGAAAAAGGTGGTGCTTAAGTATCGCAATTTTATATAATTTACTAACAATATAAAAGAGAGATATTTAATTCCAACATATGCCTAACGTACAATCAATATCTCATTATATCCCACATCATATACTAAGTTTTTGTTTCTTTTTTTATTATTAATCATGAAATATGGTACTAAGGAAACTCATACTTTATATCTTTTTTTTTTCTGTGCATACGATATAATGACATTAATATAGCTTGTTTCATTATGTATTTTATCATTTATCATTTTTTTCCTTTTTGTATTATCATTTTATAAGAAACTTTTCTATATAAAATAGTTATACAATCCTTCAAGGATTTATACCAATTGGATAGTTTATATGATTTACCTAATTTATTGATTATTATAATCCCCACATTACGTGTCATATAACCTTCTATTCCACATAATAAATATTTAGTCATCTTGTCACATTCTAAATATTATGTTTCATATATATATATATTTAATCTTATATAATAAGAGATTTGAATCTTTTTTTCCATACAAAAATATCTCATGATGATATAAAAATAAGGAATTCATAATATCATATATATGCCATGCCCTTATCTCCATATAAAGTAATCACCTTTTTTATAAGTGATCATCTTTTATTATATAAATTATCAATATACGATTTATCTAATTGAAATCTTAGAGATAAGTTTTGATTTATTGCTTGTTACATTTTAAAAGATTCACCTTTTATTTCATTCTTTTTTATAGTATTCACATATTATATGTTCCTTTCAACACATTATACGTGAGCACTAAGTATGTTCCCTCGAACTTAATCTATTAATAATTTCCTTCTTAGCTTATGGTAATATGATATGTCAATTCCTTTAGCAACAAGTCACAGAGTGTGTTTTCTTATTTTGAACAATCCAAAATATCTTCATGTACCATACATTATTTTTAGCATATTATATGTTATATTGAAAAATCAAGTTTACTTCAATAGAATGTTTCTTTTTGTAGGCGTACCACTCTTTTGAATTAAACATAATGTACATTAAATATTAGTGTACTTTACCATTTTCTCTAGAACTCGAGTTTAGGTACAACATATGATTATTTCTTTCGATTACATCATTCTTTTAAATTAAACATATTTTAAGTTAAATATTAACTTATTATATACTTTTCTTGGGAGAGAATGTCCATGCCTCTTATAAACTTAACCTATTATGCATCACATGCCAATGTATTATAAGTTAACATTAAAAACTCTAATTAAACAGCTAATCTTAGCCATCTTTTTATTGAACCTTTTCCTAGTCTCAAAAAAACAAGAATAAAATATAAATCCTATGCAAAAATATTAAAAATTCTCACATGCAACCCATTTGCCAAAGCCTTGAATAATTTCTCTTGAGTTATCTATACATCAGAATGAAAAACAAAGAAGGTGTCACAATTCTCACTAAATTCATCATTTTTTCAACTCTTCCTCATATTATAGCCAAACCCTATTGCTAGAAATATTTCTCACCAATTTTCTCTTATTTCTTCCTTGTTGGCCTTTTCTTAGGTAGTCTAAATTGCTTCTCATACTCCTCCTTCCATTTCTTGAAGCTACTCAATGCTTTGTTATTTTGTTTTTTTTTCCAAAGCTATCAAAGAAATGTGTGTATGTGTTTGTGTTAGTTTCTAAAATCATTTTCTTTAATTTGCAATAAGTTTGATTGAACTCCATAACTTACAAACAAAAAACCATTTCATTCATTTTGATTAGCTCTACCCATTGGTATACTTAATTTAACATTCCAAACAACATTACCAAATTATACACATTACAATATTGAGTCAAATCCTATTCTATTTGTCTAGCCTTGAGTTATGAGCTTTATTATATCAATAGAATCTAGTTGTTAGCTCAATCACACATTTATAGTGTAACAAAATAATTAGTCCAAAATACAATACAAGGGTGTCACAAATTTGGCTTACTATATCTTTCTTAATATTTGCCAACTACATTAATGAGTACCCACATAATTACTTGGTCTTTGATGCTTAAGTATTTTTTATTGTACTTTAATATAGATTTTTAAAGATGTGAAATCTGAATATAATTTAATTCAATATATTCTTACTAAAGAATTAGGTACATGATTACCATGTTTTTTTAAATGAATTGTTTAGATTAAAGCATTACACACAATTGGGATACTATAGCATACTCATTATCATTTATTAAGTAGTGGATCAATTGTAGTTTATTGTATACATCCACTTTCACATAGTTAGTTTCCACTTCAAATCTTAGCTTCTCTCCCTCAATTGCTTTATGTTTAATACAAAAAATGTGATCAATTTCATTCATACTTCTAATATTAGCACTTTAAAGATTCATTTCTCTATTTATTTATTTTGAGAGAGTTGCACTAAAAAAATATCAAAGTTGGACCAACATGCCCTTAAGAACATACCTAAAAACTCAAGCTTATAAGTAGATATTATATTAATCTTATATTAAAACTCAACATTATCATTAGTTTATAATGCAAACATCAAGGATGCTAATAAGCTATAATGTGTGTAGATTTATATTAATTGATTAACTTTAGATAACCAAACAACAAGAGTCAGGCATCTATCATTCAAACAAAACTTAAGTGGTTCCATGAAAGCTAATCAAATGCCATCAAATATTATTGATAACAACAATTGCATAACCACATGAAAACACCATGTAAGAACACCAAACTATGTGTAACAATGGTATAAAAGCCACTAAAGACACATAACAACTAGCATAAAAAAATTTATCCTAGGCAAACCATCAACATTAATATTGCTTATAAATGGTCTTTCAACAATTTGGAGCCCATTTTAAGCTCAATATACCTTTAAGTAGACACAAATTCAGTTTTAAAATTATTAGGTAAGAATCATATTAATTGAATATTAAAACTCTAATATTATACTCAATTTATAATATAGAACCAAAACTAATTTTATTTATATTTTAAAATTTTTCTCTCAAATGAAAATCTCGTCTATATTATCCATCAATCTCATCATTGACTATAAAATCTTATAAATAACTAAGTCGTGTGCAATAGAATTTTGATTACATATACCTTTAATATTATATTTGGATTACTCAAATTATTTTATCATATATCATTAAACCATGAAGTATAACATCCCAAAGTAGGGACGATGATTTTAAATAAAAATTTTAAATTTTAAATTATTGAATACTTAAATTGACAAAAAAAATTAAGACTATTTATACCATTTTAAATATAATAAAAATTAAGAATTATAATTATTTTTAATTATCAAAATTTTTTAAGAATATTTAAGAATTTTTTTAATATATTTTACTTTTAAAAAAATCATATATCATTAAAAGAATGTATGATATTTCAAATAAGGTAGGTGAATTGTGCAAATTATTTAAAATCTAATAATGTTAAGTTGGTAAAAATAAGAATTATTTATGTGACAAAAAGAGGTATAAAAAATTAATAGAGCAGTATTTATGTGACAAAAGTTATGAAATTTGCTTAGAACTTTAAAAGACAAATCCAATAAACTTTTCTCACACAAAAAGGAGATATAACAAGAATGTAATTACAAGATAATGAGAATTTCAAGAAAAATTATTGAATAATGATTTTGAATGTTGAAGTATGGGATTAGAAATACTAAATATGAAAAAAAGTGAAATTAGTATGATATATAGAGCTCGTTAAGAGTATTTAAACGAAATAAGTAGATGAAATTGTAGAGATTCAATTGTTCAAAAAATGTAAGGAATATTCAATATTTTTAAATTTAATTAGTTAAGATTTTAAGTAAACCTAATCATCTAATTTTTCAAACCCTAACCTAATGCATGAACTCCAACTTGATGGTGACCTAAATTGATGAGAGATTACTGCAACCAAGCGACAAGTAAACAAGTAGTTGTCTAGCATAGAGATTATTTGGAAGGTTAATGAAAAGTCCGAAGACGAAAAAATGTCGAGCATGATTAAAAAGGGAATTTTTTCTTAGTGAGGCAATTTTGGAAAAATGAGTAGTTTAGACCTTAACTAAGAGCTTAAAGAGAAGATGAGGGAAATAGAGAAAGAGAGAGTAGGTGTTGCCAAAGTGTTGTTAAGAAAACTTGAGCATAAATTAATAGGAATTAAGGGAAAATATTGTAGTAATCATTGTAACACAAGAAGTAAGAAAAATTTCATAAAGAAAGGCATCAGCTTCAAGATCCATTCCAAGGTGATTCCATTATGCTAAAAATTTAAAATAATGGGACTCGTATATCTATGCATTTGCTTGTTGTAATATTGTTTAATGCTTGATACACTCAAAGGAAAAATCAAAATAATCAACTTGAAGATAATTATTTTTTATGCTTGTATTAATATGTTATCAATGTTTAATCTAGTATAAGACTTTTTATGTTTGATTTTGTATGATACTATCATAGTTTATTTTAATGATAACTTGTAGGATATTATACAAAAATATAAACTTGTGATGATAATTTCTAAAAGAAAGATAAAGATTTAAAAAAGGAAATAAAAGTGGTAATAATATAATTTGTAAGTGATTAAGTAGATCTAAAAAATGTGCAAAATTTTGAATCCAAATTGACAATTATCATTACATAATGATGTATTTTTAAACATGAGCCAAAGAAATAATAATTTAGGGTAATTGTTTTTGTTAACAAAAAAAATGAAAAGAGAAAATATAAAAAAAAAAATAATTAAAACAACTACATGAGGACGAGGTAAAAATAAAAACCATAAACCATATTTCATTATACTACTTATCAAATGTTATATTTATTTTCATTATATGATTTTAATTAGATATGTAGCATAACCATAACATTACATATATATATATATATATATATATATATATATATATATATATATATATATATATATATATATATATAATCATTAAGTTGGTGATAATTAACTCAATTTATTTTATGACTCGATAATTTTGGAATATAATGAGATAGGATATGGGATTAATGGAGAGCGATAAGAATAGTTTATGCGATCATTGATATTTGTTATTTTATATTGTTTTGTCATTGTATAAGCTACTGTGCCAACACAATGCAAGCTTGTTTATGCATATACTTGATTAGTATTCATATTATTTCATGTATTTGGTTTGGATATGTTTAGTTGTTCATATGTAATTAATTAGTATGAATATATTAGTGATATGACATCGTTGTATAAACTTGGTATTTTAAAATAATGTGAAAGTTCTCAAATTTTTTTCATTATGATTTCAAATTGGAAATATTTAATAATGTTTTTGTTATTGTTTAGAAAATGGTTTTAAATTGTGATTTTGTTCATTGCTTTTGAAATAAACTGTTAAAGTTTTATTTATAAAAGAATATTTTAAAATTAAGATAAAAGTAAAAACAAGAGATAATATGAAACTAAACTTGAGAAAAACATGTGAGCAACACCATAAAGAGTCGCACACTCGTCACTCTAATAAAACTTAAGAGGTTTTGTGGAAACTTATAAAACCTTTCAAATGTTATGCACACCAATAGTTATTTGCTCACATGAAAAAACTATTTAAAATCATTAAAGTTCTACCCAAACATTATAAGAACAATAAAAAAACTCATGAAAATCACAAACTTTATTAACCATTTAATTTCACTAAACGTAGATCCTCTAATAGCCAAAATGAATCTAACACCACTTATTTAAAGAGATTCATCAAACATGGGATGAATATAAATTCAAGTAGGTATCAAATAAACCTAAAATTTAAACATATTAATAGACTATATTGTTTAAACAAATATAATTTATTTGAACTTACCAACTCAAAAGAAATACATTAAGGATAAATTTAAGAATATGATTATAAAGCTTAGCATCTTCTTTAGATAAATATATCTTATTATATGGTTATTACCTAAATTGAAATTTAAAGAAGCACAAGAATTAAAAAAAATAAAGAAATTTGTGGGTGAGGGCACCCAAACGAAAAAATGAAAAAAAAAAAAATTCTTATTTGAAAAAGCTTTTTAGACTATGATTTTTAAAAAATAGAATTTTTTTTTGATCATTTAAGTTGAGTTTGGATATAAGACCAACCTTCATCTTTGTTTGTATCACTCTTATTTTCTCTATTTTTATGTTTTAATGAAAGAAAATTTGATCTAACTTCTTCTCTTCCACTATAAGCTATTATGCAAAAAGTTTAATATCATCTTAGTTCATTCTTGTTTATTGAAATTGTGTAACATGATTGTTCTCTTAAAAACAAACCCTAAACAAGTTCTTTTGTATACAAAGAAAGTACGCCATAATTTATATTATTAAAATACATTTATTCACTATTTTGTATTCTTAATAATAAATTTTGAAAAATAATTTTTTATTCACACGTAACAATTTATTTGTAAAATAATTTAATGAAAACAACTTTTTGTTAATAGTTTTCAAAATCACAAAGAATTTTTTGAATAAAAACTAAACTCATCACATGTGTTAATATGCTCCATTCTATTATGCAAATGGTGCTTTCAAGTTAAAATTGTATTCGTTAAATTGGGATAAAAATAGGTTGTTCCTTTTGATTTATTATTTTATTTGGACCAAAACAAGTTTGTTAATTAAGAGTTAAATATTTGCCATACAATAGTCTAAATTTGTTTACATAATGACTTGTTATAATAATGTTATGTAAAATAAAATACTTTTCTATATAAGTATTTTCTTTCAAAAAGTAAAATTTGATATTTTGAATATAGAAAAAAAGTTGAAAAAATATTAATTCTTTTAGTGTTTTGTCAAATATATTAAGTTGTAACTTAAATTTTGAAAATAAATATATATATATATATATATATATATAAGCTTATTTAGGCTATTCTTATATGAAATAAATCTATTTTATTTTATATAATATTCAAAACCTTATTTTAAATAAACTAACAAAAAAAGTGAACAGAGAAAATTTAAAGAAAAATAATTAAAAGGATTGCATGACGATGAGGTAAAAGTCAAAACTATAAATCGCATTTCATTATATTACTTATCAGATGCTGCAATTATTTTTATTGTTTGATTTTAACTAAATATGTAACATAACTATAATATTATTTATTGTATATATATATATATCATTGAACTAGTGACAATTAATTTAATTTATTTTATAACTCAATAATTTTGAAAATAAATAAGACATGATATGAGACTTCTAGGCAGTAGTGATAATAGTTCATGCGATCATTGATATTTGTTATTTTATATTGTCTTATCATCGTATAAGCTACTATCTTAGCTCTGTGTAAGCTTGTTTATGCAAAACTTGATTAGTATTTATATTATTTTATGTATTTGGTTTTGATATGTTTAATCTGTCACATATAATTAATTAGAATGAACATATTAGTGATAGGACACAGTTGTATAAACTTGATATTTTGAAGTGACGTGAAATTTCTAAAATTTTTTCTATTATAATTTCAAATTGGAAATGTTTAATAATGTTTTTGATATTGTTTAAAAGGGATTTCAAATTGTGATTTTCTTCATTGCTTTTGAAATAAATTGTTAAGGTTTTATTTATAAAAAAATACTTAAAAAACTAAAATAAACATAAAAGAAAGAGATAATGTGATACTAAACTTAAGGAAAACATGTGAGGGACATCATAAAGAGTCACACAATAGTCACTCAAATAAAGCTTAAAAGGCTTTGTGGAAACTTATAAATATTTTAAGTGTTATGCATACCAATAGTTATTTACTCACATGAAAAAAAACCCTACTTAAAATCATTAAAGTTCTACCTAAACATTATGAGAACTACAAAAAAAAAATCATGGAAATCACATACTTTATTAACCATTTAATTTCACTAAACTTAGATCCTCTAATAGCCAAAATAAATCTAACATCACTTATTTAAGGAGAGTCATCAAACATGGGATGAATATGCCCTTAAGTAGGCATCAAATAATCCTAAAATTTAAATATATTAATAGATTATACTACTTAAATAAATTTAATTTATTTAGATTTACCAACTCAAAAGAAATACATTAAGAATAATTTTAAGAATATGATTATGTAGATTAACATACATTGTCTTCTTTAGTTAAACATATCTTACTATATGATTGTTACTTAAATAGAAATTTAAAGAAGTACAAAAACTAAAAAATAAAGAAAATTTGTCGGTGAGCGAACTATAAGAAAAAATGAAAAAAAAATCCTTATTTGAAAAAGCTTTTTAGATTGTGATTTTTAAGAAATAGATAAGAAAAAAAAAAAGAAAACTTTTTTAATAATTTAAATTGAGTTTAGATATAAGACCAACCTTTATCTTTTGTTGTATCATATTCTTATTTTCTCTATTTTTATATTTTTATGAAAGGCTTTTACTATCTTCTAAGTTGATTTAACTTCTTCTCTTCCATTATAAGCTATTTTTTGTCTAATCATGCAAAAATTTTAGTATCATCTTACTTCATTCTTGTTTATTGCAATTTGTGTAATATGATTGCTCTCTTAAAAACAAATTCTAAACGAGTCCTTTTGTACACAAAGAGAGCATGCCATAACTTATATTATTAAAGAACATTTATTAACTATTTTGTATTCTTAATAATAAATTTTAAAAAGTAATTTTTTATTCACATGTAACAGCTTATTTCTAAAACAATTTAATTTCAAAATCACAAATAATTTTTTAAATAAAAACTAAATTTATCACAACTGTTAATATGCTCCATTCCACTATGCAAATGCCGCTTTCAAGTGATAATTTTATTCGTTAAATTTTCCTAGAAATAGGTTTTTTACTATTTCTGTTGGACCAAAACAATGTTTATTATTTAAGAGTTAAATATTTGCTATACAATAATCCAAAATTTCTTTACATAACGAAGTTATAATAATTTTATATGAAATAAAAATACTTTTCTATTAGGTATTTTCTTTCAAAAAGTAAAGTTTGATAATTTCAATATAAAAAAAGTTGAAAAAATAATAATTATTTTAGAGTTTTTTCAAATATATTAAGTTGCAAAATGACTTGAATTTTGAAAATAAATATGTATCTAAAAAAAGCTCATTGAGATGAATACGATGATAGATTTTTTATAATTTTTTGAGACCAGATAAATTAGTTATGAGTTTTTAAAGAAAATATTTCATTAATCGCATTTAAAAAGATAATTAAGATATTTAAGTTTGATTTAGGTTCTTATTTAACCACTTAAAGTCTTGTCATCTTTGATGTGAGAAGAGGAGGATTGATTTGACTATTTGCTTGGAAAAGTAAGGAAATCAAGAGAGAAATTAAGAAGGAAAAAGGAAGAAGGAAAAACAATGAAAAAAGCTTAGAAAGTTTGAGAGAATTATTAGGAGATCTTTAAATAGTTGTTATTAGAGATGAGAAAGACAAACAAGTTAAGATTTAAGATGTTTTTTTAATTTTGTCATTTGGTTTTTGTTTGAGAATCCATAGAGTGTATGTGCAAAAAGCTCTTTTATATAAACAAAGGTTTGAATTATTCAAATTTGCAAATCCTTATGATTGTGTTAACACAACGAAATTTCTTTTTAACTGAATGCCTAAGTTATAAGATAATATTATAAAATGGTTTCTAAAATATTATATGAATGAAATAGATAAAAACGTATATTTATAAACTATTGTATAAAATAGATGACCTCATCTAATCATTTATTGGAATATTTGATGTTGGATAAGATGGGCCCATTTGATCATTCTTGGTTAGGTTAGTTTGTTTCTGTAATGTCAAGAAATTTCTATTTTTTATAACATGTGTAAATTAGAAATCCAAATATAAAAGCTTATAAATGTTTATAATTAATGTAATAAAATTAGCATTTTAAGAATTTGATTTGTCTGAATAAAAATAATAATATTTTGCTATTATCTTAAAAAAATATTTAATTGTAATATGACAAGAAATTTGAACTTGAACATATAGTTGGATAGTGCTCAATGAAAATAATTCAAAGAAACTTATTTCATTAGTTTTTGGATTTTTACTAGATTTTTAATCCATTTTAAAAAAATAAAAGAATAAAATTATTATCTTATTTCTTATAATTAAGCAGAATAATTGAGGTAAGATAATAACTACATGGTTTATTGCATTACTTAAAGTAAAGGATAAGTATGGATAGGAAAGTAGAAGAGACATACTTGCTTAACGATCATGGAAGATTTGAGAGATAGGGAGAGAAGCTTTTAAAGGCACAAGTAACACTCAAGAGACTAGAAAGTAGGTATTAGATGATGTCTTAAGAGAGAAAGCATTGGACAAGGTGTGGTTCCTATGCAAGTTGTTTAGGAGTGTAGAGATGTATCATTCCACATTAGTTATTTAGGAAAAAACTTTGATTTGTATATGAAATATCATGATATTAAAATATTAAGATGTCTTTTATGAATCAAATCATATTGAATTCTATGGTTAGGCATGCTTGGGTTGGAGTAGTGTTAGGATGAGTGACTAAGACAAAATGGACCCTATGTGAAGGATAAAACTCACTTAGGTTATGATGGAGCAACTCAGGAGAATAAACTTCAATATAATGAGATTAGGATGTCATAATTTGTATTAAAATTGATTTTTTTGTTAGTCTAAAATAGTGCATGGATAAACTAACTAAAAGTTAGTAAATATTAACACCTAAAGAGGGATAAGAATAAACACTTAGTGATATTCTAAGAGATGAATCACCAGTCAAGCAATGACTATTATGTAAAACTTTTAAATATACAAGTATTGTACCCTTAGTCATGGTATCACTTATTTGATAACAAAAAAAATAATTATGTTAATTTCTCTAATATTTTTCTTGAATATTTTTAAGATCATGCACATCATGCTCTTATAGGATCAATCAATTGTAGAGTTTTGATAAGATATCTAATAAAACAACCCACAAGTGAAGTAATGTCAAGTAGTGACGATGGTCATGCGATAATTATGACTTAAATGGCATGTCAAGGAGTCGTTGATCAAACTTGGTGGAATAACTAACCATTAGGAGTCCATCTCTAAAACATCTAATGGTTTGATTATTTATATCATCATTTGTTTGCATATGATATAATTAAGTTGCATATCATCATCCATTCATATACACGATCATTGATTTCTAACACATCATTATTTTAGTAGTTACCAAAAATATTTTATTATTTTTTCAAAATTAAACAGAATAATTAATATACAAAAAATGAATTTAAAAAATAAAACCCAAAATTTGACCTAAGAACCCATACACAACCAAGCCCAAAAGCTTAAGTCAAGTGGCCCGAGGTATTAGGCAATGAGCCTTGGGGAGTTGTGTGTCAGGAGAATGGGTGAACCAAGTCGGGTCAGGCTTGAGTCTTGATTAGGGCACAATTCCCTCAATGACTTGGGTTAAGTTAAATTAGGTCAGAAAATAACTCTTGAATTGTCTTTGGCGTAACACTTAGGACCTGAAATTGTTAAGGAATGGATTATGTCAGTTTGGACTATAATATATATATATATATATATATATATATATATATATATATATATATATATATATATATATATATATATATATATATATATATATATATGACCTTCCAAGAGCACATGGGGGTAGCCACTTTTATTCAACAAACATAAAAGCTGAGAAGTATTATAAATTGGCTTTGTTTGCATCTAAACTAGAGCGAACTAGAGCCATTTGATCACACATTTTTAAACAATAGATTTTTTTATCTTTTTATTCCTTTTTTATTTTTTTTAAAAGATTGTATTAATGCAATATCTTTATTGATTCTATTCTTCTTAATAATATTAGTGTATATTGATAAATCTTTTGATTTAATATTTCAAAGCTATGTCATTTATGTTGTTTCAAGTTTTTTTATATATGCATTCATATTCTAATATCGTAATTTGTAGACTCGTATCATATATATTTTTATAATTAAATAATAGAATATTTTGATCAATTATTATTTTGTATTATGATTTAATATTATAAGTTTTTATAATTAAGATTGTGATAGTGAACCTTACCTGCTACGACAAAATGTGTGATTTGTAAATGTTACCTCTATCTATTACGGTGAAAGAGAATAATTTTGTTAGTGAAATCCTGATCATGTTGACTGAAGGTGGATGTAAACATAGATTAGACTGAACCATTGAAAAATCCCTTATCTATTTTTTTATTATTATATAATTTATGATATTTTCTTATTTAATAATATTTAACTAAATATATATATATATGAAAAATTATCAATTTTTTTTATTAATTATGACATATTTTATTTAAAAATATTTATAAATCACAAAACTTCTATTTTTTACATTTTTATTTAGTAGAATTATTAAATCAACTATTTTATGATTATCAAATTTTAATTTAAGATTTTTAAATTAAAAAATTAAAAACACAATTCACACCTTCTTGTGCATTAACTTGACATAGATTACATCAACAATGATGAGCTGATCCATCTTATCTATTAAGAGAGAGATCTTGGCTTGTATATCAGATAACATGGTCTAAAAATATTGATGTCTTTTGGAGGCAAATTCATGTTGGATTATATAAAAACTCCATGGTTAAGCATGTCTGGATTGGAGTTGTGTTAAGATAGGTGATCAAGTAAAAATTATCTCTATATGAAAGACAAAATCTATTTAGTTTGGGATTTGATAACTCAAGAAGATAATATCTCGACACAATATGACCAAAATGTCATAAATATGAAGATAATGAACTTAATATTTAGGACATTTTCATGTGTTTGTTATTGATATGCTTGACAAATTTTATTGTTGGTTTAGAAGTTGAGATCTTTGGTATTTTGTATGGAAACCTCTTATATATATTTTTAATAAATTTCTTAATTAAAGTGACATTTTGAGAGTATCTAATATGATAAAAATTTAATCATATTTTAAAATTTAAGAAAGAGTACTATTCCTTATTTTTTATATACCATTATCATGATAAATTCAATTAGTGAAAAATACTCATCTTCTCCAATTAATGTTAAGTTGAATTTGTAATCAAATGTAATAAGAAAGAATGTTATTTTTTCTTTTTGTGTATATCACTATCATGGCATATTCAATTAGTGGAAAGTACTTATCTTCTTCCATAGATAAAAGTTGAATTTGTAATAAAATGTAATGAGAAAGAGTGTTATTTCTTTTTTTTTTTGTATACCACTATTGTGGCATATTTAATTAATAAAAAATACTCATCTTCAACTATAGATTCAAGTTGAATCTATAATCAAATGTAACATCCAACCTTTTATAATGAGATATTATTTCAAATTAATTATATTTTGTCATTCTCTAAGGGATTCTTTTGTATTTGATCACCTAATTTTTTTTAACTCTAGCATGCTTAATATTAAGTTTTTATGAGATTTGAGCCTTAGTTATCCTCAAAGGCATTTCACTATTTTAAGGATGATTTAGGGATTAAAGAACTTATACACCATTTTGCCCCTCGTACTTTATATGTTATATTAGCCATTCCTTTGTTCTTACCTTAGCTCCTATATTTTGGATGTTTCATTGGTCTTTTCATCCTTCTAGAGTAGTCAGTTAGGTGTTACATGCTCATTAGCTTTTACTTGGTTCATTTTCGAATCACACTGGACTAGAAGAGGTTGGGTTTAATACCATTATAGTATCTCATCCTTCCATGATGAGTTATTATTTTGAACTAATCTAATTTTGTTTTTTTTCAGACGTTTTCTTTTTTGCTTGGTTATCCATTTCAAAAATTTTTTAACTCTAACATGCTTAAGAATGAAGTTTTTATAAGTTGTAAGATTAGTTTATCCCTAAAAGTGCTTTACAATTGTAAGATTTATGACTTTACTCTCATCGCTTATGATTTTTCATCTTATAGTTGATGTGAAACTTATTCATCATTTTTGTCTTAATGCTTCATATGTTCTTATAATCCTTCTATCATTCTTAGACAACTTTAGCTCTCATGCTTGAGATGTTTTTCTGGTCATTCCATCTTTGTCAAATAACTAATTTAGTATTACATCAAACAACACAAGCCATCGTGTTCTAATTCTACTAATGATTCAACACATCCACACCACTCGATTCAATAGTAGTAGTGCATACATATAGCCCTTGAAGATGACAATTTCAACTAAATGGAGAAAAACAAGGTAAAAAAATGTGCGATAAAATAAATCATAAAATATAGTGAATAAATATGTTCATATGAGCACAAAAATATAAATTATATCTAAAGTTACAACTAATATGTAGCATGGCTCAATTCTTAGGTGCATAAGACTTAGGCTTGAAAATATTTAAAAATTACTATTAAAGAACAAGCCTAATAAATAAGTTTTGAACAAACTAAAACCACTATTAGACTTAAATTCAACTTTATTTTAACACTTTTTTTTTATTTTTAGAGTATTTCTCTCATAAAAT
Source organism: Vanilla planifolia (assembly GCA_023846275.1). Classification (NCBI taxonomy): domain Eukaryota; kingdom Viridiplantae; phylum Streptophyta; class Magnoliopsida; order Asparagales; family Orchidaceae; genus Vanilla; species Vanilla planifolia. Next base: position 14,891,652 of record CM043876.1, on the reverse strand, counting down.
ATGAAACTTACTTGAGATGATACTTTGCTATGATGTCACATCAAAAGAACCATGTTCTTGCATATATTTAGACATTTACTATTATAAACACATATGTTAGAAAATAATACCATTGAATAAATATAAACACATACATGTTGAAGAATTCAATAGGAAATCAAATGTGCATCGAATTTGACTCAAATTAGGCTCAAATTAAGGATAAATGAGGCACATCTACAACCATATTGAGATCAATTTATACAACCTTAACTTGGCTCGAGTTAAGTTAAAATGCTGTCATTAATTTATTTTTACAAATAAAAAAAATTTATTGCATGAAATTACATTAAAAAATAATTAGGGGTCCCAGGCACGATAAATTCCGACTTATAAACGCGCAGAAGACTCTTTCCCGTGCCACTCTTCCGCTCTGCTACACAAAATATATCGGTTTCATTCACTTGCTCGCTCTACGTGAATCCAGGGAGTGGAGCGCAGGCGGTAGAAAGGCGAATGAGGAAGCCCTTCCCTCGGCGTCCGGCTCAGGCCGACGTGGACCGGAACGCCGGCGGAGGCGGGGTCAGCGCGGGCACGCCACGGCAGCCGGAGCGGCGAGGGCGATCACGGAAGGGAACGCATTGTCGGAAGACGCACTGGTTCTTGTTTGGACTCGCGATGGGTGGGCTAATGGTCTTTTGGATGGCCTCCAGCCAGCCGAACCTGTTGAACACCACGGATGGCTCTGGTCGGCGTTTGATCGACGGCGGTGGTCCGTCGAAGAGGCCGAGGCATTTCGGTTGGTTCAAGGCGGGTGATCTTGTGAGGAGGATGGAGGAGGGACGGCGGCGGTTCGATCTGCAGAGATCCGAACAACGGCACGGTGTGCGGCCGCCAAGATTGGCTATAGTGAGTAAAAAATGTTGCATGCGATAATCTTCCTTTCGTTTCTTTGGGTTGAATCTCTATTTCAAGATTCACTGAATCCTTTGTCTCATCCTCCATGCCCTACTATTTGCTTGTCGAGACAAATCCAGGTGATTGCGTAGAAACTGAGCTCAAATTTTTACTGCTCGTTTGACTTTCATTCGGTGAATATCATACCAAGACCGCCAAGAGAGGCTGTCGGAAATAAAGCACTAAAGTTTTCTAGCTGATTCTGGTCCTAAATTGTCAAATTCTTTATCAGGAAGTTTCGCTGTTTTGTTAACTAGATTCCGTTTAGCTGAACGGGGATGCTTTGAATTTGAGTTCTTTACTAATTACAGCCACATTGAACTTAATTTCGGTTTTAGCAATCAATTTTCTGTTGCTTGGAATAGGACATAGTTTCCTTAGTAAACTATTCGAACTGTATTCTACGGTAAATCTTGTTATGTTTTTATGGGTTCATTGCATTGGAAGTTTGGAATTTCTGGCTAAACGCAAACAGCTTCTAGTTACAGGCACTTCATCCACCAATTAAGGCATGTAGAATGCAGTTGTTCCCTTGTGCTCGTTGACTAGTTCCAGTTTGTTGATTTCTGAAATAAATTATTATGGTTGCATTGTGATTTTCCAATTATATCTGTAAATAAAACCTGAAACCTTACTTCTCTTGTAGCTTTGAGGCCTTGCTCCAAGTGCCATTTAACTAGTTGTTGGCTGCAGACTTAGCTTGATTTAGGATCTTGCTTCTCCTTGCCTCACCTACTTTGTTTGTTCATTTTGTATTTGCAAAGCCACATAGACAAGCTTCCATTCCTAAAGCAGCTGAGGAAGGGCATGGAGATCAAGAAAAGTGGAAGAGGGATGGAAGAGGTTGATGACAATTGAGATAACACAGCTTTTATAAAGAGGAATTTTGAAGGTACACGAAACATGACTAGAAGGTTTATTTGGATATAGATAGATAAAGGAAAATAACATAAAACTAAGACAGGTTTTGCCTGGCAGAAAAAGCTTGGTGAAGGGGGGTAAAAGGAATATATGAATATTCAATTTAATTAGATGTGCTGTTTTTTCAAATAAAGACATCTTGTGAATTCAATAAATAGTGTAAACATCAACTAAATATATTTTCAATAATTAGTTGTCCGTGTTCTGTAGAATTTCCAATACTCAAGCCATTATTATGGATGGTTTCGTCTAGGCTGCATATTCTTGGAAGATGACACCTGTTTTACATCATGTAATATGCCCTTTGCTTTGGTTGGATGACCCCTTCACATATTTTCTTGTCCAGTTTACCCGATCATTTAAAAGTCTGTTGTAATGTTCACATCTGGAGTGATAATATGTCTTGTAATATATTTGTAATGGTGTCTGGTGATGTAGTAATGCTGACTTCTTTCCTTAAAGGTAGCTATATTATGATTTAATTGAACATATTAAGAGTTCATTTGTAGTAAAAATCTGAAATGTCATCTTAATGCAAGTTTGGTAGAGTAATTGTATTTGTGTTGGCTAATGAAATACTACGATAGTGCTTTTATGTTGATTGCCCTGTTTTTTTTTTATTTTAAAACTATAGGCATAACTTTTGGGTAATAAAATTAGTTATTTTTTCATGTGTTTCTGTAGTTATAGTACATTTTTGTATGTGGAATGTCTGCTAATGGATTTTTCGTACAAATATATTTGCTTATGTATGTTTTTATTGCATGCATGTATGTCCATTCATACTTATATTTAACATTTAGTGGCTATAAAATGTGAATATTAGGAAAATTACCTTATGAATATGGTTTTAAATTCAATATTTCTTTTGATAGGAATTATTAAGATAGAAGGTGATCAGTGTGGGTTTGAATTCATTTATTGGTTTGAATTTATGCTTATATCATTATTGTATTGCTGTACACTTCACCTGCCTCACTAGTGAAAATTTTTACCATTCCCTTACGTGGTGCTGAACCTTTCAGGTTGTTGGAAGTATGAGTAAAGATTCACAATCTTTGATGCTACTTACTCTGGGTAAAAGTCTCAGGGAACAGGGTTACAAGCTGACTGTGAGTAACTTTTGCATGCCAGTCTTCTTAAAGTTTTCTCAGTTTAGGAAGAATAATTTTTGAAGGCATTTCTGCTTTTTTGGATAATTTGTTGAGGCATTTTTTTCTTATTTGCTCAATCAATTTCAAGTTTAAATGGAAAAATGAAATGTGGCTAAAATATTTTGTTGACTGCAAATGTTATGGAGTTTTGTTGCTTATTTACTGGGAAAAACATTTTTGCAACTGCAAATGCCAATTAGATAGGATTCTGGGTTTTTTTGAGCTTTTAATAGTGCTCAATTGTTCATTCAATGTTGCTCCCTTTCATTAGTTCAAATGAGAAGAAATTTGATATGCAATTTCTTTGTGTGGTATTTTAAGTTATGATTGCACCACGTTGTTACTTATTTGCAAGGGATTTCAAAATACTGATAAAAAAAATAAATTTATAGTTTCTTTAACGTTATCTTATTATTTGCAGTAAGAAAATGGTTAAATTGGAGAAAACATTAAAACAAATTCCTGATTTAGCAAGGGTTTTTTCAAGTTCGGTGGTAGACTTTAGTCCATCAGTTCATCAATGTTGGTTGTTTGCTACTCATTTTCTCAGAATAACATCTTTGTTTTTCATACTTATAAGTATGAAACTATAGTTTGATGAACCAAAACAACAAAATTTAATCATGCAAAGATTTTTGAATCATTTGTATAATACTCGTTAGTGTTGCCTGTGGTCTTTTTACCATAAGTTATAATCCCATTCTCTTTGATCTACCTCAGCAGCTTCCATTACCCACCTTACATTTGTATCTTGTGCTCTCCTTTGCAAGCTTTGTAAGATACCTAAGCTTATTTATTTAGCCTTATCTTATCTAAGGCTAATTCATCCTCCTTCTGGTTTCTAACAAAACTTACCCTTTTTTGGTTAAAAGTCTTAGTTTACTCAAATTTATTGCGTAGTGGATGAAAATAAAGATGCAGATGAAGAATTTTGTTACACAAGTGAATGCTTAAGCTCTTTTTGACTAACTTGGAGATTGGCAAGTGAAAAAATAATTTGTAAACATAAACAATATGTGGTTGGACACAGTTTTGTGCCAATATTTCTTTTTACTGTGAATGTTTTTAAATACTTGTATTTGTTGATTTGGCTGCATAAGTGTTATTGTAGATTGATGTTCTTGTTTTTTCCTAGCGGTATTTTTTTACTGGTTTGACTTTGATTTGAGAAGGTGTTTGCATTTGATGATGGAGAAGCTCGTCCATTATGGGAAAATATTGATTGTGACGTATCAATTTTGAGTTCTGCTATCTTTGTTGACTGGACATGGTACTATGTGCTGCACTAGTTGTCTTTTATTTTTCTTCTGTAATTGTTAAAGTGTTTTCATGTGAAGTGTTTCTCTGAATGAACATTAATTAAATTTTGTACAGTTATGAAGGGATTTTGTTGAGCTCTCTTGAAGCTAAAAGAGTTGTCTCAAGGTATGTTTGGTGAATTATAGATTTTCATTTTATTTACAACCACTAAAGGGAAGGAGAAACTCTCCACATATGTTGGCAATTACAATGATATTTGCATGTGTACATTCTTGTATTGGATCATTTATATATATGTACATATCATCAAATGTGTATATAAGTTAGGTTTAATATATCTTGTATGTAAAAGTTATATTAGTTTTATATTCAAATTCTAATATTATGTTCAACTTATATTGTGATATTTAATCTATTTTCACTTGTATGTAAAAAGTCTTTTTCAAGTGAGAATGTAAGTTGTTTTGTTCATCACTCTCTTTAACTTTGAAATCTTCTATTTAATCGAGTTGAGTGCCGTATTGAACATCAAATATGTTAATATCCTCAACCATATCGTCCACATTGAGTGTGGATTACATCAATTGCTCCAATGTAGATGGTTGGACCATGAGACCTATGTTATGATCACTCCAATGAAGCCTCCGTGGCTCCATGAAAGCTTATCAATGTTATCAAGTATATTGCTTATTAAAAACAAGTCAATCATGTAGATATGTTGTGCGAGTTTCCCAAATCTCTGTTCAATCATGATATACTAAAGACCTATTAGAGCTACCAATTGCATGACTAAACCACGTCATCTCAATCAAACTATTGGATATTATACAACTTTTAAGTTGTACTAAATGGAGATCTAAGTTGGGTTCAGGGTATTCTTTGGTGTGGTATTAAAACTCAAAGGTTAAGCTTATGGATAAGTGTCATATTAATTGCATATTAGGACTTCAACATTATGTTTTGCTCAAAATTTAAGATATTTCACTTGTGTGTGCATGTTATGAAGTATAATATAGCTGTATATGGTCATAAGCATGCATATTATATGTTTAACTCTTTTGTTCTATTAAGAGAAAATAGCCAATATTTGTGACATTTTTTGTTTGAACTTTTTCTATTGAACTTTTTTTGGGCTTTTGACCAACATCTTATATTTAATAGTAAGAGGGTGCTAATGTTTTTTTAACATTGTTTTTCTCTGTAATATCATCATGAAAGGAAAGCAAAGAACTTCATACAAGCGGAACTTTTTTAAGGAGCTTGAAACTAAATTTAACCTTATCATTTATAGGAGATTTTTCACTAGAAAAAGAAACTTTTGCATTGAAACCTATTTTTTATAGGAAATTTTTCACTAGAAAAAGGAACTTTTGTATTGAAATGATGAGTTTTTTTCTTTTGATTGAAGTTCTTTAGTTTTTAGACCACCTCTAGCTGTTCCTAATGAAAATAACATGAATATGACAATATAGATATCAAACTTATTGTATGATATGTTGTTTGGATGAAAATAATGTCAGCATCAGCAATCTTCTAGAACATCCTCTCATGAACCTATTCGTATTGAAGCCCTCTCCACCAGTATCTTAGCATCTTGTTTATGTGACAGCTCGTTTATGTATCTCTAGAATGAGCCCTCTTGTTGAAAGTCTATATAATCCATTTAATGGATTTGTCTACATGCCTACAATGCTATTTATCTCTTATCATAAGAGGGGCAACCAAGTTGCAAATGTATGGAGGAATGCCAAACCTTGAAACCACTTTCCTAATTCATTTGGTGTTGTCTTTGTGCAATTGGGACTAAAGAGCACAAGGAGTTTTCTTTGATCTATTTGGTTTTGAAGATATTGTTTTAAGGTGGAAGAGCATGGGGATGAATAATCAAACTTTTGTTATGGAGAGTATGATTCAGGTCTTGATATGAAAACTTTGGTTTTAAGATGTCAATATGTCTTTTGGGAACAAAATTTATTTTATTCAATATAGTGGGATGACCAATTGAGAGAATAACTTGACATAGTGAGATTGAGTTGTGACAATTTGGCATTAGAACGGTACCTTTTCTATTCTAATGTGATTTGAGGATAAACTAAATGGAAGTTTATGGGTTTGTAACACATAAGACCAAAGAAGGTAAGGAGTCTTAGCCTCAAGTGATTTTGTCTCGAAGTTATGGCCTTGAGAGAATTCTAGTAGGTTTCTAAGTAGAGTTACATAGGGATAGATAGTCGTATCTGCTTTGGAGAGAATGATTTTGGTCTTTGTGTGAAAGACCTTGGTCATAAGATGTTGAGGTATTTTTAGGACAAAATTCGTTTTGATTGCTATGGGACGGCCGAAAGGAACAATATCTTGATATAGTGAAATTGGATTATGATAATCTCCCTCTTTCCACTTGCTAGGGCAACCCACTGCTAGCATGTTGAAGTGCTTCCCAAACCTACCTGTTATACTCTTGCTGTGTGTTTTTTAGGGCATGTGCTTTTGTTTTCTTAGATCTTATCACGTTATTTCTGCTTTGATTCTGTGCTCAAGCATCAATGGAATTATTAATTGCTCTTTATCTTCTGCAGTCTTATGCAAGATCCTTTCAGTTCCATTCCCTTGATATGGCTTATTCAGGAGGACAGCCTTGGCAAGCGCCTTCCATCATATGTAGCCTCAAGTCAACACGATCTTATCACTGACTGGAAAAGTGCTTTCAGTAGGGCAGACACAGTGGTTTTCCCAGATTTCACTCTCCCAGTATAAAATCTATCTTTTCCGCCCCATCATTGCAAGTACAAAAAACTTGTTATGAGTAATTTCTTGTTCTGATTGGCATGCTATTTCTTTGTCAGATGATCTATTCTTTGTTAGATACTGGAAATTTTTACGTTATTACTGGGTCTCCAGCTGATATGTGGGCAGCGAAGAGATATAGTGCATCTCATTCTCGGCATTATTTACGAGAAAACTATGGATTCCATGAAGAAGATCTGGTAGTTACTATTATTGAGAGCCATTTTTTCAATGAAGATCTGCCACTAGGTTATGCTTCCAGTATGCTTACATCTCAGATAGCAAAAGTTACACGAATAAAGGATCTTGGAAGCACATTAAAGTTTGTCTTTTTGTGTGGAAATATGACCGGCTCATTTGACTCTGATTTTGAGGTAATGTATTATAGTTTGGCTTCGTTATAATAACAATCCTTGTCTTTTACTTTTATATGTAACTCGACTATCAGCTTCCTTCATGAGGAGGGAATGCACAGTTCTTGAATAGTAGAAAGAATTATTGATCTGCATTATGAATATGTTGAACATTCTTCTACAAATGAGATGATCATTTTGTGCTCTCTATTATCTCTGTGCTAATGGTTTCTTTCTCATTGCAAGCTTGCACTGCTTTAAGCTTGTGCTCATGCGTGAACATCTTAGAATGATTTTTGAAATAGACAAAATAAGTTTTTTGAGATACCATCTTTGTTGGTTTCTTTTGATGTCATAGGTAGCTGATGAAACAACTCATTTTCATTTTGTTGATGGATAGTGCACTTTTTAATGTCATTCATCTCATTATTACAAATTCAATCTTCTTGATTTTCATTCTACAAACAAGTTTGGTTTTGTTCACTGAAATTTCAAGAAGGTGACTTGAGGTTGCATTAAGGTGATAAACGTGACAATTTCTTGAACTCTGCAGTATGGCGTTCTTAAATCTCGTTAGGTTTTGAAGATGTCCAATAAATGAGATGGCCGTGATTGATGCTAATGTAGTTTTAAAGTTTGATTGTCCTTTTTAATGTTTTTTTATGAGATTTTGATTTTTAATACAGTATCTTATAGGCTTTCTTTGTTCTTTCTCATGTTTCTCCTTCTGTCCTGTTATACTAGGAACTTGCTTCTCGGTTGGGCGTTCCTACTGGTGCCATAAAGCATTATAGCTTGGATGGGGATGTGAATGGTGTTATAATGATGTCTGACATAGTTGTATATGGATCCTTTGAAGAGGAGCAGAATTTTCCTGCACTTGTAGTTCGAGCAATGGCTTTTGAAATCCCAGTTGTTGTTCCCAATTTTACAGTTATTACAAAACATGTAAGTGACTTGATTTGATTTCATCCCAATTTCTCTGTAAGCTCAAATCTTCCTCTCTATTTGTTTTTGGGTTTCAAAATGTGAGTACATAATTGCAGACATAGATTTTGGTGGCTCAATCAGATCTCTATCCTTTGATGGCTATTTTGTTTTCCTGATGTTGCTGTGGTACTACAGGTTACTGATAAAATTCACGGTTTGGTTTTCCATCCTCATGATGTAGATACATTGGCAAGTTGTTTCTCACATCTTATAGAAGATAAAAAGTTGTCAAGACTAGCTCATTCAATTGCTTATGAGGGAAGATCGCTAGCTGAAAATTTGCTAGTGACAGATTTTCTTATTGATTTTGCACGTCTTCTAGAAAGTATAGTTCAGTTTCCTTCAGATTCATTTTTTCCTGAGTATATTCTCCCAAATAAGCATATGATGTGGGCATGGAATTTGTTTGACAATGAAAATGATCCAAAAAGTGGTTTCAAACAAGGTGCCGTTTTACATGACCGTACCACTATGCAAAGGTGTAGCATTGTAGATATTCTTGAGGAGAAACTATCTCAAAGTGGTTCACCGATCATTAATGAATCTACTTCACTTGATTTCCCTACGCAGCTGGATTGGGATGACCTCAATGAGATGGAAATTGCTGAAGATTATGAGAGACAGGAAATGGAGGAGGTAAGCAGTCAACTTTTTAGTGCACTGTAGTGGTTTTATGAGATTTATTTGTTGGAAATTATAAGAACCAATTATGAAAAGTGGTCAGCTAGCTTTCCTTTTTTCGATCTTCTTCTTTATGATTGATGTGTAGATTGCAGAAAGGGAGGAAAGAAATTTGGGGTCTTGGGAGGATGTATACCGCAATGCCAAAAAGTCAGAAAAATTGAAATTTGAAGTGAATGAACGTGATGAAGGTGAACTGGAAAGAATTGGGCAGGCATTATGCATCTATGAAATTTATGATGGACAAGGTGCATGGCCATTTCTACATCATGGTTCCCGGTATCGTGGAATAACTCTTGTAAGTGTACTAATCCTCATTTATATTAGCAATTTACTGTAGTTGTTTTTGTCACAACTCAACTTTTTTAGTATTTTTTGATCATTGTAAGGAGCTATATTTTTCAATTTGGGCACTATTTTTACCATGGAATATTGTCAATAGTAATTTGTTTGAATGTTTTCAAATGAATTCAGGATTCAATTTGCTCTCTTTGAATGAAAGAAAACTGAGCAATTTTTTTTTGCTCTAATCATCAAATTTTTTAAGTCCAACTACCTTTGCATTTCTATTGATTTTGTTACCTTTTTCATTTAAAACTTTTCATTAAGCCATACATTTTTACCCTTTGTTTGTTGAATTAAAACATTCTCAACTTGCATATAATCAGGAATAAAACCATTTATAGGATGACAATAATAATAACAGTAGCAATAAACTTTAATCTTAGTAAATAGAGTTGATTGAATAGATCTTTTGATATCATTGCTCTCAACCACTCTTCCTTAGATCAAATGCATACTTAGTTCTTTCCAATTATTATGTAATATATTCTCTTCATTGTGAATATTTTCTTTATTTCTTATTCTTTTATCTACTTTTTTTTTTGCTTGTTCTCTCTACAAAATGGTATTAGAGCCTAAGGGATTAACCTTTTTCCTCCTTTTCCTTTTGGTTGTTTCCTCTTTGCCCCCAATCCTTGTCATGCTTCCATTGCTCCCACAATTATCCTAGCATTGTGAGAAGGTGGTTGAGATTGACAAGTTCTTGATGTCATTGTAAAAAAAGATTTACCCTTTTACTAAGTGTATGGAAATCTCCCCTTCTAGTCTTTACTCTCTGGTTCGTTTGCTGCAACCCCTCCTCCTTGTCTCCTCTCTTGCCGTTGCAACTTGTTTGACTCCTTGTCTCCTCAACCTCCATCTCTAGCTCCTTTTGCCCCACTTGCATCAACATATTTTTCTTTAACATGAAGGAATGCCCATACGAAAGAGTTTAGTTGCTTGACATCAATGTATTTTTTGAGGACACCTTTGATCCACAACTTTCTTTTGGTTGATCGCTTGTGCATGTTTTGTATCTCCTATATTTGCACAACACTTGCATACTTTTGTTTGATAATGGCTCCTTGATTATTGATTAAACAATTTCTCTTTCATATCCAATGATGGTTTCTTTGTGTCTTCTTTTTGACATGAATTTTTCTTAACTATTGTTACCATTATTAAACTCAAAGAGTATGAACTACCTCTGATGGTCTTACACATTTCATTTTCTCATTGTGTATCATGAGACTTTATCATTTGGACTATTTTGACTCTTGAATTGATGGGTGTAACCAAAAAGATCAAATAGGCCTTGGATTATATGGTCTCGCATGTATGCTTAATAGTTTTAATTCTACTATTGGCAACACAATAATGTTTAAGGAGAATTCAAAAAGGATGTGAGATACTTTTGGGATAGTTGTAGACTCTAACATCCTTTTACTACAAAGCAAGCATTTTCTTCAAGATTATTATAGCACCTTGAAAAACAAGTAGGATGGGATTCTTCAGTTTGTCTTTTTGCTATTAATCATCAACTACTTAGCAAAAACATAATGAGAGATTTCTTGTGGATAAGTTTTTATCTTGTCTCCATTCACCACATGAATTTGTTCAAGCTCAATTAATGCTTGACTTTGCAGTTCCTAATATGCCTATGGTATTCTCATGCACTCTTTGGGTTATTGAGCTTACTATATCTTTTTTGGGTCTTGGTCATACTGCTCTTGTTGCAAGCACAAAAGACAATTGTGGTGGAAGATGGTGTCATGGTTGCATTGTTAGAGAAGTAGTAACACCTTTGGTGATTGTTAGGAAAAATTAAGACGTCTTCTCATTGCTCAATGTGTTGTCATTACCCTTGTTTATTTAGCACTTGGAAATTGTTTCACTTTTCTAAGAAGAATATAACAATAACTACTACTGATTAACTTTTGGCTCTCATTCAGTTTGTCTCTAAATCTTTTGTAGCTACACATTTGGCATATCCCAAGTTTTACATTTTAATGCGTCTTCTTACATTACGAGGAAGTCATTAATTGTTATCTTTTTTATTTTACTTTGCAACCTCTTTTACATATTATCATTGCAAATGGTCTCTTTCAAATTTTTGGAAAAGGATTTAATACATCTGTCATCATCAATAACTATAGATAGTATCTTTTATGTTTCAATTGTTTATCCCATACCATTAAGTGGTTTGATAACACAACAATGTATTGGTGTACTAATATGGGATGTGAGTTATGATGAATAAGTGTAGAATGTAATGCTCAAGCAAGCAATGGTAAAGGGCTTTGGTGGGAATGCCATGGATTGATCAAGATGATGGTGTGTCAAAAATTTCACATTATGGAGTCTTGTGGATATAACTCTTGATGGAATATTTCTCCATCTAGAGTGAATTTTCATCTACTTAGTTAGAATATTAAAAATCTTTAGTAAGAGTAAGAAATCTTGTGCCACCTAAAAAATGCTCTCATTCATACTCATGCCTTTTGCTCTATTGTACATTTTATCAATTGTACTCATGCATAACAAAATGTTTCATTCATATACCATGAGTAAGTATCGACATGTAAGCAAACTCAAGTTTCGCATTAAGCTAATGCATCAGTAATATTATAGGACATTATAGAATTAAGATCAAATTGAATTCAAAACAATACAAGTAGTTATATGTTAAATTTGTACTGGTCATATAATATGAAGTCCCTGCAATATAGTATGAATAGTTCATGGTCAGACGAGGAGTCAAACTTGACAGTCTTGATTTGAGTTGAATTGTTAAGTTAACACAATATGACATCTTGCATTGTATGTGTATGATCCTAGTATTAATTGCGTAGTTATTTAAGTTCAGGTGAGTGATTGTTATCTATAATAAGATTTATTTCTAGTAAAATATTTGTAAAGTGAGACAGGCAAGTAGTGAAGCTAAAAGATATCATACAATATGATATTGATCATCATACTTGTACGATTCATCTGGACACAAAATTCTAAATGTCCCTTAAACAAATGTGAAGCTGAGCATTTTCATACAATATAATATTCATGAAGTATATCAAACCAAAGAGGCATAAATTGATACTATGACATGTGGATAACTGAACGATATTGTACACTTTGGTAGTTATCATTGTCCTTGTACGACCATTCTTAACTATGTGCATAAGGCATATTAGATTGGCTTTGGTTTGGGCGATTAGTATATTTTGTGGTATTGTATAGTACGATCATTTGATTATACAATGATGAACGGAAAATGATATGCGTAACAGTTAGTTTATCTCATTAGGAAAAAGGATTTAACCATTGGGGATTTCTTAAAATAGTGTGTTAACCTTTGTACTTGTATAAATCTCACCAAAATATATTTGAGAAAAGACTAATACAATCATAACATCATCCATTAAGAGTAACCTTACTTCAGCTGAGCTTGATGAGGGCACTATCTACTTGAAGCTTTCCAAGAAGAGAAAGGGTTACATCAAAGCTATTGATACAATATTCTTCTTCTTCATTTACATGCTATCATTTTTGATAGCATAATTTCAGATTTTCTTAGATTTAATAGTGCCACTTGATACATTGTAGTAAGACCATTGTGAAAGAATAATTGTCATTAAAGTTGAATAATTGTTGCCCTTAATTGCTTTTTCTTCTTATATTGAGGTTGTTGTGATCTTCTTTTGTATAACTCTTTTGGGTTGATTTGATCCTTGTAAATCTTTGGTTTGTGAGAGTGTTTTACCCATCTATCATTTGATGAAAGGTGGTTGTATTGGTGTGTAATCTCATTCATTGAACTTTGGATCGACTTGGGTTTTTTTTTCTATAGCCAAACCAAAACATCTTTCTTATTTTTCAATATTGCATTCTCACCAAAGTATTTCAAGTTTAAATGAGAGTTTTTTATAAGAAATAGTTAGAATAAATTATATTAACTAAAGGTAGTCAATCTTATTCATTGCTGTTTGAGTCAAAATTTAATGAGTACAATTCACCTCTTATGTTAAGATTTTTCTTTCTCTATTTCTTTTGTTAATCTACTATCTATCAACTATTAAATCTTACAAATGTTTTATAACCTTTTCTCTATTTGAATGTTTATTTCAAGATTTCATCACAAAGAGGACGATTGATGAAATGCTGAAGTAGGTGACATCTACAACCTCCTAATATTGCATCAATTGCTCTCTTTACTAATGTGTCTCCTTTCCACTGGTGTTGTCATATCAGTCATCCTTAATATCTTTTAGCATTCATTGAACTTCCCTCCTCAAAGTCAAACTTTGGATGTGAAGTTCGATGAGAATGAAAAATGTCATCACGTTCTTTTTCTTTTATCAATTTGACGTCGTTGTTTAACTTATAAAGTTTTAACCCATGTAGATTTTGTTGTCTTGTCTCATTTATTGATGGCCTCCCTAAAAGCGCTTGGTTTTACTAGTCAATGTGTCTGTGAGAAGACTTGGGTGCCTTTAAAAGCTTTTATTAAGAGACAAAGGTATAATTTGTTTTTTTTTACTTATTTGTAAAGTTCTTTGATCTAATGATACATTAAAATATTTACAATTCACTCTTCTATTGTTTTGTCCAGAAAATGGAATTACTAATCAGCTTCATGTACCCCTCAACAAATTAATGTGGTTGAATGAAAACATCAATGTTTTCTCAATATTTCCTGTGCCTTCAATGTTTTACAACAATTCTAGGGAGATGTCATTCTAATAGTTGTTACTTGTCTGCTTTACTAGCTTTTACAAAAATATGTTTTGTTTCTCTGTAGAGACACCAATTTGCTTCTCCTCCATAATTATAAGTTGAAATAGACGTGTTTTCCCAATTTAAAAGTACCTTTTTGATTTTTTTTAATTCAATCTGCTCAGTCTAGAAGAGCTCGAAGGCCAAGGTCAGATGATGTGGATGCTGTCACCCGGCTTCCGATATTGAATGAGTCTTATTACAGAGATCTTCTTTGTGAATTCGGTGCTATGCTTTCTATTGCTAATAGGGTGGATGGCGTTCACAAGGTACCTTGGATTGGTTTCCAGTCCTGGCGTGCTTCAGGAAGACAGGTGAGCAGTTCAATTAGGTATCAAGGTTCACGTGTTTTGTTTGCCAAACTATAATCATCATAGAACCACATGAGGTGCAGGACTTCTGCCAAATCACGCACTGTACCTTTAAGTGAGAGGGTTCGTTTTTATTTACTTCTTAGTTGAATGCCAATATGCTACTTTTTTATTAATCACGAGGTAGTTCTGCACATAACATGAACATTTGACACTATGTTGTGTTAATAAGTAAATTACTGTACCTCTATCTTGATTTCTTTGTACTTTGAATGAGCATACGGAAACCTCTTTTAGTTCTGCAGTGGTGAATCCGTCAAAAGATTTCTATCACTTGATATGGAACATTGCAGCTGAGACATCAATGTTGATCATTGGGGTAAAGGGAAATTTGATCAATGGTATGTGTAAGCTTTCTTGAAATTACACAAGAAATCTATTAGACTTAAATTAGACAAGTTACTTGGGAAAGATGAGGGTTCAGAAGCATAGTGAATATGGACTGAAAAAGGATATAAGGGCAATGATGTCCTATCTAATTTAATCTAAAGAGGTTTGAGAAGAACAATCCACCAAATTTACATGGTACCGTATCAACACTACCCATTCTACATTGTTTGCGACCATCTCAGTACCACAAGATTAAAGAACCCAACCTGTGTTTTTGGCATATAGTTTCCTCCCTATTGCCATCCTTTCTATTCTTTGAGCTTATTGTGCAGAATTTTTTTATTTCTACTCCTAAATTTAATCTCTTAATTCTTCAAGATTTTGATAAGTTTGAACTTTGTTAAATAATTCTTCCATTTATTTTTGCAAGCTTCAATCCATTCCCTCTGATTTCAATCATCAAAATAAGCCAGAAGTTTGAGATGTTTCTTTGATCCACTTATCAAACAAACAGCTAAAGAAGTGTTGGCAGTTATTTGTGGAGCCTTTTTCTATTTTCTTGTTTACTGACCTGGTTATTTTTTTCAAAGTGTTTTGTTAAATTCTGTATGTTGGAGATGAACTATTGGTTAACTTTCCTCTACTTCCCTTTAAGCAATTTAGCGGTTTGATCATGGATAAGAAATGACCTTTTACCTCAACCAGCCTAACTTTTGATATGGTTTGTATGGAATCCTAATCCGATCAGGTTGGATTCTGACCAATCCAAGCATACATATATATATATATATATATGTATATGTATATATATATATGTATGTATATATATATGTATGTATATATATATATGTATGTATATATATTATATCATATATTTTATAGGTGTATGTATGTGTTTATTTTTTCTAATCAATTAAGAATATAAACGAGCAAAATATTACATGCCCAGATGACTAAAGTATGTGGCGATTGGAAAAATAGCTTGGTTTTTAATAAGTTTAATGGGTAGGATGGACAAATTCAATACCAAGATTGAAAGTGGCTGAGATGATTGCCTAATAATTAGATTACCAATTATTGTTCAAGCCATGATCATATTTGTACATGTGTCACACACTCCCATGGATGCACATGCATTTAGTGTATGTTTAGTTAAAATAGCATCTTATATCATTGGTACATGAAACCTGTTTATGTCTGCTTGGAAAATAATGTCACAATCGAGAGCATTATCACTGGCTAATACTTAAGCATGGATTATGAATGTGCAAACAATAAAAGTAACTTTGCTTTGTAAATTAGTATATAATATGAATATCATGCCAGTCTCCATTTGAAACTTAATTACTAATATTTTGAATTGTTCAAGCTTCATAGGTTTTCTCTCTTTTTGATGTCAAACATCTTAATAGTTTGTCGTGAATATCATGCCAATCTCCATTTGAAACTTAATTACTAATATTTTTAATTGTTCAAGCTTCATAGGTTTTCTCACTTTTTGATGTCAAACATCTTAATAGTTTGTCGTGATGTTTTTAGATTTTCACTGTTATGTTAGTGCTATATGCTTGACTAATATTGCAATAGGATCCTAAGTTCTATCAGTATTCATCATGCTTTTGTTTAAGTTGGCAACTGCTGTAACGATGTACCTGCCATCAATCATACTGTTTGAGTTGTAAATATTCCACTCTTATAGGTGAATCTATTGACATTAAAGCAGAGCAATATAAGATTAATCCTCACAATTCATCCTACTTAGATGGATATTGCTTCTTGTTTTTTCTTGAGCTTCAAGCATGCCAACTTGCAATATAAGATTAGGACTATCACATTCGGGACTGTTGAAGCTTGGTTTACCAAATAAAATGCATCACTTTGCAGATGCCAAGAAAATGCAACGTTTTAGCAATGTAATATTTGTTACCTGTTTATTCATAGTTTAAATTTTTTTTTTTTTTTGGAGGAACTTTGAAGGCCTACTCTAGTTTCTTAATGTTATCTTACTTGGCCCGTTACCTTACTTCTTTTACTGTTGGGCCTGAAGTTTGGTGACAACCTCCCCCTCCAACAGGTTGCTTTATCTGCAAAGGCTGAAGAAGTACTGGATAATGAAATACAAAAAACAAGGAAAGGAGATGTCATATATTATTGGGCTCTGATGGAGATAAACTATAAGGATATGGATGGGAATTTGAATCCTAATTTTTGGTTAATTTGTGACATCATGAATGCAGGAAAATGCAGGTGTGTCTTTTCCACCCTCTGAATCCATTTGAGTTTATTTTTTTGGTGATCTTTATAGTTGATAATTTCATCTATATGATTATCTGTGCTTTGCAAGTGACAACATGCTCATTGACAATAAGTAGTTTTCCATAGCTGCACATACATATAGTCTTGATTTTTAATAAACAAATATAACATTCAAGAGTTGGCAAATAATTAAAGCACTCTAGGCTTGTATGTTGACTTGCAACAATCAAACAACCCCTTTCAACCTTTGCAGAATTTGAAATTACAGGCAGTATATATTCAGTTGTGAGAGACTTGAAAACCTTTCATGCAAACATAATACATGTGGGAGGTTTAATACTGATCCTATCCAAACAATTTATGACGATGGCTCAATCTGAACTAAGGCATAACCCAGTTATCTAGATTCATGAGCACTACTACGGTTGATTGATGTTTTGCTTTTTAATAAATTCTTAGGCATATATTTATTTATAATTCTAATCATTTTAGAGCTACAAATATATGTTTATATAATTATATTAAATCAATCTTTTATATGCACAAATGTGTTTGTAATAATTACTCGTAAATGTATGCACATGAAAAAGAATTTCTATCTGAATGATTATCACTTTGATTTGAGCATGATTAGAGCCATAAATAACCAATTTTCAAGTGTTCTTTTAGCTAAATTAACACCCAATACAGAGGTAGGATGGGTTTGGTGCTAAACATATTTGAAACACAAATATGAATGCAAAAAATGATAAAGATCTGTGGTAACAATTTTATTATGAAGTTAAACAGTAGACATGGATAGACAAATTTGGTTGATTTGGAATTGATTGAACAAATGAATTTCTTATTTATGTTTTGATTTGTTATCATTTGGATCTTCTTCCGTGGTCTGGATACACTTCCTAATTTTCTTAGGAAATTTGCTGTATGTTGGCTTCTTTAAATGTGTCTAACTAAAAAAACCCTTCACATAGAGCAAACCCTAACTTTTTTGAGTTCAATGAATCAAAAGCGATCAAGTTGAAATACTCACAAAGGTATGAATGAGAATCTGATGGCAAGTGCTCGATCTGTCCATGCCTATGAAGCTTTAAAACATCAAACCCTTAAAATCTCAAATGGAAAAGGGGTTGAAAATCTTTTCTTGCAATGATATGTTTGAGAGCTTTAAGAGAGAGAGAGAGAGAGATTTAAAAATGTACTCTTAAACAATTGTTTGCATTCTTTTGTTTTTTCCCTAGCCGACAAAAAATTGAAGTCTCACTACTCTTAGCAGCCTTTCAATCCAACCCTCTGCTAAAACAAAATTCATATATGTCAAATGTCCAATCATAACTCTTAGTCAATACACTGATTGTAGACGGTTTCACAGCCAATGGGGCCATTCCTTTTGCGTTAGCATGTGAAAAAGCACATTAATGTTTTGATATCGATGTTACTGAATATTGAGTTGATTAATAAAACATGAGTTTGAAGAATATTTTATTATTAAGTATTGTTGAAAAGTTGCATGTTTTATAATTTGTTGTTGAAAAATATTTATTTTAATAAAGTTTGAAAAAATTATTTTTTGATTTTTTTAGTTCAAAATATAAAATGAAAAGATAATCTTCCTTTTTAATAAAAAAGCTCGTACTTATTTTTGCTATGATTAAAAAAAGGTGAGATTATTCGTGGCTTGCATTGGACCAAGAAAACCATAATAATAATTTTTTGAGTTATTAAAATAATGTAATGAAAGAATAATGTAGTTGTCTGGGATGGCTTAAAATATGCATTTTTGTGATCAAAAGCATTATTTTTAACTTGTGCCAAATACATCATAACTTTGGTTCAGTTTGGTATGCCGTTTTCAAATGTAGTTTTTTGTTGAAGTATGTATCAAAATGCAATGGGGCATTTGTTTAATCATGTTTTGAGAGACTTTTTCAATCCAAAGAATAAAAGGTAATTTTATTTTTCTAACATAATATATATTTTTTATTATTTTATTAAAAGTATCAAAGTTCAATTTACTCATTTCATAATATCAATTACTTTATTAAACATTTATTAACAATGTATTTATGAAATAGAATTTTGTAGTAACGTTTAACGATAATATTTTTTTAATTTATTATTTATTAATTAATTTAATGTCTAATAATGGTTGTATTAAATACTTATTTCCTATTCTAAGACAAAGGAATTGTCTTATGCAGAACTGCTTTTGAGAGTGCTTTTAGGTCTATGTACGGTATACCTGCTCATCTACCTGCCTTACCACCAATGCCTGTGGATGATGACCATTGGTCTGCTCTTCACAGCTGGGTGATGCCAACAAACTCATTTTTGGAATTTATCATGTTCTCAAGGTACCTCATCTTTTAGTTTTAAACATCAGCTCATCTATTCACTTATTTTTACAAAAAAAAAAAAAAAAAAAAAAAAAAATCCCTTTATTTGTTGCAGAATCTTTGTTGATTCACTCCACAGCTTGATTCTAACCTCAAATGCCAATTTCTCTTCTTGTTTCCTTGGATCCTCACAGCTTGAGGTAAAATAAAAGTGTCATCTTTTGCTTACCTCAAGTTACCATTAACTTGGTTGTTGTGTATGCTAAATTTAGCAGAAAAGGCATTGCTATTGCCGATTATTGGAAGTCCTGGTCAATGTCTGGGCTTACCACAGCGCAAGAAAGATGATTTACCTCGACCCACACTCGGGTGATATCAAAGAGCAGCACCCGTTCAAGCAACGCCTTATGTGGTCAAAGTACTTCGATCGCTCTTTGCTGAAAAGAATGGACGAGGATTTCGCCGAGGAAGCAGATGATAACATGCATCCCACTGATACATGGCTTTGGCCTTTGACCGGAGAAGTGCATTGGCAGGGCATTCTTGACAGAGAGAGGGAGGAGAGGTACAGGAAAAAGATGGATAAGAAGAGAAGGATTAAGGAGAAGCTTTTGGAGAGACACAAGCATGGATACAAACAGAAGTCATTAGGGAATCCTTGAGGGAATTTTTGACTGCTGATGTGAATATTCATTTTGCTCTTCGGGCCAAAGCTTCGAATCGGAAGATTTTTTAACTGCTGCGGTTTGCTTGCCGGCCTTGAAGAATGGTGAGGGACTTTGAATTCTTTTTGTTTGTCTCTTTATTCCCATTTCATTTAACCATTTCATTCTTGCCCATGAATACTATCTCTATATTCAAAACAAGCAGCAAAGAAGCCATAACACCCAATGTTTTTTAGGTTAGAGGCTGTCAAATGTTGTACATTTTCAATAGGAAAACCCTCACCCAGAATACAAAATGGGAGATTTGATTCACTGACTTTGTGATCAAACTTTGAATCTTCACAATAATGTATGTGAATTTCAAATTCATGAATTTAAAAATTATCATTTTGCAGGTAGTTATAATATTGTTTGGTTAATTGTGATTGTTATGATGAATTAATATCTATTGCTTTCTTTCATCAATTTAAAATTTAAATAATCAAATGTAACAATAGTTTGACATCTGAGGAATTTTGTTAGACAATTTATAGGATAGTCAAATGTCAAATCGCAACTTCTTGTTGATGATTGTTCGGCGATGAAATATTCAATGATGATGATGTTGGTTTGATGGCGATCTATAAAGAAAATATGAATTTGTTGTACTTTATATCTTCAAGGCATATATTTTTTTTTTATTTTGAATAGTTGCGATGAGTTTATTTAACCAAACACAACATTTTCATTAAGTTTATTCTTTTGAAAACCTTGAGATGAAATTTATGGAACCAAATAGTGTTTTACTATTACATAAAGTATAAGGTCATGATGTGTAGTTGTCATTGATCGATATGCAAATGATGTATCATAATATACATTGTCATTGATGACGTCTAGTAGATCTTGTCATGTGATGATTGTTTGGCGATAACATTCAACAATGATAATTTACATCCAACAATGATGATGTTGGTTGATGGCGATCTATAAAGAAAATATGTTTTTCTTGTATTTTTAAGGCATAGTTTTTTTATTTATTTTGAGTACTTACAAGAAATTTATGGAACCAAATGATGTCTTGCTTGAATTACATGAAGTATTTGTCATTGACTAATAAACCAATGATGTATCATAATTTACATTGTTATTCTTTATAGACATATTAGGATGAATGTATGCTCATTTGTGTATGCTCAGGCTTTAGATAGATTTACATGAACAAGGCCAATTGTCAAGTCAATGTTCTTTTAACATATATCTTTGATGAATTTTAAACATGTAAATTCTGATTTTTATTTTCTGTTTTGGCTGTTACTCATCCAAAAAATTAAAAAAGAAAATAAGAAGTTTGCTAGAGATAGACCTAGAGTTGTATGATATGTGTTTAATAGTCATAAATACCTCGTGAAGTTACGTATTTTATTAAAAAAACATGATATTTAAATTATATAATAATTACAAGAATAAACAAAAATATTAAGAAAATCTATCCTTGAGACTAGTGAATGTACAAATTTTAAGAACTATTTTCATTCATTAGGTGAAACAATTATAAGGATGGTTTTTTAAAATGTAATGTCTCTTTCGACATGCACTTGTTAGTGAAACTCTCAAATATCATCCTATTAATTGTATAACAAAAAAAAATTAAAACAAAAGCAAATAGAGAGATAATGTTAAAAGAAAAAAGTAGAAGAAGAGGAATAATATATGAGTGAAGAATGTGACCATATATCATATTTTAAATAGACTTAACACATCATAATAGGCTATTTTTTTTTTCGAGTACACTAATTCTGAAGTAAGATTGTTATAATTCATTATTATCAAAACTACAAAACAAGTCACATGCATGACTAGGCAAATTTAGGTTTTAAACTAGCTTAAGTTGGCTTGTGCTAGCAAGTACAACAATTTTAATCTTATCAACACGACTCAGAGAGAAAACTCATATAACAACCTCAAAACTCACTCCCATGTATATTTTGGGATTAAATTTGTAGTATAAAATAAGAGCGAAATACAAATTTTTCTATCTTTGAAACACCCTTCAAGTTTTATTAATTTATAACAACCTTTCACAGGTTTTGAAGATAAAATAACTAAAAAAATTAATGCATAAACTATACAAACTTATCATGCATAATCTAGTGTGTTTTGGACTAAACTAATGCATAGGATTGTAATCCAAGAATTTGGTTATGTTTTTATGAATCTCATTTTTTAAACATTAAACAAAATCTTATCATCCATATTATAATATTCAAATTTATAAAAAAATATAATTTGATACACTTTTGTATTAAGGATTCCCCTAATTCATGAGTGATTTGGATAACCAATTAAAGTTCATAAAAGAAGCAATCCCACTTCCACACACATGTGACCATCAAGAGCACATTATAATTATCACATCATAATTATTAAAGGATTATAAAAATCTGATGCAGGATAAATTAGATTTCTATTAGGATCTAATTTTAAGTTTACAATATTAAAGATATTCAATAGATTATTAAGAAATATTAAAATATGTTATATACTAATTAAGTTTATGTGGCATATATGATAATTTAGAATTGTTTAAAGATTAATGTCTAAAGTTGTAGCATGGATTATCAAGTAAATTAGGTTGCAACACATTAAGCGTTAAGCATAAAGTCCTAATGAACTATTTTTTAATATCTAATTTTATACATAAAATGAAGAATTTAAGAAAAACTCTATGTAAAGTATTTTAATAGAAGAAAAAAAATCATAACTTTAGATTACTACTTAAAAAATAAAAGTTATAGAAAGAGTGCACCTTTTTGACAATGATGGTTGTTAATTTTCTTTGGAGTTGGTGTGTGGAGCACCAAAGTTAAAAAAGGGAAACGAAGTTGAGGCTTGGGTTAGTGGGGAGGTTTAGTTAAAGGAGTAACAAAATGATAGGATAGAATGTAGGGCCTTAATGAGGAGGGTGATGGTTTGGTGCTTTGGGTAACACGATGAGTGAAGACTTGAGGGTATTGGAGAAAGTGAGAATTTGTTTGATTATTAGTTCTCTTGATGAAAGGTTTCTCATATTTGATTATTGTTTCTCACAAGAGGATGAGAAGTTGGAATCTCTCTAAATAAAGTTGAACATACACTCTTTACTTACAAAAATAGAAATACACAAATAAGAGAAATTTCATTTATCAATAACAATATTACAATGAGGGAGCCTCTCTTATTTATAGATAAAAATGAGTTCAATAACTATGTATAGAAAAAAAGATTAAATATACCTTGAGAATATATAAGTATAGAAAAGATGGGAAATTAATGTGAAGAAAGATAATTTTGAGTTAAATTGCTTGAAAATATAAAAACGATTTTTAAAATTCTAAGATATTAACTCCAAGTAAGCATGGAAAAATATAATTTCAAAGTTAAATTATTTGAGAATTAAAAATAGATCTTTAAAATTCTAAGATATTAACCAAAGTATGTCAACTACATTAAATATAAAAATATAAAAAAACATAAAATTTTAAAATTTTAAGATATTAATTCTAAGCAGGTCAACTACATTAAATACAAAATTTTAAAATGCATTAAAAATAATGATATAAAAAACATTATGCAATCATGCAAGATGTAAATCGGACGCCAATGAAAATGTGACTAGAATGTAAGGAGTAGACAAGATAGATGACGGTGATCAGCGATGACCAGAGTGTTGTTGTCGAGTGGCCAAGTGAGATGTTTTTTGTGGTATTGGATACATTTGAATATTTTCTTTGGATACATTTGCATAAGAGATGTTTTTTATAGTACTACTTATGGTTTGGCTATCTCTTGGTGTGGTCAGTCATTATGGGTAAGTCTTTGTCAATCAAACATTCCTAAGGAGAAAGTTTATATGTTGCATACTTTTTTATTAGATGGATAGGTTCCATTTAATTGTTTTGTGACACCACACTTCTCTTATGTTGAAATTATTGATGTTTCGTAATGCTATTGAATTTGCTATCATCCCTGCTCTCGTGTTGGCACAGTCTTGGAATCACTCGTTTCAATCTTCATTCTCCTATAGGGAGGGTTGTCGTGAAAGAATGTTATTGTTTAGAGGCAATGTTTAGAAACTTGGGAGATAGTATCCCAACTTAGGAGCACCCTCTTCTTTTGTGAAGTTATCACCAGCTAAGACGAACATGTCAACTACTATATGGGATGTTGTCTGATAGTTAATCTTTGTATTGCTGCCTGGTTGATCCTGTTAGTAGTCATATGCTTTTCTTAAAGATTATTAAGTCATGCATGTGTAAGTATTAATAATTTTAGATTATGAAACTATAAATGACTCATTAATAAATGACTCATTAAATTAGTTATGGTTTGTTTGATGATACATGCTACTTGAATAATCATAGTAATTCTAGAGCTAATACGTGCACCAGATCTTGACTTTTGTAAGTGATGCATTTATGAGGTAAAAAGTCAATGTAAGCCTTCATCCGACTCCTTGACGATTTATGATAACTTGTTGGATTGCACGGCCTCTATACTGGTGATGCATCATTCAAATTTTTGCCCTATCAACTTTCAATGGTAGGATATGGGTCTACCAACCATGGTAGTGATGAGTGATAGAGAATTAGGATTCGATTTTGGAGAGTGATCCTGAGAGACGACAACCACATCCAAGAAAGGCAATATCATGCAAATTACCCAATCCTAACATGAAGAGGTAGTGACAATAAATAACAATATTGTGCTCCATGAGTTTGGTAATTAGAATGAGTACAATCTAAATACCTTAATGAGAGAGGATAGGTTTGGTGATAGTAGTCACTGTAATTCCAACTCCAATAGCATATATTTAGGTTGTAGTTAAAAAACTTGTAATTGAACCTTGGTTTTGGTGGGTTGGTCCAACTTTTGGTGTGTACTGCCCGCTTTGATTTTTTTGACGATGATGCAGTCTAGCATTAACTAGCCAAGTCATGCCCTCAGCATCATTACTTTGAAGAAATCAGAGGGCTCAAAGCAAGTCACATTGGATACATTAGCATGGGATAACACACAAGATTTTGATCCTATTATGTTAGCCTTTAGGATCAGAGTAATTATTAAGAGGAAAAGTCATGGGCATTCTTATTTCATAGTCAAAGGTGAAATTTTTGGATTTATGAAAGACAAATTATTACGAAAGCATTTGTTAAGGATGTTTTTATTAATCAAGAATAAAAGTTGGGGGCTCAAAGATGACCAGATACTATCCTAGTCTCAACCATAAACAATGTCAACCAGGGATTGACAGATATTGCTCTTTGGACTCTATTAGTAATTTATGAGAAATCAAAGTCTTTGGGTTTCAGGGGGAGTATGATCACAAGGTTGAAACTTAAAGGAAGTGATGGAAGGGCACCATCTGGAGTGGAGCCTGGGACTCAATTTGACTCAACACAGGGAAGCTTACCAGTTTTAGGTATAACAAGGATTAACAAATTGAGAGCTCTTTGTTGACTATATGGGTGGTGGTGCATGGCCATTCTTAGTTGGTGGAGTGATTTGTGTGATTAATTCTATTAACAAATGAGACCTTAGCTTGCTAACTAAATATGTTGGGTGTAAGCCTTATAGCCAACTTGTTAGAGGGATTATGGCCACTTAGGCCATGAAAGTTTAAGACAATAATAGGTTTGTGATGCTCTTAGATGTTTTGGATCGCACGCAGGCTACATTGATGTATTCAATGAGTCCATTGCTTTGGTCAAAAGCCTGGGTAATCTAATGAACATTTCATCGTGGTGGAGGATAGATCATTACAATTGTTGGTCTTCAACGAGAAATTCTTAGTAAGCTCAAGTCATCAGTTTGCATTGACTACATCCTTGCTTTTTGTAAACACTGTCGTTGCTCCTATCAATTGAATGGTCCAGTGAAGTGTTTGGATTGCTATGATGTGGGCGATCATTTAGAGGAAGGAGAAGTTGCAATAAGGTTTCTATAGGTGAACCTACAAAAGGGTCATTAACAAAAGCTATGAATGATGAAGTAATATGTGCAACTTATGGGGGTGCAATGACTATTTGATGTCACATTCTTCCATTAGCCTTGCTTTTGCTTCCACACGAAGCTTAATGTTATGGAGGATAACCAACAGCCTATGGGCGTGGTCTTGTGCTAAGGGAGAGCAAATGTTAAGCTAGTAATAAGTTTGTTGTGCCTTACCAGGTCCAGTGGGGCTCGACAATCGAACATTAAAAAACTCTCAACAATGGATATCTTGTCTCTTGCATCGATGAAGAATTTAGCAAAATATGATACATGTGAATTATAGAATCTTATGAATCATCTATTTTTTGAATGCAAGTTGTGCCCAATGATGCAACCTAAGGGCATGTTTGCATAGGTGTAATGCGATCTGTTGCTCTTTGCAGAAGCTATGCTATGACATAGTGAGTTGAAGCATTGGGTGATGGTCGATTATTGACACAATAAGAGGTGGATACCATCGAGTGTTGTGGTCACTTTATGGACCCCACAAGTAGTGTGCATTGGATGCTCCTAGGCGAGTGCAGACTGTTTGCCTCACGTATGCACGACCCAATACTGTGTGCAGTCATGGGCGTAGCTCCAGTAACGCTTGGTTAGTGTCGTAGTCAAGCATGCACAAACCCTAACACATTTTGCACCATTGAACTTCCGCTTCTCTGCAGATCGCACGGTGCCTCAAATTGCCTTTAGTGGCTTGTCTATTGCAACAATTTCATCAAGGAAGAAGGCAAGTCTACAAAAAGAGCATTACTTTGTCCATGCACCAATAGAACATAGTGCTTAAAATTACAAAAAAGTCACACTTTATGGGTCCCACATGTAGCCTGCATAGGATGCCACTTGGTGCATGCAGACTGGCTTCCACATGCACATGTATTATATTGTTGTGGGTCCAATGCTCTACCATTCAAGCTGCTGTTACAATGCTCAGATAAAGTTGAAGCCAGGAATGAGCCAACATTGAAGGATCGAAAAGAAATGTCACTATGAATGCGTGGTTGCCACAAGCCAATTATCCTCGTGGTAACTTTTTTGAAACCTTTAGCTTCAAATTTTGAAAGCCTAAAGGATTGATAGGCCATGCTTTCATGGTTTGCATTTGTACTGGAAATTATAATCAAATAATTTTTTACTATTTAGTTTAACATGAGATTTTTGTTCTTATTTAGCTCATCTTAGAACACTTGCATTATCTTTTAACATATGTGTCACCTTAGCCAAACACCTTACCTGATAATGTCTTCTACATGGATTGACCAATCGAGGTGAGACTTGGAGCCAAAAGGAGGGGCTGAGCTCCACCTCCATGTCACAGAATAAATAAAATAATGTTAAAAGTAATGGTATTTCAATTTCGTCGATATGCTGACTTCAACTTATGTTACACCTCTCAAGTCATTTCACAAATTTGAACTAGAGTTAAGCTCAATAGGGTTTTCTTTGCCCATTAATTTTGTTAAGCTCATTCCCTTAGTTGTGATTTCATTGGATAATAAGCAAGGATAATGAGAATCTTATTAATCCATTCATAAACATCACTAATTAGATGATGCGACATTTTTCTATCTTAAGAGAGTCATAGTTACTCCTACTATTTACCTATATTTGGTTGAATTTCTTCACTTTGACATTTAGAACATTGGGCAAAAATCACATTGCATGAGCATCCTGAGGACCATGTAATGTTTAGTTTTAATTAAACAATTAGATTTGCCATGTTCATACCAATTCTAAGTTGATTGTTTGATGCATAGGGAAGGCCGTCATGGGGGGGGCATTCCTAATTTGTCCGCCAGCTGACATGCATAAACTTGGTCTCATCGTACGAGCAGCGCAAGTAGTCTGTCGACAACTGATGGGTTTGGGATTGGGATCCACGTGCCTACCCTTAGAGCCAATCCTTTTCCTGAAGTTATGGATCCATTTTGCTAACTTCCTTTGCCTACATTATACCATCAACAAGAGGCTGTTCACCTTGGAGACCTGATGTAGTTATGAGTATGACCTGGTATGGAAGGCACTTGACCATCTGGATTTTCAAGGGACATTGAGGGTGGGATCAGACATATCTCAACATGTAATGCTCTTTTAATCACTTTGCCTTACCTTTGGTCGAGCCATTTTCAGAGTCGATAGGTTGTTAAGGAGGAAAGATAACTCTTCTTGATCCTTTATTAACATCTTTAGACCACTTGATCTCGCCATCGACTGCCACATCCTAGATCAAGAATATTAACTCAACGCTCTTTTGAAGCTAATGCCAAATGACACTCTTTGATGGGTTTCCCCCATCTCTTAGGATTGACTAACCCATATGCAAGAGTAGTTCACATGAAACCTTTTTACTCTTTGACCTTCAAAGTTCTCATTTGAATAATTTCTACTACCACTAAGATTTGTACTAGCTCTTCGAACACACTGTAACCACAACATATATTTTTTGTGGTGCTGCTTGGACAAACTAGGTGATGTTGGGCAACTAGAAACAGTGATTAGGAGTAGCATACGACTAGGTGATGGTAGTTGGCTAGCAATAACAGACCAAAGGCACAAGAATTGAGGTAAATGATGACACATTTTAATATAAAATATGCTTGAAAAAATAGAGCAAAAATAATATAAATAATCATAAGAAAAAAATAGAGTGTCATAATTAATCCTTATGATTGACAAATATGACTAATCGAAATAAGATTAAGCTCAGGTATTGCTCCGAGTTCTACTAGAACTGGTGTGATACCAATAAGTATATGTTCTTGAGCTAATGCAAGATGCTCATATGTCATCCTCTCAATGTGAAAGAGAAGTTGGCTTGATGGTATCAGGGTGATGGGTATAATACTATTCTAATAGGTTTGCCATGATGTGGTGTAAGTCATCATAAGTAAGCTAGGAGTTCTTGATCGGAGGCTTGCCCTTCTAACAAATTAAAATTTTTTTAAGTATACAATCTTTGGTTAAAATTGTCTCATGATCTAAATTTTTTTTCACATTCTTCTTATTTACTCTTAGAGCTAATTAGTAGTATGAATGGGTTCACTTAACATGAGAGAATCAAGCTTAAATGACTAATTAGGTACCCTATGTAGAAAAAGAACAATAACAAACAAAAGGAGTTTCCATCAGTCAATTCACTATTCCTTTGTTAGTCACAAAAACTATGGTTTATCCAAAAGCCAATTGATGAAATTCACTTTTCAACGATAATTACTACACTTCTTATATGCATCATACTTTATTAACATTTTAGATCATTTTTTGATGACACTACATAAGCTAAGAAACAATAGCACATAGCTTAATTATCACATGCATTAAAAAGATATGATGTCACAGCAATTATCAAAGTTATAAGCAGGCTTCAATTAGAGAAGCATGAGATTCATCTTGTGTTATTTCATTACTATTTACATTATTATAAAAGTATAAGAAAAATTAAAATATGACATTAAAAAATGTATTCTTTAGAGACTCTTGGAAGAAGTAGATCTTACAATCACTCAAGTGCAAACCTGAACCTAACGGGCTAGCGATCCTAGTACAAAACAACAAAAGGAATAACAGCTTAAATAGAGGCATCCATGAAGGAAGAAGTAGATAATTATCTCATATTCACATGTGTAGCACATCCAATTCATGAGAGCACCATTAGTGGCTTGATCGTTAACATTAGCCTATTCATAAATCTAAACAAGAAACAAAATCACAACATTAAGGGAGAAGACATCCAATCATCCATTTAACAAAATCACAAACCATGACTTCTCTCATGCACCATGATATAGAGAATGTGTATTCAATTCATGATTTGAAGACTAAACAAGAATAAAAGGAGGATAGGTGTAAGACAAAAGAATGGTGTTTCTTGTTACACTCTCACCCAAAGCTCCTTTATTCTATAGTAAGATACTTTCACTCCTAAAAGAATATTTAATTGACATTCTTTTGTCTTGTATTCAACCTCCTGAGAGTTCCAAAGATTTGCTCTCTTCTAGAAACTCTGTCTGGTGTCGTACACTCTAACATTCATAATTGAAGTTAAGAGTTCATAAGCTCCACCTTCACAAGGGATTGAATAATAAATAATGTCCAATGAGTTAGGCCTTTGTATAAACTTAGCCTTCCCTTTATTTCCATCTAGAAAGCACTTGATCAACACTTTGAATCAGGCCAAAAAAACGTCACTTTTCACAACAATGGCTATGAACAACTCATTGTCACCATCATTCTTGCCTTTATTAGGTCATAATTTTGGAAGAAAATCTTATCACTTATTCTTTGTATACCCAAGTTTCCTCCAATGGTGACACATTTTAACTTTAGAAGCATTAAAATTACCCTTATTGAATGACCTCCATTTCTTTTTGCCATTGTTTATTGGAACTAGCATCATATTATGCTAACCCATCCTAAAATAATCATTAAAATCCTTGACTCTACCACTTCTATCCTAAAGTTTTCTCAAACTAAAACTTAGCATTGATTGACTTTGATGATTCTTCATAAGATTTATCAAATTAATCATAATGTTTGCTTGAACTTAATGGTTCTTCTAAAGTCTCTTATGTTAACCTTTAGCAGGTGTTTGGCAGCAATGGGTTAAACGGATTAAATAACCTAACCCAAAATTTACAGTCAAACAAATGTTAACTTAAAGCAGGATTAATTTAAAATTTAACCTATAAACAAAATTTAACCCTTTTAACCCTAACCTCATTCTTTTTTATGGTATCTTCTATTGTGTGATTCATGACATCTAGTGATTTTAGAATCTTTCCCTTTCTTATTCACCTTCCGTTACAAAGATCACTATTGTACCACTCAAGCTTTGTTGGAACTCGAACAATTTAATATATTTATAAAATACTTTTTTTTAAAATATTAATAATAATATAATTTTGTAATATTAAACAATTACATTATGAATATTTAAATTATGAATATTTTCTAATAATTATATATTCATAAATAACGATTTATAAAATTTTATATTATGTATATATTTATGAACAAAATATTATAATTATTTCTTACATAACTTTGAATTGAGTTAGTAAAAGATTTTAAATTATACTAATTTATTCTTAACTTAAAATATAAAATCAAACATATTTATTTTAACATAACTTAACCCAATATAATGACCAAATAAAAAATAATTCTAACTTAATCTAATCTAGTATAATACCCAAACATAAATTTTCTCCTAACATTACTAATATAAAGATAAATGTATTAAGCTAATCTTAATTTAATTAACCTCAACTATTACCAAATAAGCCCTTAGTTGCATTAGGGCTTAGCAATCTGATATAAAATGTCTTATAAACAAACTTTAGGTTTCCTAGACCTTAGCAGCTTCATCCTTAAATTCCCCAAAATGGCCCTTAAGTTTGCTTGATCTTGATGAGCCTTCCTAAGATTCTTCAAAATAGCCTTTAGCTTAAGCTTAACAGCCTTTCCCAAGGTTCCTTGAAAACAACCCTTGCACATATTTCACCTTATATGTCTCAACTCGAGTTTCTTAAAATTTGTACGCCTAAATCCCTTCTTGCAATCTCAATCAAGATTGCATTAAGGTGAGTTAATTAAAATCTATAACGCAAATGAATTAAATAAATACAATAATTATAAATGAGTTATTGCAACAATGGATGCACCAATAAGATGTCCCACCATACAGATGTACAATGCTTTGCCACTGTGCGTAGTTATAATCACTAATCTATGCTAGAGATTAACCTTACAAAAACTATCATAAATTCTACAACAAGGTATGATTAACCATAATAAATTCACATTTAGTAATTCTTTACAAAACCTCCTCGGATGAAAAAAAAGCCCATGACTTTTAACATTTATTAATTCTTTACAAAATCTCCTTGGATGAAAAAACCCATGACTTTTAACAAAGGATCCTAGCTACACAAGGTTGATAACTAACTTACACGGTATCGAGACAAAGGAACCTTGAGATCATGACAAAGCCCATTCTTTAAACTCAAAACATTCCCTTTGCACACAAATAATTTGCTTAGCCTTTGTTTGAAATTTTTCTCATAATTTGTGCAAGATTGACAACAAATAATTGAATTATCAAAAATGGCTAGGCCTTAAACAAAAAGCTCTCATTAGAGTGAAAAATTCACAAGCTACTTTCTTTCAATTTAAGAAGTTTAAAATAATTATATATTCAAATGTGACAATTTTTAACTTCAAACATAATCTTAAATCAACAATTCTCATTTCAAAAGAGTTCATGCCACTTTCTCCATCTCGCTTACTGGTCCCATTAGATGGAGCTCTTGGTTAGATGTTGAAATTACTCCAACCACATCCCTGAATAATTCATATATTAAGGAGAGCATTCAACTATGCAAATATATGATATGTTAGTTTCAATATTGCAATTGAAACTCTCACAAGTTGAGTCCATGGAAAGAAAAATAAGTATTTAACTAATCCAACTGTACATCAGCCTTCTATAATTAATCTTGTTAATGAAGATCAAAAGTACCACCATAAATTCTATTTTACAAGTTTGAGCCTATCAACACCAAATGAAGTCATAAGATTGCTATTATCCTGGCACCAATATATGTCCAATTGATAATCCCATACCCTTGACTCTTGTTGCTTCTCTCATAGAATGAAATTACCTTAGATTTGGTAATTCTCCAAAGAAATCCCCATAATTTCATTTTGTCTCATCATCTACATCAATAGTTTTTTTGCTTAATCAATAAAACAACTTCTACTTCCCACTGAGCCATATATTGTCCATAAGATACTTTGTCTCTCTTATTTGTAGTTCCACTATTTTTGCTCCTAAATATTATTATCAAAATGACAATGAATCACTCAAATACAAATCCAATCCATGACCCTATGCCACCATCCCCAAAGTGGATACATTCCCCACATTAACGATCAAGATGGGCTTGACTTCAAATTTTAGCAACAAAATAACAAAAAAGGGACAAAGGTTTCTTAAAGTATATTGTATCACAGTTGTATCGTCGATGTGTAGAATAAAGACACCTTACACCTTTGATGGACCTTTTTTCTCAATATATCTTCTTTTAACCATAATTTAGATTAAGAGAAAACAAAGGGAGTTGATGTGAAAATATTAAATAATATAATAAAAAAAGAAAATAGAGAATATAATCAAAACCATCTCTTATTTAAAAAATAAGAGAAAATCATATAAAATATTAAATAGTTTGCTCTCAATTATAGCAAAATTTGGAATCAAAGCATTAAATACCTCTATCAATGGCTTGGATGATGACCAAATCATAGGTTTCATCTTCAAAAAAATCAAATCCTTTTGAATCTCTAGCTCCTAAGTTCCTCAACATAGCTTAATACATGACTCTACATCAGATCTATCACAGCCTAATTTCTAACTCATGACACATGGCACTTGCTCAAATGGCTTCCTTGTCTTCTTGATTTTTTGCTTGTTGGCTTTTTCATCATTGCTAAAAAACTTTAGTATTGGTATCTTAGTGTCATTATGTTGTTGAAATCTTCTTTTCATATACGAATTTTTTTGGGTGTTTCTTTCATGACTAATATATAGTTGTAGGTATTCAAACAATCTTTTAACACGATTTGAACGATAATGCTTCACAACTTTATGAACAAATGATAATGTCTCACAATTTTATATGCAATTAATTCTCTTATATAATCTTTGGACAAAGCAATTTAGTTCCTTCATGCATGTTCAAAGAATGACCTTTGAATCACTCCCTCCTCTCGACAAATCAAATCCTTTGATATGATCAGCTTTGCATTTCTTCTTCTTCGCATTCTTCATTCATAAGGTAGAACTTGAAGTTTTGATACAATCTGATATGAAATAATTTGAATCGTTTCCAATTTCAATTTTCAAGATTGTTGCAAAAATATTGCATCATCTCTTTCCATACAAGTTAAGGGATTATTGACAACTCTTATTCTTTCTATTCTTTTATCTCCACACCAATCTCTAATTTGTCATCAATTGAAGAGGTGGGTGGTGCCCCTTTTCCATTTGATTTTTGCTAGACTACATGTATTCCTTCTTAGACCCAAATCTAATTTCAAAAGAAAATAGTTCTCTTATCACCTAGATCTAACACTAGAAAGATAATTCCATTGAGGAAGGATGAAAATGGAAGACAAAGAGCAGCAATTCAAACAAAAGAAAAAAGATGGGCCATTCATGAATGTGAGCAAACTCCTTAGACTTTCTTCTAAAGGTCTAATATTTATAGATGCATCTGGAGCTAGAAGCTTATCAACAATTTGTCATTATATATACTATTGCAATTTATAGAAGTTTCAAAGAAATTTTCATAAAACCTGTAAAATTCCCTTCAATATCCATAAGCAGAATCTTAATATGACCTACATCTTTTTGATAAATGTTATTGATTCCATATCATTTTCATGAAGACCACTCTAGGCTTCTATCTTGTCATCCTACATTGTTATCAACATAAGGGCTTCTTCTCTTAAATTCTCTTATAGAGATTTCCTAAACATGGCATTTAGGTATCTAGTGTCATGCCACTCATCCTGCTATGTTTTTTGTGGTGCTGCTTAGACAAACTAGGTGATGTTGGGCAACTAGACAACAGTGATTAGGAGTAGCATACGACTAGGTGAAGGTAGTTGGCTAGCAATAACGGACTGAAGGCACAAGAATTGAGTTAAATGATGACACATTTTAATACAAAATATGCTTGAAAAAATAGAACAAAAATAATATAAATAATCATAAGAAAAAATAGAGTGTAATAATTAACCCTTATGATTGACAAAGATGAGTAATCAAAATAAGATTCAGCTCAGGTATTGCTTCGAGTTCTACTAGAACTGGTGTGATACCAATAAGTATATGTTCTTGAGCTAAATTTTTTTTTCACATTCTTCTTATTTACTCTTAGAGCTAATTAGTAGTAGGAATGGGTTCACTCAACATGAGAGAATCAAGCTTAAATAACTAATTAGATATTGGATGTGGCATCTTGCACGAGACTAAATCCTTTATATTGAAGGTTGCATTCATTTCATACTCTTCTGTCAAATCTAAAACATATGTATTAGTTTTTAATTTTTGAACAATTCAAACAGGTTCAATTACATAAGCTTATAATTTCTTATAAACTTTGAGAGAGAACTGTTCTAACCTAACTCTAATTATAACACATTCTTTTTCATAATTTTTTTAACTTTCTATAAGCATATGTTAATTTCTTGTTTTTTTGTTACTTAGATTACTTTTTTATATTTTATTTTATGTAATGAAGAGACATGAGAAGCAAAAAAAGAATCATAGACAAAAGTTTGAAAGTCCACTAGTAAGGGAATAAAATAAATTGGAGATATAAGCTTATTATCATGAGAAATTTTGAATAGACTTAGACTAATACTACGATTTACAAAATTATTATATGCAAATTTGTCTCGTGATAGCAATTGATCTCAAAGCTTAGGCTGTTCTCCTATCAACCTATGAAGAAGATTTTTTAGACTATAATTTACTACTTCTGTTTATCTATTCATTTTTGGGTGGTCAGTTGAAGAAAATTTTAGCTGATCTGAAGATCGATACCCTGCAACACATGCTGGGCCTAGTGCCACCAGGCAGGTATGGTACCATACCCTGCAACACATGTTGGGCCTGGTGTAAATCATGATGGAGTCATAGCACATAATACCAGGCAGATATCTGATCTGAAGATCGATACCCTGTGACACACGCTGGGCCTGGTATAAACACTAGGCAGATATCTGATCCGAAGATCGATACCCTGCAACACATGCTGGGCCTAGTGGTGAGGATAATGTTCTCTGGGAATCCTTTTTTACTACCATTTTAAATCATAATTCCAAACAATTATGCCATATTGTTACACCATTGTGTTTGATGAGTCAAGCATAAATGTGTATATTTTATTTGGGCTTGATTTTAAGTAAAATTGTTAATAATTAATTAAATCAAGTCATGTATTTTAGATGTCTAAAATAATGGTCTCTAAGGACCTTGAGGTCATGGCATACTTCAAGGAAATTTGAGACATGCACAAGATTTTTTATAATTGAATTTCTTTTTATTTCTCTTGAATTTGATATGTCCAAACTTTGAGATTATGAGACACACTAGTAGTATTAACATTTAAAAATATTTTAAATTTATTTAATACTGAATTTTGATTTTTGGGCCAAGCATATTTGACAAAATGTTTAGACATTGGTTTTTGATTTTTTATTATTATTTTGGAATTGTTTTTCATGAATTTCTTTTCATAGCTATTTAAATAACTTATAATACTATAAGAATATAAAATGATTTTTATACACTTATATTCAAATTTTTGGCACAAAAATTCGTCAAAAATACCCTAAAACAGCTGAAGTCTCGGGAAAATACACTGTAGCAATGGGCGGGTCGACCCGGCGCGAAAACAGCCCGTCCAGGTCTTTTAGAAATTAAAAATTTAATCTAAAACTAAAAATTTGGTTGACCCGAAGAGGCCGAACCAAGCCCGCCGAGAGGAGCTCGGCAAGCGCTGGTCAACGGTCAAATCAACAGTGCCTAGCTAAGCCAAGCCCGCCCAAAGCCCGCCGAGAGGAGCTCGGCTAGGTCAAACTGCAGCGCGGTCAACGGTCAATGAACAATTCTTGGCTAAGTCAACCCGAACCAGGTGGTGAAGTCCCGGTCAAGGAAGGGGGGAGCCAGCCCCACAGAGGCTCGAAAGCTACAGGGCGCACATTGTTTATAAAGCAATGCGCCAATTTCGTTTCTGCAGTGTGGGACTAAAAATCCCACCTTATAACTTCGACAGGATCCAAAGGCGCAGATCAAGCCCGCCCAGATCCAACGGGCGAGAATTGTTTCGAACGGCTGTTTCGCAAGGTTAATCGGCGCCGTTCGTTCACCGCGCGGATCCAAGGCTCCAGATCAAAATCGAACGGCCGTTTAATCGGCGTCGTTCATTCAGCGCCCGGATCCTACGCACGGGATTAAATCGCGTAAACAGTAATCGCGAGATTTAATCCGTGCCGTTCGATTACGCGCCCGGATCCAACGCTCTGGATTAAGCCCGAACGGTAAAATGCTTAAATCAATCTGCGCCGTTCGTTTTTGGGCCTGGATCGGACGGTGGCTGCTTTCCGTCCATTGCCCAAACGGCTAATTAATTTTTGGAGCCGTTAGGGGTGTTTTTAGAGCTCAAATTTTGGCTCTATAAATAGGGAAAATTTATGTATTTTTTAGTTTAACATTTGTTAAATTTTCCAAAGATTTCAGATCTCAAAATTCGAGCACTCAAGCAAAAACGGTGCATCCAAGCTCAAATAGCAAAGCGGCAAGAAAGCTTTTGGAATTAGAGGTTTTTGAATTGTTTCTCAATTTCTATCCCTCTAATTTGTCGATTGTGTGTGCCTCCTCTTTTCTCCTATTTCTCTTAAGTTATTTGCCAATTTTTCGTATTTTTCGTTTTGGGGCAAGGGCATCCCGGCAGTTGTGCAAAAGCCCCGGGTTTGAGTTGAGCCCGGTAAAAACTCAAGTAGGTTTGGGATTAGCCGTAGTAAAAATCCCAAGTAGGTTTGAGGTGAACCGTAGGAAAAACCTCACTTGTAATCGGTGCATTTAGTGGATTTTTCCCAACACCGGTTGGGGGTGGACGTAGACTCGGTTTTGAGTCGAACCACTTAAAAATTTGTGTGTTCCACTCTCTTTACTCTTGCTTAAAGGTTTTTAAGTTTAGTTTTGAAATTCGTAAAATTTTTAAATACACAATTCACCCCCCCCCTCTTGTGGGATTTCCTTAGCACGAAACACTTCACATATCAAAAGACCTTTCATGCCATATTGTTTCTTCCTTTTTATTTCATTATCATACCATGTTATTTCTTCCTTTTCAGTTTTCATGCAAATGCATAAGTAATCCATACCATAGTATTTCTTCTTTTTTATGCCATAAACAACATATGCAACAATCAAAATACTATAACAGTAAGAAAAGCATGTAAAAATATATAATATTGTGTTACATTACAGGGTTAGGAATTTATCTATTAAGATGTATAAAATCTCATTTAGTGCTTACATCACAGGTCATAAAACCACTGCACCTAAAGATAGGAATGGTGCTGCTACAGAAGAGTCATTTCCAAGAGATGTGTGAGAGGGAAAGTTTTAGTGTGATTAAATGTTTAAAAACATGTCTTTATATTTATACTTTGGATTTTGAGTTAGTGTTTGGCTTACCGTTGGGTCCCCACCTTGGGTTTGTTTATTTGTCCTTACTTAGATGCTGTATCTCACGACTCTGATGTTCATTTTGTGATCTAATGGTATTGAAGTAGGTGGGGGCTTGACAACAAAATTTCCATCTGAGTGAGGACAATGAAGAAAACCCAAGGTAGAGACCCGACAGTGAGACAAACACCAACTCAAAAATCCAAAATATATAATAAAGACATGTTTTTTTTCAACTTTAATCACACTAAGCTCTCCCTTTTCTCACACATCTCATGAAAAAGGCTCTCTTGTACCAGCATCATTCCCAGTTCTAAGTGCAGTGGTTGCATGACCTGTGATGTAAGCACTAATGAGATTTACAAATCTTAGTAGATAAATCCAGATAGTTAACCCAATGAAAATAAATACAATGAATAGTACAGATGAATCATATGCATAAAGCTCAAACTATACCGATGTCATATATAATATCAAATGAAAAACCAAAGAAAAATAAAAAGAAATGCCAGTTCCTTATATGTGTGTTATAATCGGGCCCAATTTCCTTTGACGCATTATCCTCTGGATCCAATCAAGCAAATGACCTCCAACCGGCATCCAACCAAGCATATAACACTAGGCAGATATCTGACCCGAAGATCGATACCCTGCGATCCAACACGCTGGGCCTAGTGCCACCAGGCAGGTATGGTACCATACCCTGCGATCCAACACACTGGGCCTGGTGTAATCATCATGGAGTCATAGCACATAACACTAGGCAGATATCTGATCCAAAGATCGATACCCTGCGATCCAACACGCTGGGCCTAGTGGTGAAGATAATGTTCTCTGGGAATCTCATTTTTTTATATTTGTCATTTCCCAAACATCGATCAATGCCATATCAAAAGACCTTTTATGCCATATTGTTTCGTCTTTTTCTTTAGCATATTGTACCATATTATTTCTTTCTTTTTTAGTTGTCATGCAAATGAAATAAACATCAACATATATAACAACCAAAACACCATGTAACTGAAAGAAAATCCTGTAAAGCAAACATATAGTAGTGTGCTACATCATAGAGTTAGGAATTCTATCTACCTGGATTTACTGTACCAAATTTTCTTATCCACTTCTAATTTGTCTTAATATCCTACAAGCCCATAAATGCAAACATAATCAATTTAAAATATACTTACTAGCCAAAATTACTTTCTAAAAGCTGTTCCCAAACGCTTCCCCAAAAATCCCAAAATTTCCTTCATTAAATTTCCGATATTTTGGCTTTCGTTGGTACTGTAGCCAAAATTGCTTTTCTGAAAGCTTTCCCAAACATGAAAATCCAAAAATCCCGACGGCTAATTTGTTCTTGCTGGATTTTTTTTTTATTTCCGTCACGTGGACCGTCCGCGCCCCACGCGCCCGGTTCAGCAGTGCAAACCCAGTCCAAAACCTAGATCGGTTTCTTTTATATTTATTTATTTATTTCTCTCTCTCTCTCTCTCTCTCTCTCTCTCTCTCCTCTACGTCCGGCGAAGCCAAAATATTTAGCCGGCTAACTCGAAATCTCTTGCGTCTCTCACCGGCCAATTGACCACCACTCACCGGAAAAACTTCTAGAACCCGACGACAAAACAAACAAAATTCTCACCTTCGTCGGTCGTCGCCGTCGCGTACCGGAAATCACGAAAATCCTCGCCGGTCGTGGCTGTCGTGTGCCAAAACTCATTAATCCTCGTCGGATGCTATGTAGCGTGCCAGAACTTTCCTAAGCTAACAACAGCTCTCAGAAATCTCGCCGTCGCACTTCGACAACCTCCCCGCAATCGTGTTCTTTGCAGAAATGCTTTTGAAAACGCACCTTATTTCGACTTTTATAACGCGGTCGGAACCGCCATGAACCATTTTTTTTTTCATAAAACCCATTCTAAATCAGGTATTTGCAAAATATATCATCTGTCAAATCGAATTTGAACTAAGCCGACATTTAACTATTACAAATCTATCCTCAACGTTACAAATTTATCCCAAATCTTTAAAAATTCATAATTTATTCATTAGAGCTCCAAAAATTAAAAATTAAACATCGTTGGATTCATCTCAAAAAGCTCTTTCTTTTAAGCAAATAAAATAAATAAAATAAAGAAAACTAGGGCTGTTACAATCTTCTCTCCTTTTAAAAATTTCGTCCCAAAATTTAGAACAGCTCTAGATACCGAGTGATCATATATGTCTCTGCTTCCCATGTAGCTTCTCTTTCTGTTGATATTTATTTCATTTGCATGACAACTAAAAAGGAAAGAAATAATATGGTACAATATGCTAAATAAAGAGACGAAACAATATGGTATGAAAGGTCTTTTGATATGGCATGGATTGATATTTGGAAAATGACAAATAAAATAATGGCATTCCTAGAGAACATTATCCTCACCACTAGGCCCAGCGTGTGTCGCAGGGTATCGATCTTCGGATCAGATATCTGCCTGGTATTATGTGCTATGATTTCATGATGATTTACACCTGGCCCAACATGTGTTGCAGGGTTTGGTACCATACCTGCCTGGTGGCACTAGGCCCAGCATGTGTCGTAGGGTATCGATCTTCGGATCAGATATCTGCCTAGTGTTATGTGTTTGGTTGGATGCCGGCTGGAGGTCATTTATTGATGATAATTGGATCTAGAGGATAATACGTCAAAGGGAATTGGGCCCGGTAATAACACACTATATAAGGAACTGGCATTTCTTTATGGTTTTTCATTTGGCATTACCTTATATATATGACATCTGATATGATTTTCTCTTTATGCATATGATTCATCTGTGTTATTCATGGTATGCATTTTCATTTATATTGGGTTAACTATGTGTATTTATCTATTGAGAAGTGTAAAATCTCATTTAGTGCTTACATCACAGGTCATGAAACCACTGCACCGAGAGATAGGAGTGGTGCTGTTACAGAAGAGTCATTTCCAAGAGATGTGTGAGAGGGAAAGTTTTAGTGTGATTAAATGTTTAAAAACATGTCTTTATATATATACTTTGGATTTTCTTTGAGTTGGTATTTGTCTCACTGTCGGGTCCCCACCTAGGGTTTTCTTCATTGTCCTCACTTAGACGTTGTATCTCGCGACTCTGATGTTCATTTTTTTGATCTAATGGTATTGATGTAGGTGGCGGCTTGACAAGGTTTTGGTAAGATACTATGGTCATTAGGATACTGTGCAATTTAACTATTTTATTGAAAAAAATCTTAACTTCATGGGTGGCTTCCAAGGTCTTACAATAAGGGATAAAATGAATTAATATAGAGAAATGATTAACAATCACAAGGACAAAGTCATGCTTAGATGAGGTATGAGGTAATTTAAGTATAAAATCTATACTTATGTGCTCCCATGACTTGTTAGGTATAAGTAATATAATGTAACATCCTTAACTATATTTAAAGATTTTATAGTTGTGAATGTGTGACATTGGGCTATAATAAATATAATATGATGTGTCATTATAGGTTAATAAAATATCTTTGAGATGTCTCTAAGAGAATCTCTCTCAAAATCATCATAATCTCCCAACTTGTATTTTTCAAATTAAAAAATTTCTAAGTGATGAATTTAAGATATATAATCTATTATTCTTATATAAGTATTCATCTTTCAAAACTAAAATCTCTAAATAAAAGGTTTGGAGTTGATTTCATTTCTTAATAAATTAACTTAAAGTCAAGATATTTAGGATAATTATTTTTAAATTGGTCAAAATTTGGGATCTTTACAGATAAAATGGTCAATTGGTAAACATGCTAAGTGTATTAGGTACTTTGTTTTCTAAGCCAGGCTCTTGTTTAATAATGAGTGTAAACTCCTTGATGTACTTGAATCATTTGACATTTCTATGACTAAGGTATTACTAAAATTTAGGAACCTAAGTACCTCATGATCAAAGTATAGGACAAATTTTTTGGATAATAAGTAATGTCTTCAATGTCTTAATGATTGAACCATGACATATAGTTTCTTTTTATATGCAAAATACTTTTTTCTAGCATTATTAAGTTTCTCATTGAAGGAGGTAATAGGATGTTTATCTTGACTAAAGACACCACCTATCTCTACTCCTGATGCATCACATGCAACCATAGAGATAACAGAAAAATCATATAGTTTTAATATGAATGTCTTAGTCATAGCCTTTTTCAACTTTTTAATAGCCAGGTATATAAATTTGGTCTAAGTAAATTTACCAAACTTAGTACGATCAATAATCGGTGTGGCAATATACTTAAGTATTTAATAAATCATTGATAGAAGGTGGCCATACTATGGAAGTTTCTAATGTTATGAATTATTTTTGGAGTAGGTCACTTCATAATTTCCTTGACTTTATAGGGTCGATAGACAATCTTTTAGAAGAAATTATGTATTCTAAGAAGGTAATGTTGGTTATGAAGAATTCACATTTATTTAGATTAACAAATAAATGTTTCTTTCTAAGAGAGCTACATAATTTGTGAAATTGTCTAGGTGATCTTCAATAGACTTGATATAAACCAAAATATCATCAAAATAAACTACGATAAATTGTCTTAAGTATGATTTTAGAAGATAGGTCATCAATCTCATGAATGTACTTTGTGTATTTGATAATCCAAATAGTATCACTAACCATTTATACAAACTGCCTTTAGTCTTAAATACTATCTTTTATTGGTCTCTTATTTTAATCTTTATTTAATTTCAACTATTTTTTAGTCTATCTTAGAAAATATGCTAGTACCTAACATTAGATCTAAGAGATCATCTAAATGAGAAATAAAAAACTTATATTTTATTATAATTTTGTTAATTGCTTGACTACCATCATACATCCTCCACATTTCATTCTTTTTGGGTAATAAAAATGCAAATACAACATAGAGATTGATACTTTATTAGATAAATCTCTTTTTAGGTAAGTCTCCTAACTGATAGGTTAACTTAGTATGAGCATCTAGGTTTAACTTATAATGAGGAAGGTTGGGTAGGCTTGCATTAGGAAATTTGTTGGGTAAATCATTTGAGAAACCATTAAAAAAATTCATTCAATAAGGCTTATACAATAAGTGGTGGAACTAGTAAGGCGACGGTTAAGTTTTTAACTATAAAAAAACTAAATTA
The DNA here is from genome assembly GCA_023846275.1 of Vanilla planifolia. Classification (NCBI taxonomy): domain Eukaryota; kingdom Viridiplantae; phylum Streptophyta; class Magnoliopsida; order Asparagales; family Orchidaceae; genus Vanilla; species Vanilla planifolia. Next base: position 14,848,095 of record CM043876.1, on the reverse strand, counting down.
AGTCTCCTTGATCAAGGGTTTTCCTAAGCTAAGATAACGTGAACAAGCTCAAATTCTTTATATTTCTTTTTTCTTTGTTCTTGAGCTTAGAATTTTATATGAAATTATTAGACTTAAGTTCTTAGGGTTTCTCATGAGGTTGGACAAGATGTAATGTGATGGGTTTTTTATGAATAAAAAACATGTGTCAGTCTTACCCTTCAAGTTACATCTCTATTAAAAAGTTAGTCTTTCAAGGATAAGATGACCTACTTGCATAGGTATAATATTATATAAAATCTCATCACTATATCTACCTAATTTCAAATGTACACAACATTATTGCTTAATAGGTATAAAGTTTTATCTATATATGACATAAAGTAGGGGTTTGGGTGTTCTAATAAAGAAGCTTTTATTCTCTTAATAGTCTTAAGGGATATTGTATTATTACAACTAATATTATTTAAGATCATCCTACATAGTTGTGATGTTAGTATTAAAAATGTTGGTGCACCTCTAATCGTCTTATAGTTGCAGGGTTGTAAGGGTGCACCTAACCATCAGCACTATAAAATTTTTCATATTTTTTAATTCTTTCTGAGCTTCATTATCAAGAATTATGTTTTCTTCTTTTTCTAATTTTTCTTATTCATTATCACTATCTAGGTTCATAATCATGACTCTCTTTGGGCAGTTTGTGACTATATATTTCTTTTCATGACACTTAATATAGATGATTTTAGATTTGGTGGTTTAGAACTTAGTACATTAGTTTGAAGAATGGTTTGAAAAAGTGGATGGTAATGTAGGTTTGGAAAGTTTAAAAGCTATGGTGGAGGGAATAGATGAAGTGAGTACAAGTGGATTGAGAAATAATGGTGTAAGTTTTTGGAGGAGATGGATGGTCATTTTTCTTAAAATAGAAGGCTCTACTTTTTTTCTACATTTCTAACTATGCAATAGGTTTTCTTTAAAGTAGTAATATTTCTCAAGTTAAACTCTTCCTATGTGTTTCCCTTTAAACCTATCCTAAAATGATGGGGTACTACATGCTCGAGTTCATCTATATCATACCTAAGTTTATAATTCTTAAATTTGTTAACGTACTATTCAACAGATCTATAATTTTAACAAAATATTTACCATTTATCTAATAATTTAGTATTATAGGTTATGAGAACAAACCTATTATATAACCTAACTTTAAGATTTCTCCAAGTTTGGGATATCTTTTCATTATTATTAGCATATTATCATTTTAAGTTTATAAAAAACTTATAGACTATAATAGTGAATTTAGTCTTAATAAATTGATATTTTTGTTCATTTATTTGGTGTTAATTAAAATAATTATTTATATCAGTTTGCCAATCTATGCAATTTTTAGAATTAAAATTATCATCAAAGTTGGGACATTCAGTTTCATCTTAGGGATATGCTCTTTCTCTCTCTCTCTCTCAATATCTCTTAAGTCTTTCCTCACAAGACATATCTAGATCATCATTTTGGTCTGATTCATTGAAAGGTTCATTTCTTCTTTTATGATCATAATTTTTCCTATTAATATCTTGGTTGAATTCATTAAAAGAATCATCATGTTTTCTATGGTTCTTACTTCTCATAGGATTTTCTTTTTCTAGATTATTAGGTGTTTCATTTCTTCTCTTATTATCTCTTTCTCTTCTAAAATTTGGTTCACTTTATTAGTTTAAGAGAATTTATCCCATCATTTGAATGAGTTAGGCTATTAATTGGATTATTTCTAACATAATATTTTGGTTTAAGTTCTATCTTTAGTTTTAGATTAATTCTTAACTTTGATTTATCATTTGATAAGACCTATCAAACCTTATGATCAAACAAAGAATTGAAACACAAAGAGATATCAAGGAAAGAAAATAATGGGGTATCTTCTTTTCTTTTTAAAATTATGAAAGAGAAGTGACCATAACTATAGACTACCAAAACTGATATAGGGCGACTTCCAAAAAAATAACCAATCATCAGGGTCCTATTTTTGCCAGACCACCTCTTAGACACAAGTAGATGATTTCCAAGAAAGATAGTAGGGAGTTGTATCACTACTTTTATATTACCTCTTAAGACAAAAGTTTATCCAAAATTAGTTAAGAGTTCTTAGGAGATATATTAAACAAAAATGAATAAATATTTTTTTATATTAAGTAAAAATTGTGAGCTATGATACAAAATTTGATATAAGACAAATTAAACTTCTACTAGGGTCTAATTTGAAGCATATGATACGAAATATTTTTAAAAGATTATTAAAAAATATTAAAACATATTATACATTAATTAGGATTAAGTGACATGTATGATATTTTAGAATTATTTAAATATTATTATCTAAACTTATAATATAAATTATTAAGTAGAGTAGGTTATAAGATATTAAGATTTAAACATAAAGTTTTACTAAGTAGTTTTTTTCACATCTAATTCATACATATAAAATAGAGAATTTAAGATAAATTATATATGAAATACTTTAATAAAATAAAAAATAATCCTAACTTTATATCACAATCTAAAAAATATACAAAAAGAGTATAGCTTTTTTTGTTATAATGGCTTATAGTTTTCTTTAGGATTGGCATGTGGAGCACCAAAGATAAAAAATGGCAATGAAGTTGAGGTTTGGGTTAATGAAAAAAGCTTGCTTAAATGGGTAACAAGATGATAGGCTAAGATTTGAGGCATTGTTGAGGGTAGCAGTTTGGTGTTTTGGTTGAGAGTATAAAAGAGTGAGTGAAGACTTGAAGATATTGGAAGAAGTGAGAATTTATTTGATTATTGACTCTTCTAGTGGAAGGTTTCTTACCTTTGATCATTGTCCTCAGAATATGAGTGGAAGTTAGAATCTCTCTAGCTAGAGTTAGACATACACTCTTCTCACAAAGGTGTAAGCACTCAAATAAGAAAAGTTTCATTCATTAATAATAACATTATATTAAGAGAGTCACTTCTATTTATAGATGAAAGAGAGTTCAATAACTATGTAAGAGAAAAAGGAGAATTAAGTAGATATCTTGGGAACAACTAAGTATGAGAAAGATGAGAAGTTAACATGGTAAGAGATGATTTTGAAGTTAAATTATTAGAAAAATCTAAAAGAGATATTTAGAACTCTAAGATATTAACTCTATGTGGGTATAAAAAAAGATGATTTTGAAGTTAAATTACTTGAAAATCTAAAAAAACATTAACTTCAAGTGAGTCACTTACATTAAATACAGAATATTAAAGTACATTAAATCTTTAAAATTTTAAGAAATTAACTCTAGGTGGTTCAATCACATTAAATATAATATATAAAAATATATGAAAAAATAATGAAATTAAAAAAAATGATGTAATCATGCAACATGACGATTGAATGTCAATGACTATGCGACTAAGATATCAGTAGTGCATAAGACAGATGATAGTGGTTGACGGCGATTGGAGGGTCGGTGGCTGCCGAGTGGCCAGGCAATGTTGGGTGGACAGGGAGCATCGGGTGCCTTGGCCATGGTGGGAGACCAGTTGATGTTGGGTAATCAGGTGGGAAAGATCAGGAGTAGCATACAACCAGGTGATGGTGAACGACTAGCGATAGTGGACAAAGTACACATAGGAATTGACATTAATGATGACTCATTTTACTTCATAATATGCTTTGGATGAACAGTGCTAAAATAGCAAAGATAATCATAGAAAAAAATAAAGTGTCATAGTTGACACCTATAGTTGACAAAAATGACTAATCGAAATAAGATTTGACTCAGGCATGGCTTCGAGTTTGAATGAGACTAGTACAATACCAACGAGTGTGTGTATGTATGTTAACGTAAGATGCTCCTATATCAAAATCATTATGAATAAATATTACTTCATTTTTTCATTACAATTTTATTATCTTATACAATGGAATAGATACATCATATTATATAAACAAGGGATAGTATATTTACAAATTAACCTAAGACCATTTATTACTCACATGAACTTAATTCCTAATATTTCTAGCCATATAGGCTAACTTATCATCACATTAAATCTTGAACTAGGCATACGTCATATTCTTAATCATGTATCCACTAGCTTTTCACATATTAATTTTTCTACAAGATTAGTAAAATTCATCTTTGGCTATATCAACTTAAGGATGATCATCTGATCATTAAGTAATAGCTTCATAGTATATCTTGGATGACTGTTTATTCTTCTCATTATATAATTTTTTTGCCTTTGACATGGTTGTTTGGTGATGCATAGACATTTGGTGCTCTCTTTTATCAATTATAGCCACCATAAATGACATAAGGGTTGTTAGAGATCCCTTACTTTCTATCAGATTTTTTCATTTATTTTGAAAGTTTTTGATTTTTTTGTATTGTATTTATGTATTGAATATACTTAGCATATATTTGGATATATGTGTCATTATCTGAATATATAAGGAGCATTAGGATTGCTTGTATATTGATTAACCAGCATAAGAGTTTAAAGCCCAAAGATTATCTAAGGTCCTAATTCATTATCGAAAGGTAGTTTGAGTTTACTGAGAGGATTTTACAACTTGTTGACCTCATTCTATCTTTTAAGTGTCCAAGATGACTTCTAGCTTTTGTATGCACATTTTAGTAATTATTTGGTATTATTAGTGTAATGCCCTTCTATTATCACCTAATTTTTAATCTATTTTTTTTCTTTTCCTTTTGATCATTTAGAAAATATTTTATTTTGTAAAAAAAATTAATCTAACAACGTTTTTGGCATAAATAAAACAAAGATCGTATCAATCGTAAGGGGGCCTACTTTGGGATTTCTTTTTAAACATTAGATGATTGCTTAAAAATTAACTTTCTTAAACATAAATAAAGGATCACATATATAAAAGAGTTTTTACATAAAAAATTAAATGAATAATTCTATCAAATGTCAAACCAATATATTAGTTATCATAGTAACACTAATACAATACACATGATCCAAATCTTAATACGTCCATTTATGATGAAGTAAGAAACTTATATCTAATGAACTCTCATTACTTTCTTAGAGTTTTTTAATGTCATTATTAGTATCTATAATTATTAAGGCAAAATGAGTTAAGCTAATCATCATAAGTTTAATAGGCAAAATCTATATAACAAAAATATGAAGTAATAAAAAATTGGGTCATATCATATACTTGGTGCAAATAAATAAATATACAATAATAGACATAAAATAAAGTATAAAAAATAAGTTTAACATACCAATGCAATATTCTCTCTCTTTAAATTAGACATATCATATTGCTTTTCAATTAATTTGACCCATTTTTTATTTTTTCATTTAAACTCGTAATTCTTATAACCTTTTATACAACCTTCTTTTTTCTTTTTACCATCATATTTATTTTTTGTCTCAAAATAAATGATATATATTTGATTTTTCTTTTATACTAATATTCACCTTTAGATGATACTTAATAAGATATACTCTTATTTTAGATTTCACATTCAGAAGATACCATAAAGCAAGATATCCCATGTCATTTGTTTTATTATTAGGTTCCACTTTTGAACAATTACCTTAGAATGAGATACAATCATTTGATAACATAATTGCCATTATTTTTTATTTCAGAGATTTGTTCTTAAAGACTAATATTTGCTTTTAAAATTTATAATCTAGTTTTGACACATTTTTAAAAACTCAATGTATTTATTTAATTTAAAATCTCATTTTCTTTTTTTAACTTCCATGCATTTATGTTATATGAAATATGTCACATATGGTTACATTTTTTATACTACTTATAAAAATGATAAACTATCATTAAAATGCTTATGCAAGTAGATTAAATAATAAAATTTAAATTGTTTGGCATTTATATCAATCATTGCAACCATATTATGTTGATCATCTAAAACATTGTATTTTATAATTTAACAAAAACCTTTTTTACATTACAACATAACAAAGAAAAACATATATCGTCTGTATACTTTTCATTCTAAACATATGAATACTATCTCAACTAAGGACTACTATTGAATCTCAATATACACTACTTCGTAATTTAAGGTCTAGAGTCTAAGAAATTAGAGACATTAAGTTACACAAAATGCCTATCTAAATACATGTTATAGTGGTCTTGCATTGTAATTAGTTCTTCCTCTTTGTTTGTGCCATTTGCCCAAATTCTTAAAATCAAATCTCTTTTTTCTTCCTTCAAAAACCTTTCTGAAAATACCTTTCATTTCCCTTTGATTAACTCAAAGAAGTCCTTCATTCCTCTCATAATAGCTCTTTCAAGAAATTTCTTTTCCCTTTATCCCACAAAAGATTTCTTATCTACACTTGTCCTCTCTCTCTCTCTGTCCTTCCAAAAATTTGTCTTTAAAAACCTGTCGATAATGTAGATCCTTTTTATTCCCATTCCTCAAAATAAGGGAAAATAAGATTTCACATTTTCTTGCTCCCTCTTACCACTTCAGCCATAGGGTAAATAATAATACAAAATATTGTTAAGGTTTAGTTAAAACTTAACCCTAAGTGTTTTTTTTTTAATTTTTTTTTATCAAAACATTTTTCAAAATTCTTTTAACCACTTTTAATAAACTATTTGATGAGCTTCATTTGTTATTTAAATTTCATAATTTTTTATATCATTTGATACTTTTAATAATGTTTTTAAAATCTATATAATAAATATCATATTGACTTATTATTTTATGATTGTAACACTTTGTTCTAATATTGAAATAATTTTAAAGCTAAGCTTCACTACTAGTCTTTTATCTTAGTCTAATTTTATAATGTTTTAATATTCTTTGACATTTATATTACTTTTTTATATGTATTAGTATTAGAATTTAAATTATTATTAAATTTTTATTTATTTTGATCTTTTATTTTATAAGCTAGACTTAGATTTTTATAGACTTGATATTATTAGGCTCCTGATAATTCATATTTCTTATTTAAAGATTTATTTTCCTCCTTTTAAATATTGTACATCCTTTTGATGTTGTATAATTTTTATAAAAATTTAATAAATCCTTAGAAATTAATAGTGACTATAAAAGGATAACTTGATATATTTTCTTATCTATGATGATGATTATATCTTTTGTCCTCCCTATCAACTCCGATCACCTTTGTGATTATTATATTTTGTCAATTTAGATATTCGATAATTCTATATCTTAAAAATGATTATCTAAGTATTTTTTTCTCATTTTAGGATGTTAAAACATATATTGCATACACATTTTTAAATTGCCTCTTGCACTTTCTAGATTATAGTAAACTATCACATGAAGACAAACAATATTTTGTGATTTAATTCATGTTGGTATTACTACTAAGTCAGATAAACCACTCAGTGATGTCATTAGATCACATTAGTCTATAATTATGAAATGATAATTATAAACAAGAAACTCTTATAACAAAATAAATAATTATAAAATGCATCTTAAATAATGTAATTCAATCTTTTAAAAATAGGAAAAGAGCTATCTATCATTTTGTGCCTCCATGATAGATAAAACATCATTTCTTTCTTATTTTGTTATCTCCTCTACATCAATATTTGTTCTCAAATATTCTACCATCTTTGAGAGAGCATACATTGAGTCTAAAAATACAAAGATGAAAGTTTTGTAAGATGAAAATTCATCATCTCTTTCTCCCTTTTAGCAGCCATTGGGACATTTTCTTTTTGCATTTGCATTGTTGTCTCTTTCTCTTACATATAAAATGTAAGTATTTAAACTAATACATTAATAAAGTACAAATGTTCCAAAGTTTATTTATAACTCATGAACTTTTTTCTTCCAATGGAACTCAATAATATTATTAAGAACATTGTTCATAATGTGTCATAAGAGCTCCTCAGTCTAACTCAAGCCAAATGGTTTTAAAAATCCATCTCACATTGCTCAAGTAATCAAATCATGCATGTTAAGGATAAAAAAAAGAAATGTTGATATGATTATACACATAATGAAGATAAAAATACGTGGAACATTAAAAGATATTATCTAAATTTCTTGAGCATCCTTTTCTTAAATGGGTGCAAAAAATGGATGCCACTAATTATTGAAGAACAATAAAATTAGCTTGAACTCTTGTCCTAATCTCCTCTATAAAGGATAAGAAAAGAGGTTCCTATGCTCCTCAAATGACACATTAGTCATAACTGTAATATGCTTAGTGCCAACACTTTAACCTCTATAATATTTAGGTTTGTTTATTCTTTGACAATAACATGTTCCTTATTCATTCTATTGAGAGTAATTTCAAATAACAAGTTTTTTTTTTTTGCAACAACAAAGGGGATCTCTGAAATATGAGCTTAGGAAAACTATGTAAAGTGTGGTGAGGATTGATGAGGCTGAATAATGATATGAGAAGTGAATGCTAAGTGAAATTTTGGTGGCATGACACATTTCTAAAATAAAAAGTTCTTATGTTTAATTTTTTATAAAAAAAATTAATTGGATTTAAAATTTGTGGTATACATATTAAGAATTGTAAAGAAGCAATCAATTAAGTTTGGACTCTCACTTTTGTCTATAGAAAACTATTTTTATTTTTGAAGACTTAGGGTTAATTAGTGTTAATTAGTTAAGTGTTTGACACACCATATGCTTCATCCCACATCATGAAATCTCACAAAAGAAGTGCAAAGAGTAACACGACAAACATGATGTTAAATTTTGAGCTGAGTTGGGAGATTTGGTACCGCTTCATATTGTAGATGGACAATTAAGGAGATAAGGATAAAGTTGAATGTGATACGATATTAACTTCAAATTATTAAGATCAAGAATGATAATGTATATTAGTTGGATTGATCATCATACATGGAGATCTATTCGATAGATAACATTGATAGCTTTAAAGTCATTTGATTCATTTATGATTGATGAAGAACCTAATGAAATCTTACCTGCAATGGATGACGTTACATTGGGGGCATGGAAGCACCTATAGAAAGACAATATTCTAGAGAAGATGACAACACAATGTTGACCACATGGCTCATATGTGATTGATGACAATAAAATCATATTATTTTTTATTTAATATTTCTCTTTTAAGTATCTCTTTAGTCATTGCCTCTTAAGCTTACTTCCCAAAATGTTAAGAGATGACGTAACAATCATCTAGACAATTGAATTGGAGCTTTGGTTGGCAAAATTGAGCTATTTGGCAAAAACTATGGAGGTGATGTAATTATTGTTGAACAAAGAGATCGAGATGATTTCGTACATCATTCAAGAAAAACCTAAGAATTGGTTGGATGTGTTTTATGGATTCATCTTTATTAGGCATTTGTTATAAACTTATGACGATGATCATATGATGCTAGGAACACAAAGGATAAGATAATAATTCTATCTAAAATATTATCACGAGAAAATGATTTTCTACAAAATCAAAACTAAAGAATTTCACATTCATATGTTTGTCGATAAGCATCAAACCATCTAATCCTTGGTTTGATAAGACAAAGATTTGAATAAGGAAAAAGGGAAATGTGTAGAACAACATTAAATCATTTGATAATCCATCCATGGTAATTGGAACATATGAGAGAGGATTTGATTTGTAAATTATATAATGCTACATATTGACATTGTCATTAGTCCATTGGGCTAGCAACATTTGATTACTAGTCCATTAGGAGATTGGAGCATCCATTGCCGATTTTTGTACAAGAAACTTGTTCCAAGTTCATGTTTACCAATGATATTAGTAAATGAGGGATTGTTATGATCAATTTCCTTGACAGCAAAGATTATGTTTATGCATTTAATTCTTTGATCTTTAAGATTTTAAATGCTAGTGAAGCTAATATTTATACCCTTTGGGTTATACAATTAAGGTTGACACAATGAAACAAGCATCATACATCCTTCAACCTTATTAATTATGTATTGCCTTTCATATGAGAATTAATCCCACAGATATAAGATGTATCTTAACCTCTTTCATTGAATAACCATGTTCACCCAATCCTCTAACGAGAATTACATCCACCATGGTTCATTTGCTCCTCACGTTGCTCATAAGCAAAGCATCAAAAGACAATGTAGAGATGGATCAATATTGTAGCAAGTAATACAAGACATATAAGCACAACTTGTGTTTGTAAACCCAAATTCCTGTAAAATGCAGATATGAACATTAAGAAACCCAAAAGAGAGGCAAAACATTGTGTTTACAAATATAAATATTCTCTTGGTGATATGTCAAGTTATTGCTATAATGGATGTAACCAATTGGATAACTTGAAATCATGACACATTTGAAGAAATGATTAAAAAAACCGAGCATCCACCACAGACCCACCATGAAATAAAAACTTCAAAGCTGAGCGCAAAGCCATAAACAGGAGTTCTTTTCAAACTAAGATGTTAGATCTTTCTCACATAGTTGAAGATAGGTGGTTGTTAGTTAGAAACATAACAAGGAAATTGCGACAAAGTACAACATAGAAGAACATAGGTCGATGATCAACGGACATGACAAGGGAGCCTGGAACAAAAATATGATGAATCAACCGATGGCCACGAGCCCTCATGTCATCTGTACCCAAAACTTTAACGAGGCATGGAATCGAGACGACTCTGCAGGATGCAGGGGACATTGTCAAATTCGTGAGTATGGACCTACTTGAGCTTGTCTTTGAGGCTGGAGTCTTCTTTTCCGTCTTGGGCATCTGAGATCCATTGCTCCCTCAGCTGTATTATGTGAAAATTACCTCTCATGAAGTCCACAGATTTACCTTTTCAGATGTGGTAATAATTAAAAAAAAAAACAAGAATCAAGCATACTACTTTGCTCTTGTCTTGCAGAACATGAGCTTCACTAAAAGCTTTTTGACAGGTAAATTAAACAAGTTCACACCCCAGTTGCATTTACAAAGCCTAGGAGTTCAATAATCTATGTGCAAAGTCAGGATGTTTCTCAAGTTCCGCCACAATTCATTTCTAAAACATTTATCCTCAACAAAGCAGATCGAAGTTAGAGAGAATGATGATCAGCGCACTAGGGTCTTAGTTTATTGGTAAAAATGGTGATCACAGCACTAAAGTTATAGTAATGATTTAATTTATGTCATGTTACCATAAATATTATTTAGAAATATTAAATACATGACTTGATGATATCTTAAATAATATCATTAAAAATTGTCATTTTATTACTAAAAAAATGATATCAAAATGTCACACAAATTTAAACAACATTTAGATGTTATTCATCTTGATGTCAAAAAAAAAAAAAATTATTTATATAAAATCAAGTCAAACAGCAAAAAAATATTGATAAAATTTAAATAATATTGACATCTAAATATCCATATGATTTAGAGGTCAATGTTATTTAAATGACACTCAATACTCTCTTTAATCATGGATAAAGTTATTCTCTGTGGTCACATTAAGAAAATAATAAATGATTCAGCGAGTCTAGTGACCTAAGATAATAGACGATGTGAAAACTTAGAAGTTGCAGACCAATCGAATGGGGACATGGGTATGAACAAAGTTGCTTTTGGAAATTGGGATTAAGGAATGATAATGATCATGTAACAATTTCGAATGATGCTGCTCTTGTGGTGACCTTACAACACCCAATTGAGAAGCAAGGATATATACAATTGTGGTCCTGTGAAAGGCAGATGAAAAACTCGTTGAATAAAACTCCAAGCAACTACAAGGAGCTCAAACAAGTAGACGATAAGGGACAACTAGGCTTATGCAAGGTTGTCGAATATTGATCATTCCATCTATTAGGAAAACAGTTCATTGTCAACCTCTAATGAATTTTCACAATCCCAACACATGAAATGGATGGCATATCTATAGTAATTAAACCTTGCTTTGCATGCAAAAGGCGCTCAAAATAAGTTGTCTGACATGCTTTCACGACCCATAATATTATTCTTATCACTAGTGATGCAATTATAACAGCTGTAGCACATGGAACATGTCATGAGTTATGAAAAGGATCCCAACTTCAAGAAAGTCATGCTAAAGCTCAAGTAAGCATTTGCTACATAAAATCTTAAGAAAAGTAGCTTTTAAAAAGGTTAACAACTACATCTCAAGGAATGGAAATTGATGAGATGAATTTGAGTAGCTCAGAATCTTAAGAGAGCGCATCACTTTAGCATGACTAAATACAATTAAAAACTTGCAAAAACATGTCTAGTATAGGAGCATCCCATGCTTCTAGAGATCATGCTTAAACATAACCAACCCAGACATAGAGCTGAATCCTTCAAACATTTTTGGGCTTGGCTGACATAATTGGGTTAGTGAACTATGAAGACTGGCCGCAGTAGTACCAGCAGATTTTCTTGAATACCTAGGTAAAGATCATCATTTTAGTAAATTGGCTACAGTATCTTCCCAGTGTTATATCATTCCTTGGTCAAGCAATTGCATGCATGTTGTCCATGACCATGCGCATCAGTAGGGAGCCATCTTGGGGGTTTTAGGGTTAATTGCCCTTGGCAATTAATCAACCACAGCAAGTGGTCCGCTAGAGATAGTACCACCCAGTTGGCTATTCGCATGGAGTAGTTCACTCTACATATATTTGAATTTTTTTTTTCATTTTTGTTGGAGATTTTCCTATATTATTTACTTTTAATCTCACATATCTTAAGTGCAGCTTCTGGTTTGGAGAAGTGAACCATAAGAAGAGGCTTGATGGGAATATTTTCACACGTTTAGTCTCACTTCATAGGAAGGTACTCGATGACTTTTATACATACCTTATATTTAAGGGTACATGGAATTAGATTGCAATATTTCTTTGATAAGTTCTAATTATTTCATACATCTCTCAGGACTAAATTTTTCCCTTGCTTGAAAGCAAAAATCCAAGTGATGACAACGTTGACAATGCCCCAAGAAGGGCAAGTGACAAGGCTCTAAAGGGGAGATGCCACCCATTACCAAATTCAACATTCAATAACTTTCTCACTTTTTTCTCTCTATAGAATCTCTCTTTCAAAAAATATTTTATGTCCCTTCTATTCCCTTTGTTTTAGCTTAGAGCCTTTGGTTTAGCATAACTTTCCTAGGGGTCCCTCAAATAACCTTATCTTATTTAACTTAGTTACATGATGATGTCTATTAGCAGCATTGAGTAGTCCATAAAGAATGAACCATCTAGTCTCTCAATCACGTCTTATGTTTGCCTTATATTCTTAAATCTAAGAGCTTCTCTTTGTGAGTTAAGTCCCCTCTCCAAAAGAGTTGATTTCTTTCTCGCATATATATTATTTAACACTTGATTTTACATATGCTATAGATTTGTGATCCTTTGTGATCTACTCATGTGCACCCATGTGAGCCTTTCACGCAAAAACACTTTCGTTGCAAGATCATCAACATTTGACTTTCATTGTCATCTTTTTTTCTGACTTTCATTGTCATCTAAGTTGGATTTGATTTCCTTTCCTAATGAGAATGTGCAATTTTTAAAGTCCCAACATGAGCCTTTGCTATGTCGAGGGTGTTCTCAAAAAAACTCATTATGTATTTTAAAATGATTTGCTTTCCTAGTACCCGACCAGATGTACAATTTAGTTGACGAAGACGACATTTACTTCTAGTTACAGCCTAATTAAAGCAATCGCATCCACAACATTCTAAATTCCTAGCATGTTGCATTTTTTCCTTGCATCAATTAGGTATTAAAGCATGATAGTTAGGATTAGTCTTTCCTTTAAATAAAACAACCAAAATATGTAATTTTCTTTCTTTAAAGGAAAAAGATTTTTATAGTTTTATTTTCTTCATAAACCTTATTTAACAAAATTTAAACAAGCAAAAAAAATGTTATGGTTAATGATAAAAAAAAAATATATAGTTCTAAAAAAATTCAAAATTTACATATCCTACAAAAAAGCACAAATCACACAATAATTGAAGGCTTGGCGGCAAACTTATGTGAATTGAAACACAATTGCACCTTTCGCATGTGTTCCTCTTTGAAAAATAGTAATTAGTAGTTCCACAATTCTTTTGGGAAAGACCAATACTCCACACTATCACTCCACTAACAAGAGCTATTAGAAAGATCATTTCCTCTCCTAGAACAAATTAAGTAATACCATAAATGCCCACACATCAAACACATATGCTTATTTGGACATGACCAATATTTGGAGAAGATTTGTAAGATACCTAAGGCGATTCAAAGGATGCCTTGACAATATGAAAGTATTGATTAATAATTCTCATATTTAATGAAAGATCACTTCCTAACTCATACGTTGATTACAAAGAACAAATAAACAATATTTTGAGCATCATAAATTAAGTACAAAAAAATAAAATTTATGATACTAAATTGCAAGTTTCATCCTAAGTTTTAGCATAAGTGGAAGCTTTATAGTATAATACTAGAAGTATATTAAACTTCTACAAGAATGGAGAAAGTTGAAATGGTTCCCAAAGGAAGATATGCATCTTAGTATTACCAACACATTGGAGAGCAATGGAATGAAGCCCAAAATTATAATTCAATAAAAAGTATATGCCCAAATTTTTTGAATATCCTACAAGATATATGAGACTAAAGAGAACGAGAAAAGAGGGTGAAAGTACCCTTATTGAGCAATTATCATGGACTTGAGGCTAGACATTGCTAGTAAGATTTTTCAAGAAAACGACCACACTCTCAATTCCATTTATAGGAAAGTTGAGGATGTTGAACATAACTTCTAGTAGTTTTATGCCTCCTTTTGTGTCCGCTCTTGCCAAGGTCCTTATGCCCTTCTCTTATGTTCATTCTTACCAAGACTCCTATTATAATACCATTTACCTCCACCTCCTTTGATGCTCTTGAGAGTATGTTACAAAGTGAGGCTCATTGACCTTCATTTACACAAGTCTTTGACTTTATTCTATCTCTCGATATTTTAGATCATTCCTTGACTAATCAAATAAGTACTTCATAGTATCCTACCCAAAATATTAATGTGGAGGATAAAATGGAAGTTATGGAGAAAGAACAAGAAGAAGAAAAAATCTATGTAGAAACCTATTCACTTACTCATAGTATTAAAGATCCCATCAAAATACTCCCCATGAATCTATCTTTTAAGGGTTTCAAATCTACATCCTTAGAAGAATTTATCACCACTTACATTGACCCTTTGCCTTTTGTAGTTTAAATCACTCCAATAACCCATCGAATCAATGGCACTGAAGATTTCCATGAATCATCTTGAGGGTTTTGAGTTTGTAGCATTAGAGTATAACTTCTTTAATGATGGACACTACTTAACTCCAGTATTAGTGATCCATGATCCTGTCTCATTGCCCCTCCAAATGGATCTAACTAAAGCATTAGAGCTTATTAAATGTCACTTAGTTTTAACCTCCACTTCACGAGAGTCCACCAATTTTTCTATTTTTTTCTCTTAGTTTGAACTAAGCTTATGCATGACCAACCAACTTTGCATACTAGTTCTTCTTTTTCAGAGAAGATACCCTGACGTTCATGGTTCCCATGATAGAAGACCTCCCACGACCTACTAAGCACCATCAATTGGTTTTGCCTTTAGGACATTTTAATCCCTCTTGCAAATTAGTGGATATCCCCCACATTGAAATGGTTCTTCCTAAAGATATTGTCAACAATTTCCTCATGGACATTTCTACAACTTTTGATCTCCACTTTAGAAGTACTTTCCTAAAGTTTATGCCTATCTTAGCTTAGACCCATGCATACACCTATGCTACATAGGGGAACTTCATTTCCAGAAGAAGAAGAATACAAGTAAAACTCATTGCCTCAAACAAGACCTATAATGATGATAGATGATTATATGATTTTCATGGCCACATTGCAAATGCTTTTGTTTTCATTTAAACTTGAGATGTCTATTATTAAGCATCAAGTTTTCTTTGTGCCATTGCTTTGTATTGTTTTTAGTGATTTCAAATAAATCTGTAACGTCTACCATTGCACTATTGAATTTTTTTTCTTGAAACTTTATCAATTGATTGATTTTGCATGGCTCCAATTTTCAACATGGATTGCATATTTGTGAATTTTTCACATCTAAATAACATGAATATTAATTATGAAAGTGAGCCATGTTTTACCAATACTAACAGAAATTTCCAAAGGCCAAATTGGAATGGTTTATGTTAGGTTTAGCAGTTTCACTTGAAACATTTTGGAATAACATGTTAGGGAATTGGATCTATATAGATATATTGAAATAAGGTCAAACACGTCTCAGAACTAATTGAGAGCTGATGGCATAAGTGCTTCTTTTAACATTTCAAATCTTATCCATTATGAGGATACAATAATGATATCTATGAAGGTTTTGAACCATATTTTCCTAGCTTTTGTTAAATAATCCCATGCCTATATTTCATAAAACTTATCATGCGTGGCAAAAAAGCATATTGAGTGCTATCTGAAGTTCAATCCATTTGCACACTAAGTCGAGTTGCCAAGGACATTAAGTTAATTGCAAGGATATAAACTTAAGAGTGTTAAACATTTCTTATACTCCACTTTCCATCCTTTAGAGAGACTCAACATACTTTTACCTTATGTTTACCCTAATCACCACATGAGTCCCTTAAATTGCTTGTTCTAACCCAACATAATGTCTTTTTTAATAGTACTTTCACATTTTCATTTAACATTAATCTTTAATACACACCAAAAGTGGCAAGTCACTTTTAGCATGACTAAAACAATTCAAAACTTACAACGAATATCTATTGGCCTCAATAACAACATGACATGACGAAGTTTATTAGAAGTTGTAAACTTCGCAATATAAACTTAAGCCACCAAATGGACCAAATGCACACCCTTAATTAAGGCTTCATGGTATCATGTAAGGTTGATGTGTCATGGATGCTAGAGCCTTGTAGAATCCACTTAAGGTGGTGCTATGGATGGATCTAAACAATCTTGTAAGCATATCCTCAATTAAGCCAAAGGAATCAAACTCGAGATTGTCAAGTTCGAGAGTGTTTCACGTTTATAAAATTCAAAATCATAATGTTTCCATTAGCCGAAAATATATCCATTTTGCTTTAATCAAGTCACCCATAACTTAAGCTATTCTTAGCGTGATTGAAATTGGGATATATTTCATAAAGCTCATTTCAACTTAAAGTTAAGCTCAATACGACTTCAAATGCCCAAGAACATGAGCAACTTAGGGCTTAGTAGTTCTTGAATTAAATATGCAATAACCATCGAAGGTCAAAAAACTATTGAAGACATCCATAGAGGTACAAAAAAACATATTATCAACACTATATGATTAGCATGGTCTTATACGTAGATAAGACTCTCATATTTTCAAAATAGTAAAATAGGTCTATAGCATCATTAATGTTAGCAAATAGGTTCTTCAACCTGCTTTACTTCCAAGCTACCCATCAAAAATAATTATATAGTTCATTATTTATATAATTATTCAATTCCTTATACAAACAGAAAATTTGAAACAAAAAAAATTAAGGCCTAGTTACTATATTAATGAAACTAAAAAAACCTGTTTGACTGCTTTTACAAGGGATCTATTTGCACGTGATGCCAAAAGAGAACTTATCATTTTCCTAAAAAAACACTGAGAATTTCACCATTCAAATATTACCAAGATGTGTATGAGGGAGAATGTTGAAAAATTAGAGGCTATGAAATCAAAATTCTCAAGGTATCAGATATTTTTATCAGCATCTTTAACTTCCAAAAGCATTTACAGAAAATTTCATCTTCAGTGCCCGTTTACTTGCTCCTACTTTTCAATGAAAAGACTAATGGCTCAGAAATCAGCCAAAAAACTACCAATGCTTGTTATGACTTTTGATCTTTTCTTTAGATTATTATTGTTTTTCTCTTATAGGGTCAGTGTTATCTTGATCTGTAATTAATTGACAGTTTTGTGGAGGAGGGGGTGGGATGTTGGTTAATTTTATTCTCAATTTACATAGTTGCCAAAGAGAAAGTCTGATGTGCAAGGCAATTGAGCATAAATGGTAGGCTAGTTGTCCAAAAGATCAATGCTATAAACTTCTAACAAGATGAAGACATTAACATGAAAAATTTCATAAAGGCCAAATATACCTTTGCAAGGTGTGCCTTCTGATACCTATAGCCCTGAGATTACAGAAGTATTAACCATTAGTTATTCAAATCATTTCTAGATACTAACATTTAGTAAGATAAATCGAGGGATACCTTGTCTGTTCCATATATATAATCACAATAGGTAAATACAGAAGCAAAGTTACTTTGGCTCTGTCCACCAACATAATGATGATAATCATGATACTCTGCACCTCCATAGAAGGGAATAAATTTTGTAGGAATAAAGGGGAAGTCATAACTGCATTATAAGCCAATTTGTCAGTGACAATAGCATAGAGCATAAAAAAGTTGAATTTGCAAATATGAAATACTCTGAGAATGTATATCTTGTTTCCCAAAGACCAAAGCAGTCAAATGGAAATAAATTAATGAAATTCACAGCACCTTATGGACAATCCTATTGGCTACAGGTGAGTAGTGTAGCTTCTTATTGAAATACTAAGTATATTACTTTCTCTGAAAATCTAAACTAGGGCAAGAGATGCTTTCTCAGGGTACTTCAAAACTTCCCTAGTTAACATCACAAACAAAAGTGCACATTTTTCAATTATAAATCTTTTTTCTGGTTTTATTGATACCAATGGGATAGGATTTTAACTAATTTTCAGAACCTTCATTCAACGTGAGAAGCACAATGGTGTACCCAAGTAAGCAGTTTGTATTAGCTTGGATGAACAAATGAATGGTGATTTCTTTCCTTTTTCAGTGATACCAATGTCATAGGATTTCAACTCATTTGCAGAACTTTCGTCCAACGTGAGAGGAACAATGGTGTATCCAAGTCAGAAGGTTCATTAGCTTTAGATGAAGAAATGAAAAAAAATTTTATCCATGAAAGTGAAATGACAGATTTTTTCCTTCCAACTCATTTGCATCCACTTCACTACTTTCTCTATCTAATGTTCGAGAAAATGAACTATCACCACAATTAGGTAGCAAAAAACAGCAATATTAACTAAAATGATATCCATAGTTGGGAGTGGCCTACAAGCAGCAATCAGACCCGAAATAGTTAATATGCTAGTGAAAAATGACAACATAGCAATTTTCAAAAAACAGGACAAAAGACAAAAAAATATAAAGTAATCACACATTATAACACCATTAATAATTCATATTTAACAAAATATATGAGTATAAAGCAAATATGATTCACTTGTCAATCAAATAACATCTAAATTCACAAACATCTACCAATGCTAAAAGAAAATTTTCTAGTATATAATAAGATAAAGAAGATGGAGGAAAATAGGTATTTCACTACTTGAAGAGAAAGAAACCTATAGTAATGTTGCTCAATGGAGGAATATATGGTAAGGAAGAGGGAAATTGATAAGAAATCTCAACATGGAAAATGTTGTGCGCCCAAATAGAGGATGAAAATGGTTATAGTGTCCACATGAAGAAGGGTTATGACATCCTTGCAACAGAGAAAAACAATAGCGTCCTTGTAGTGGAAGGTTTGCAAATGTCCTCGTGGAGAAAAAAGATTGTAACTAGCTACAAAGGCATCATTTTCTTCCTCTATTGTTTGTTAGAGAGTGTTATACAAAGGAGCAAGGGGGTAGTCATGTGCTTTTCACATCGCTGGAGGAGGAACTTGGATAGCATGTTCAATGACAACCCAAAGAGGAAAGGGCATGCTTACAGTTAGGTTTCATGCAAAACTATGCAATGAGGATATGACACCTAGGAGAAAAACATCTTGTCATATGCAATAAAACATATTAATTCATTCTAAACAACAGCATATTATATTTTTTTCTTAATTATAAGTTTCCTCCACAAAAATCTCCAGTCATGTCTTGCACAAGTATCTAGGAGTGTTTCAAAGTGTCCATCCAAGTACATGAAGTATCATTAAATTTTTTTAATTTTAATTCAGATACATCAAGCAGCTTTCCTGATACAATATCTCCCATGCCAATGTTCTTAGAGGTGTCTAAAACCAACACAACAAGGCATATAGAAGAACCCATGCTCCTTACCATTTTACAAAGGAAAATTGAATCATCACCATCATCATTTCACTAGAATTATTTATATAAACAAATGCAAATGATCATATCGAATACCATGCTGGTCTTCAAGCCAATCACATTTGTGCCATTCCATCATCAATTCCTGTTAAATCATATATGAACTCACCAAAAGAATGACTAATAATGATTTTAAAGGAATTATGGACATCATTTACACAACTTCTAATAAGCAATAATCAATCCAATACACTGTTGATTGACATGCCAAAATAAATATAGAGCAGTTCACAACAAATTTCCAACTTCTGCAAATGTACATAGTACCAAAATATTTGTTCACATGACCAACTCATGAATAAGATCAAAATTAGAGCAACTCAATCTAGAAAAAGAACAATAACAAACAAAACGAGTTTCCATCAGTCAATACACTATTTTTTGTTAGTCAAAAAAACTATGTTTTAACCAAAAGCCAATGGATGAAATCCAACTTCCAATGGTAGTTGCTCCACTTCCTATATGCATCATACTTTATTAATACTTTAGACCATTTTTTTCCGGTGCTATGTAAGCTAAGAAATAATAGCACACCACCTAATTATACCACATGAAAAAAAAAAAAGATGTGATGCTACAACAATTATCAAAGTTACAAGCAAGCTTCAATTTGAGAAGTATAAGATTCATCTTTTGTTATTTCATTGCTATTTTCATTATTATAAAAGTATAATATAATTAAAATATTGTATTAAAAAGTATATTCTTTAGAGATTCTTGGAACACAAATAAACAATATGTTAATATACTTGTGATAAGAATTGGTGATCACCAAGCAAATGAACACACGTACCAAACCACAATCTTACGATTACTCAAGTGCAAACCTGAACTTAATGGGCTGGCAACCCTAGTATAGACACAACAAAAGGAATAACATAGCTTAAATCAAGGTATACGAAGAAAGAAGTACATAATTATTTCATATTCACTTGTGTAGCACATCCAAATCATGAGAGCACCATTAGTGGCTTGACTATTAACATTAGCAAATTCATTGATCGAAACAAGAAACAAAATCACATTAAGGGAGAAGACATCCAACCATCCATTTAACAAAAATCACAATCCAGGATTTCTCTCATGCACCATGATGTAGAGATTATGTATTCAACTCATGAATTGAAGACTAAACAAGAATAGAAGGGAGATAAGTCTAAGACAAAAGAATGGTATTTTTTGTCACACTTTCATCCAAAGCTCTCGTGTTTTATTGCAAAACACTTTCACGCCTAAAAGACTATTTAATTGACATCTCTTTGCCTTGTATTCAACCTTCTGAAAGTTCTAAAGATTTATTCTTTTCTAGAAACTTTGCTTGGTGTCATGAACTAATAAATAAGACATCAAAATTAGAGATACCCTATGTAGAAAAAGAACAATAACAAACAACTGGAGTTTCCATCAGTCAATACACTATTCCTTTGTTAGTCACAAAAACTATGGTTTATCCAAAAGCCAATTGATGAAATTCAACTTTGAACAGTAATTACTCCACTTCTTATATGCATCATACTTTATTATCATTTTAGATCATTTTTTTATGACGCTACATAAGTTAAGAAACACTAACACATAACTTAATTATCACATACATAAAAAAGATACGATGTTATAGCAATTATCAAAGTTATAAGCATGCTTCAATTGGAGAAGCATGAGATTCATCTTTTGTTATTTCATTACTATTTACATTATTATAAAATTATAAGAAAATTAAAATATAACATTAAAAAATATATTCTTTAGAGACTCTTGGAACACAAATAAGTAATATGTGTACATAAATGTGATTAGAACTGATGATCACCAAGCAAATGAACACCCATACCAAACCACAATCTTACAATCACTCGAGTGCAAACCTGAACTTAATGTGCTGGTGATCCTAGTACAAAACAACAAAAGGAATAACAGCTTAAATCGAGGCATCCATGAAGGAAGAAGTAGATAATTATCTCACATTCACATGTGTAGCGCATCCAATTCATGAGAGCACCATTAATGGCTTGATTGCTAACATTAGCTTATTCATTGATCTAAACAAGAACAAAATCACAACCTTAAGGGAGAAGACATCCAACCATCCATTTAACAAAATCAAAAACCATGACTTCTCTCATGTACCATGACATAGAGAATGTGTATTCAATTCATGATTTGAAGACTAAACAAGAATAAAAGAAGGATAAGTGTAAGACAAAAGAATGGTGCTTCTTGTTACACTCTCACCCAAAGCTCCTTTATTCTATTATAAGATACTTTCACTCCAAAAAGAATATTTAATTGACATTCCTTTGTCTCGTATTCAACCTCCTGAGAGTTCTAAAGATTTGCTCTCTTCTAGAAACTCTGTCTGGCGTCGTACACTCTAACATTCATAATTGAAGTTAAGAGTTCATAACCTCCACCTTCACAAGGGATTGAATAATAAATAACTCGTCCCATGGGTTAGGCCTTGACATAAACTTAGCCTTCCCCTTTATTTCCATCTAGAAAGCACTTGATCAACACTTTGAATCAGGCAAAAAAAAATGTCACTTTTCACAACAATGGCTATGAACTTCTTTTTGTCACCATCATTCTTGCCTTTATTAGGTCATAATTTTGGAAGAAAATCTTATCACTTATTCTTTATATACCCAAGATTCCTCCAATGGTGACACATTTTAACTTTAGAAGCATTAAAATTACCCTTATTGAATGACCTCCATTTCTTTTTGCCATTGTTTATTGGAACTAGCATCATATTATGCTAACCCATCCTAAAATAACCATTAAAATCCTTGACTCTACTAGTTCTATCCTAAAGTTTTCTCAAACTAAAACTTAGCATTGATTGGCTTTGATGATTCTTCATAAGATTTATCAAATTAATCATAATGTTTGCTTGAACTTAATGGTCCTTCTAAAGTCTCTTACATTAACCTTTAACAGGTGCTTGGTAACAATGGGTTAAACAGTTTAAATAACTTAACCCAAAATTTACCATCAAACAAAAGTTAACTTAAAGTAGGATTAATTTAAATTTAACCCATAAACAAATTTTAACTCTCTTAACCCTAACCTCATTCTTTTTTGTGGTATCTTTTATTGTGTGATTCATGACATCCAATGATTTTAGAATCTTTCTCTTATTCACCTTCTATTACTAAGATCACTATTGTACCACTCAAGCTTTGTTGGAACTCGAACAATTTAATATATTTATAAAATTCTTTTTATTAAAATAATAATAATAATAATAATAATATAATTTTGTAATACTAAATAATTAAATTATGAATATTATATAATAATTATATATTCATAAATAACAATTTATAAAATTTTATATTATGAATATATTTATTAACAAAATATTATAATTATTTATTACATAATTTTGAATTGAGCTAGTAAAAGAATTTAAATTATACTAATTTATTCTTAACTTAAAATATAAATCAAAAATATTTATTTTAACATAACTTAACCCAATATAATGACCAAACAAAAAATCATTCTAACTTAATCTAATCTGGTGTAATATCCAAACATAATCTTTCTCCTAATCTTACTAATATAAGGATAAATGGATTAAGCTAATCTTAATTTCATTAACCTTGACTGCTACCAAATAAGCCCTTAGCTGCACTAGCAATCTGATATAAAATGTCTTATAAATAAACTTTAGGTTTGCTAGACCTTAGCACTTAGCAGTTTCATCCTTAAATTCCTCAAAATAGCCCTTAAGTTTGCTTGATCATGATGAGCCTTCCTAAGATTCTTCAAAATAGCCTTTAGATTAAGCTTAACAGCCTTTCCCAAGGTTCCTTGAAAACAACCCTTGTACATATTTCACCTTATATGTCTCAACTCGAGTTTCTTAAAATTTGTACACCTAAATCCCTTCTTACAATCTCAATCAAGATTGCATTAAGGTGTGAGATCATTAAATCTATAATGCAAAGGAATTAAATAAATACAATAATTCTAAATGAGTTATTGCAACAATGGATGCACCAATAAGATGTCCCACCATACAGATGTAAAATGCTCTACCATTGTGCATAGAGATAATCACTAATCTATGCTAGAGATTACCTTTACAAAAACTATCATAAATCCTACAACAAGTTATGATTAACCACAATAAATTCACATTTAGTAATTCTTTACAAAACCTCCTTGGATGAAAAAACCCATGACTTTTAACATTTATTAATTCTTTACAATCTCCTTGGATGAAAAAACCCATGACAATTAACAAAGGATCCTAGCTACACAAGGTTGATGCCTGACATACATGGTATCGAGACAAAGGAACCTTGAGATCATGACAAAGCCCATTCTTTAAACTCAAAACATTCCCTTTGCACACAAATAATTTGCTTAGCCTTTGTTTGAAATTGTTCTCATAATTTGTGCAAAATTGACAACAAATAATTGAATTATCAAAAACGGCTAGGCCTTAAACAAAAAGCTCTCATTAATGTGAAAAATTCACAAGCTACTTTCTTTCAATTTAAGAAGTTTAAAATAATTATATATTGAAATGTGACAATTTTTAACTTCAAACATAATCTTAAATCAACAATTCTCATTTCTACAAGAGTTCATGCCACTTTCTCCATCTTGCTTACTTGTCCCATTAGATAGAGCTCTTGGTTAGATCTCCACATCCTTGAATAGTTCATATATTAAGGAGAGCATTCAACTATGCAAACATATGATTTGTTAGTTTCAATATTGCAATTGAAACTCTCACAAGTTGAGTCTATGGAAAGAAAAATAAGTATATAACTAATCCAACTATACATCAGCCTTCTATAATTAATCTTGTTAATAAAGATCAAAAGTACCACCATAAATTCCATCTTACAAGATTGAGCCTATCAACACCGAACGAAATCATAAGATTGCTATTATCCTTGCACCAATATATGTCCAATAGATAATCCCATACCCTTGACTCTTGTTGCTTCTCTCATAGAATGAAATTACCTCACATTTGGCAAATCTCCAAAGAAATCCCCATAATTTCATTTTGTCTTATCATATACATCAATAGTTATACTTGCTTAATCAATAAAACAACTTCTACTTCCCACAGAGCCATATATTGTCCATAAGATACTTAGTCTCTCTCATTTGTAGTTCCACTATTTTTGATCATAAATATTGTTATCAAAATGACAATAAATTACTCAAATACAAATCCAATCCATGACCCTATGCCACCACCCCCAAAGTGGATACATTCCCCACATTAAGGGTCAAGATGGGCTGGACTTAAAATTTTAGCAACAAAATAACAAAAAAGTGACCAAGGTTTCTTAAAGTATGTTGTATCACAGTTGCATCGTCGATGTGCAGAATAAGGACACCTTACAGCTTTGATAGACCTTTTTTCTCAATATATCTCTTTTAACCATAATTTAGATTAAGAGAAAATAGGGGAAGTTGATGTGAAAATATTAAATAATATAATAAAAAAAGAAAATAAAGAAGAATATAATCAAAACCATCTCTTATTTAAAAAAATAAGAGAAAATCATATAAAAGATTAAATAGTTTGCCCTCAATTATAGCAAAATTTGGAATCAAAGCATTAAATACCTGTATTAATGGCCTGGATGATGACCAAATCATGGGTTTCAATCTTCAAAAAAATCAAAAACCTTTTGAATCTCCATTTCCTAAGTTCCTCAACATAGCTTAATACATGAGTCTACATCAGATCTATCACAATTCCTAACTCATGACACATGGCATTTGCTCAAATAGCTTCCTTGTCTTCTTGATTTTTGCTCATTGGCTTTTTCATCATTGCTAAAAAACTTTAATATTGGTATCTTAGTGCCATTATGTTGTTGAAATATTCTTTTCATATACGAATTTTTTTTGGGTGTTTCTTTCATGACTAATATATAGTTGTAAGTGTTCAGCCAATCTTTGAACACGATTTGAACGATAATGCTTCACAACTTTATGAACAAATGATAATGTCTCACAATTTTATACACAATTAATTCTTTTATATTATCTTTGGGTAAAACAATTTAGTTCCTTCATGCATGTTCAAAAAATGACCTTTGAATCACTCACCCCTCTCGACAAATCAAATCCTTTGATATGATCAGCTTTGCATTTCTTCTTCTTCGCATTCTTCATTCACAAGGTAGAACTTGAAGTTATGATATCATCTGATATGAAATAATTTGAATCATTTCCAATTTCAATTTTCAAGATTGAAACAAAAATCTTGCATCATATCTTTCCATACAAGGGATTATTGACAACTCTTATTCTTTCTATTCTTTTATCTCCACACCAATCTCCAATTTGTCATCAATGGAAGAGGTGGGTGGTGCCCCTTTTCCATTTGATTTTGGCTAGAGTACATGTCTTACTTCATAGACAGAAAATCTAATTTCAAAAGACAATAGATCTCTTATCACCTAGATCTAACACTAGAAAGATAACTCCATTGAGGAAGGATGAAAATGGAAGACAAAGAGCAGCAATTCAAGCAAAAGAAAAATAATGGGCCATACATGAATGTGAGCAAACTCCTTAGATTTTCTTCTAAAGGTCTAGTATTTATAGATGCATCTGGAGCTAGAAGCTTATCAACAATTTGTCAATATATATGTTATTGCAATTTATAGTAGTTTCAAAGACATTTTCATAAAAACTCTAAAATTCCCTTCAAAATCCATAAGGGGAATCTTAATATGACCTACAACTTTTTGATAAATGTTATTGATTCAATGTCATTTTCATGAAGACCACTCCAAGCTTCTATCTTGCCCATCCTACGTTGTTATCAACATAAGGGCTTCTTCTCTCAAATTCTCTTATAGAGATTTCCTAAACATGGCATTTAGGTATCTAGTGTCATGTCACTCATGCTTATCTACCTAAACATGACTTGGTTGCTGCTTGGCAACTCTTCCATAGTCTCTTTTACAAGAATGTCCTCTTGATGGCTTGGGTTCTTATTACACCTCTCTTCGAGCGCTATTGTTTGATTGTTTGGACCTCTATTGGCAATATGTCATTGGTAGTCATGAAAATTTTTAAGTTTTCTTTTGGCACTGC
This sequence comes from Vanilla planifolia, assembly GCA_023846275.1. Taxonomy (NCBI): domain Eukaryota; kingdom Viridiplantae; phylum Streptophyta; class Magnoliopsida; order Asparagales; family Orchidaceae; genus Vanilla; species Vanilla planifolia. Next base: position 14,820,826 of record CM043876.1, on the reverse strand, counting down.
TTGGTCATTTGATTCACTTTTATTGTGTCACTTTGTTGTGGTCACTTGAGCAAATAAAATACATGATTTCATCACTAACATCAAATGCTTAACAACACTTCAACTCACAATCCTAATTCTTAAGTTTTTCTCTAGTGTTGTCTTTTATCATGGCAATGAGTCATTTTTACCTCTGATATCACCAACCTTCTATTTCCTGAACTTGAGCCTCTTCATCAAAGTTCAACTAAGTCCAAGCCACTTATGGTCAGCATTGATCCCATCACCAATTGGGTTTGTCTTTGGGTTTAAAATTTTTTCTATATTCTTCTATTCCTCCCTTCTTTTCTTCATATTTTTGGCAGTACCAATGATCTTGGGGAAGTCCCATAAGGACCCTTTGGTCCTCAAGGGTGTCAATAATACCTCTTAAAACCATTTCTCAAAATATGGCTATCATAAATGACCCTTAACTCCTATCCTCATCATGGAACCATTATAGAATATCATGGGTTGTCATTTGAAAGCCATTGAGGAGGTATTGCCATGGCTAAATTTTGGCATAATACTTTATTTTTGCTACTTTTAAACAAGACCCCTTAGGGATAAAAAAATACCTATCTTTGTAATCATATATAATACAATAATATAGCATGTGCTAAAGTGTTGTTAGTTTAGCCCTTTAAAGCACAAGTCATCAAAACCAGAATTGTAGGTTCAAATCCTACAAAGTGCAATTCCATTTATTTTATATCTACTTACAATTAAAATGAGTTAAAAAAGGTATAATTTCAAGTTGAATTGGACCTCCTACAAGGAGATTCATAAAAATATAAAATTTTAATCAAAGATCTAACTAATCACCACATCTATATTGCAAACATATAGTTAAATAATCCTATTAAAGTAATAAGAATTAGACTAAGATGGCTCCAAATAGAAAAAACCTCAATTATTTCGATTTATTTTATTTCAGATAATAAAAAATTAGGTAAGATGCATCTTTAAATATTGTCCCAAACCTTAATCTAAATTATCCATGGATTCTAATAACTAGTAATTTGTAATTGACATAAGAAGGAACCATAGAATACTCAAAATAAAATATTCAAAGCGCATCAGTTAGATCAATCCAAAATGGGTTGATTAGACATTCTATTAGGAAGCCTTGTCTTCAATCTTATGTGTTGTATTCATTCTCGTTTATCTTTTAGAATCATATCCAATAGTAGACGGCCAGCAAAATCCAACTACTTCACTTACTTCATTGCCCTCAATTGCTTCCCATACCTTTATTGAAATAGCATTGTTCTATGCCCCTTTCATTGATCGGTTATTCTTCCTTGTTTGTATTTCTTTATCACATTTTTGTCTCATTTAATTCACAATGTTGAATGACAAAGTCATTGAAAGGGCCTACCTTTGATTGTTTTTGAAGAATGGTTTGTCAACAAAGTGACATGTCTTTTGTAGCAAGCCAACCCTCTGCCATTTCTTTATTAATGGCAATTAATCAAATAGTAAGCAGACGAGCCACAATGATCATACAATAGGGAGACGGCATTGATAATATGGCGGGTAATTTTGAAAGAGCTCATAGAATAATTTGTAGTTTCATAAAATGGTTAGTATATACTTTCCTTCATTTATGCTATTAGATAATTATTAAGTCAACAACTAGTGAATCTTCTTTGTAGTGTATCATTTGAAGTTGAGTAGGAAACTCACCAAATAAAATTGCATGAACCACATTCAATGACCTAAATTTGTTGAAAGTCAATTTTTGTTAAACAAACAATATTTTATTGTATTTGAGATGATGTCAATGTAGCTTTGCATAAATAGAGGCTTAAGAAAAGTTCCACCAAGGTGGATTGAGCATGTTAAGCTTGAATTGGAGAATGCCTCAATTAGCATAAAGGAAATTACTGATCTCATAAAATGGTTAGTATATACTTTCCTCAATTTTTGCCATTAGATAATTATTGGATCAACAGCTAATGAATCTTCTTTGTCTTGTATCATTTTAGGTTGAGTAGGAAACTCACCGAATAGAGTAGCACGAACCTCATTCAATTACTTAAACTTGTTAAAAGTAGATTTTTGTTAAACAAATAACATTTTATTTTATTTAGGAGGATGTCAATGTAGCTTTGCATAAATAGAGGCTTAAGAAAAGTTCCACCATGGTGGATTGAGCATGTTAAGCTTGAATTGGAGAATGCCTCAATTAGTATAAGGGAAATTATTGATCTATGTAAATGGAGATAGAGCATTGATAGAACAACAACTAACAAGGCAAGAACTTGCATGTCTAATGCTTATTGAGCGATTTAGAGATTGTTAATAAAAAAAGGTTGCAAAGTAAGAACATGATTTAGAAGATTCGCAAAGTATAAGACATTTAATGGATTTTATAAGAACTTTTTTTTTAATATTACAGGACATCTGACCATTGCCGGACGATGCAAACTAAGGTCACAAATAGAAGAATTCACGACTACTAGATAGCCTCACAATCATTGTTCTGATACAAATAGAAAATTCCATCTCATAAAATCAGTTATCAATCAGAAATGTGCCCACATTGCAGTTTTTATTGCTCAAAATCCTTTATTCAATAAAATAATTTTGCCTCCAAAAGTTATAATTCATTTCAAATGTCTATTGAGGGGGAAGCTGGAATAATATATGAGCAACAATTGAATCAAGGAACTTAATAAAAATTCCCACGATGTTGACCAACTAAGGTAGCTGATATCACCATTGAATACGAGTTGGTCATGAAAATGTGCAAGTGTAGAAAGATTTTATAACTTTAAAGGAAAATCTGTCATTGTAAGTATCATTTTACCTTCAACGGAAGTGGCCATTATGATGCAATAAAATGTGAAGAGAGGAAAATATTCATTAAGAAGGAAACTTACATTTGTACCAAAGATTGGGCCCACATATTGGCTCCCGCTACTAAATAACCAAAAGGCGCATAACGAAGATCAAATGAAAGAGAACCTCATGAATAGAATGATTATTGTATGAACAACCAAAAACCTTAAAGAAGTAAGCCACAAATCTAATCCACCAGCAGAACGCAAACAAGAATAGACCATAATTGTACATAATGGAAAGAGATTATACCCACTGTGAGTCTCAATTGCTTCAATCTGCCGCAACGCAATCCATAGCCAGAACGTAATCATATGGCATGGTACTAGCGCCGGCCCGACAAAGGATGGAATGCCGAGAATGAGCACCTCCGCCCAATGCGCATACGGCGCCGCAAAACCGATAGGAGCCGTGAACTCGTGATGCACGTGGTGGATCCTCTCGTAGCCCCACTTCGAGTGCATCGCCCTATGGATCCAATAATTCCCGTAATCCTCCACCAGGAAATAGACCACCAGCTGAGCCACAATCTCCCACGACGATGGCAACGGAAGCCCCGTCCTTATCCCTACCAACTGCATAATCGAACCCAACGAATGCCCAATCCAGGGTACTCTATGCCAAGTATAGACTAAGAATCAGGAATGGTAGTACCTTGATGGTAGGGTAGGAGACTAGCTGAAGAGGGCCCACAACGAAAAAGAAGACGAACAGGACGTCCTTGTAGCATTTGAGGAAGGAGGACGCTGGGTGGCTGATCTTGGGCTGGAGCTTGAAGTTCTTTATGGCCGAAGGGAAGAGGAGCTCGGCGGCAGCGATAGGGAAGGGGGCGAGTGTGAAGATGAGGAAAAGGAAAACGATGTTGTGGTAATAGAGGATGTAGTCCGGCATCGACTCCGAATAGCGGAACCAGAGGGCCTCGACGGAGGTTAGATTCCGGCCAAGCGCCCCCTCCGCCTCGAGAAGAGTGTGGTAGCGCAACATTGCCGGTGGAGGAGGAAGGAGGGAGGTAGAAGCGGTGCAATGGTCCTCCTACGGTTCTACACCCATCTGCTTTCCATGTATGCATTCGGGTTAGTTTTTTGTTTTTCGGAAAACCCCCTCTCTTTTACATAATTGACTATTACGATGTTTTTGCTCTCCCCACTGTTTTCAACAGTTTCGAGATTCAATTTAGATATTTGAAAAATTCAAAATAAACGAACAATTTTTAAAATTAATTATATGCATTATTTATCGAATTTTTTTAAAAATATATTTTTGTACTTTAATTGAAATATAATTAGACTATAAATATAATTAAAAAATAAAGTATCACTTAAATGACACTCTCTTAAGTTCATTAATAAAAATAATAGTTGAATATTTTTATGATTCTTTTTAAATCTTTTTATTTTTAAAACATGGCTTATCTAAATTTTGAACAATTATTATTGATGGAGAACCATCTTTTTCATTTATATGATTCTTTCTTTTATTCATTAATTAAAAATAGTAGTTAGATTTTTTTTATAAATATTAAATTATTTTATTTTTAATTATGAATTATCAAAATTCTTAAAAAAATTTTCTGGAGTTGTCTATTATTCAAACAATTTATTTTGTGTGTATATGTGTGTGCACATACGTGCCAAATTATATTTTTTTATGTTATTTCTAAAAGATTGGAGATAATGTGAAAATAATCTATAATGAATATTTCATGAATTATTAGCTATCCAATGATACAATACAACCATTTATAGTACTCTTCTAGCTTTACATTGCTCAATTTGTCATCCTTGTTTTATGATAACATAAATGGACATACATCCTAAATAAATAATTAGTTCATTTATACTAATAGGTATCACTTGTGATCCTTCCCACATAAAGTTACATCATAAATTGTTTATAACTTCTTCAAATAAGATAATGTCAATGACTACATATTGAATACATCACATAATATCTTGTATTAATAGGTCAATTATAGGCTCGACCACTTTGCATATGATTTTGCTAATTACCTTGATTGATTCATTTAAAAGTATATATATTACATAATAGATGCTTTCTTTATCGTTAGTTAATGATCTCCACTACTCAAGTCCTATTTGCCACACCTCATTTTATAAGTTTGAGAGTTTAGACTATGAAAGATCTACTAAGGTTATTTGTTTTAGATTTTTGTGATACTTAATATAGTCATATGATTTTAATAAAATTTGCTTACAATAATAGTTTTCTATTTAGTATTAATGTAGCTCTTTATAAATCTTTATATGAGTTAAATTATTAATTTATTTTAAATTTTTTTGAAATAAGTGAAAGGATAATATTAGCTATTGAAATGATAAATGAGATAGTAAAAAAACCAAGTTAATTAAAGAAAAATTTCAAGATGCACAATATTATAAAAAAAAGTATTTTGATGTAAAGTATATGATAATAAAATTTTAAATTAGCAATCAGTGTTCCTAATATATGTTGAATGATTATTCTCAAAGTTGTTTTTGTGATTATTATCAAAGTTGACACAAAATATTTGATTTTTAGGAAGGAAATAAGAACACATTAAGACGAAAGAAACAAAGATAATAAGGAGAGTGAATATACTAAATAGTGAAAAGGTTTAATCACAAAATGATATCTAACATGACACATATTTGAAATATATCATTTAAATAATTTATTTACTCACAATAGAAACATACGAGGCATTCATAAATTTGAGGAGATCATAGAAGATAGAAAACGAGTTGTTTTGTAGTAGTTCTCGACAAAGAAAATCAAGATATAATAAATGATATCTTCTTAAACTGAGCATGCAAAAATCTTATAAAACAAAAATAACATATATAAAATTATAATGCATTTGCAATGAAGGCAATAATAAACAAAAGTGGAATATCAAACATGCACGAACAATTAAATCTAAAAACCAAACACCTTGCTATTAATTATCATAAAAATTAGAAGCAAAAGACAAAAGAGAAAAAAAAAAGTGAGCAAAAAATATAAAAACTTAAAAAGAAGAAAGATATACATAAAAAAAGCTTACTTAGAACCTTGATATTCTAATAATGATATCTCATTGCTTGGGCATTACCACCTATTTTCCCACAAATCAAGCTAAATTATCACTATACAACATATTTTGTTTCAAACTAGCACAAATGCAAAGGTCAAGCAAATAATCTATTATTAATGTATGATATATAATAAGATTGGTCATCCTATATATAGAATACTAATGGTTGAAAAAAAATATATAAAACTAAGATATGAGACTAAACATTTACAAGAAAAAATACAAAATATAATCAATTTGTTGGTCATTTGTTGATTAAAATTTTTGTCAAAGTTGCAATTTGAATTTGACAAATATGTGAACTAAATATTTGTGGCTCTTTCTTTCAACTTGCTAAAAAATAAAAAATCATTCAAATGAAGTAACAAAAAAAACAAAATACTAAAATAATAAAACATTAAAATAACATAATTTTGAGATAGTCAATATTTGATATGGACCACAATGATGTTCTTATATCTAATCTTATGGTTGAAGAAGAAATGATACATCAAAGTTGCATTATTAGCAAGTTATTAATGTTACTCACATCACTCTTTCCAAATATCTCCATAATGATCAAGATTACTAGGTGAAATTGTATTAGCTAAATGAAAATCTCTCTGAGAATATCCAAACCAAAATATGATTGATATATATTGTCTTCTTTCACTTAAGAAAATAAGATAGCGTTGAAGACGAAAAGATTAACAAAATGATTGATAAAATCATAAAAAATTTAGGAGAAGTGATAGCTAAAAACAAATCATTTTTGTAAATATTGTACAGAATATCTAAGAATTTGATTGAAAAATGACCTTGAGAATTTATACTAGAAACAACTTTGAGAGGTGAGGTCAAAGAATGTGAATTGGCGAGGCATTGGCTCTAAGGGTTTTATGGATGAAAAGCTAATAGATTGCAAAGAATCATTTATCATATTTAAAAAATAATATATGTATCAGAGAAATGTGAAATAACATAATTAAAATTATATAATATGTTTAAAAATTCATTTAGGCTGTGAAGGACACCGATGAGCTGGCAGATCCATCTCTGCACTGTCGCAACAGTTTGGAAGAATTTTTAAAAGAAAGACGTGCTTAGTTATAAAAAGAAAAATTACTTTTGCGCAAATAAATGAAAGATAGGTGCCAAACTGTAAACGAAACAAGTATATATGTTTAAACTTTAAATAATATCTAATGGTTGCGTTTGCTTGTCCGCACACTAGAAGACATTCCCATGGGAATCAGCTCAGGGACTCGGATTTTGTCCTTTTATAAAAGATAAAACTTATATCAACGTTGATGCTTTATTTTAATTTATCTTTTAATATTTTTTGTTTGAAAATGCAACCAGTTATTTATCTAACAAAGTTTCTAAATTGTATATTTCAATTTTAAAACTAACAAATAAAAACTTATTATATTATATAAAAAGAGCATTAAAAATATTTTATTCATTTATAAAAGTATAAAAATAATATCGCTCATTTTATAACTTCAATTCTCTTGTTAAGAATTATTGATAATATATTTCTTAAATATATATCATTTTAATAATGTCTTAATATCACCTTATTTTAAATTATTGTTTAGTAATTAATTCAATATTTAATAATAATTGTTTCAAATATAATATAGATAATTAGACAATTTTTTTTAGGAAAACAATCATGCTTATAATAATTTCTAGGATTTATTGATTCATCTTTTTTAAATTTGTTTTTTTAATTATTTTTAAAATGATCCAATTATTTCTATAATAAGATTTTAAAATGTGAATTTCAATACTATAAATAAAAATAATAATTATTATTATTATTTTATTACCATTTTAAAAATTGGTTATGCTTTTATAAAAATAAAAATTACTTTAGTTTCTATCAATAGTATGTTTATTAAATATATAATTTTAATATCTTTTAAACATAATAATTTTAAAACTTATTTTAATTAACTAACTTAATATTTTGAAATTTTAAAGATTTTAAATATTTTTTTTATTTTATATTTAAAGTGATTAACCTACCTTGAGTTAATATCTTGTAATTTCAAAGATCTCTTCTAAATTTTTAAGTGACTTAACTCCAAAATTATTTTTTTCATACTCAATTGGAGTTAATGTCTTAAAATTCTAAAGGTTTATTTTGAATTTTCAAGTGATTTAACTAAAAAATTGTCTTTCCTTTTCTTAACTTCTTATCTTGATAATACTTATGATATATTCTAAGATATATTTAATTCTCTTTTTTCTCATATATAATTATTGAGTTCTCTTTTATTTATAAATAGAAGAAAATCTCTCATTATAATATTGTTATTACTAAATAACATTTTTCTTATTTGTCTTTTGTGAAGAAAAAATGTGTGCCTAACTTTAGTTAGAGAGATTTCAACTTTTCCTTTCTTTATGAGGGACAAAGATCAAATGCGAGAGATTTTTCATCGAAAGAGCAAAAAATAAAACCAATTATCTTTTCTTTGAACACATTCAAGTATTTACCCACCTTTTTCACTCAATCAAATCACCAAACGCCTCCTATCCTCAATAAGGTTCTAAATTTTAGTTTACCATCTTGTTATCTCATTAGTTAAACTTCTCTACTAACCTAAACCTCTATCTCATCATATTTTTTTATCTTTAATGTCCTACATGCCAACTCCAAAAGAAATTACAAATAATTATCACAAAAAAGTACCTTTTTTCTGTAATATTTATTTTTTAAATAGTAATCTAATGTTAGGATTACTCTTTCTTCTATTAAGTAGTTTATATAGAATTTGTCTTAAAGTCTCTATTTTATTTATGTGAAATTAGATGTGACAAAACTACTCGATATAACTTTGTACTTAACATTTAACATGTCATATTCTCTATTTAATAATCCATGTTATAATTTTGGAGATTAATCTTTGAATAATTCTAAAATATCATCTATGTCACCTAATCCTAATTCGTGTATAATATATTTTAATCTTCTTTAATAATCTATTAAGTATTTTATTATTATAGGCTTTAAGTTAGATCCTAGTATAAGTTTAATTTATTTTACATCAACTTTGGTATCAAAGATTATGATTTTCTACTTAATGTATAAAAATATATTTCTTTCTGTTTAATGTATTCATTAAGAACTCTAGCTAATTTTGGGTAAACCTTATCTTTTGAGGTGGTATGAAATCACAAATATGACTTCTCACCATCTTTCTTCAGAACCATTTGATTCTATCTAAGAGATGGTCTGGCTTATATAGAACCTTGATCACTCATCATTTTCTTGAAAGCATTCTCCATCTCAGCTTTGGTGGTCTATGTTACAATCACTTTGTTATCTCAATTGTTTTTTTTAATAAAATAAAGATTTTTACATTATTTCTCTTCATTGATATCTCCTTATGTTTAACTTTTGCATGATCACAAGCTCTAACAAGTCTTATCAAATGATAAATCAAAATTAAGAATTAATCTAACATTAAATATAAAACTTAAATCAAGACCTTATATTAGTAATAATAAAATCAATAGCTTAACTCACCTAGATGGTTGGATAAATTCTTTTAAAATAATAGTGTGAATTAAATCCTACAAAAAAGAGATAAAAAGATAAGAAATATTATACCCAATATCTAGAAGAAGAAAATCTTAGGAGATATAGGAATCATAACAGATATAATGATCTCTTTAATAAATTTGACTAAGATATCTATGAGAAAAATTATGATCTTAAAAAAATGAACCTTCTCATGAGTTAGACCAAAATAATGATCAAGATATATCTAGTAAGAAGGAAATAGCTAAGAGGCATTAAGAGAGGGAGTATATCCCTAATATAAAACTAAATGCCCTAACTTTTAATGATATTTTTGGTCTTAAGAATTATATAAACTAAAAAACTAGTTTGGATGATTATTTTAACTTACATCAGATGAGTGAGTAAAGAAAGTATCGGTTTATTAAGACTAAACTCACCAATATTGTCTATAGATTTTATAGAATCTCAGAGCAATAATATGCTAACAATAATAAAGAGATATCTTAAACTTAGAAAAATCTTGAGATTATATTATTTAATAGGTTTGTTTTAATAACATATAATACCAAATTATTAGATAAATGACAAAATTTTTTCAAGGTGGTAAATCTATTTAAGAGTATATTAACAAGTTTGAGGATTATAAACTTATAAATAAACTCAAATATGTAATATTGTTTTGTTTTAAGATATGTTTAAAGTAATACATATAAGCTGAGTTTAACTTCAAAAATATTACTACCTTAGAAAAAGCTTATCATATAACTAAAAATATGAAAAAAAAAATAAAACATCTTATTTTAAGAGAAATGATCAGGTAACTCCTATAAAAGCTCACACTACTATTTCTCAAGCTACTCATACTTGCACTCTATCTATCCCTTCTAATCATAATTTTTAAACCTCTTAAACTTGTATTACTATCCACTTTTTCATATCTTTCTTCAAGCCAACCCATTAAGTTCTAAACCATCTGATCTAGAATTATCTATGTTAAGTGTCATGAAAAAGGATATGTAGTCATTATTACTTAAAGAGAGCTATGACTATAAACCTAGATAATAATAATAATAAATAAGAAGAGTTAGAGGAAGAAGAAAACATAATGCCTGATAAGAAAGTTGAGCAAGAATTAGAAAATGAAAAAAGTTACATGGTTTTAGTGGTTAGGTATACCCTTACAACCTCACATAATTGCAAAATGACTAGAGGTGCATGAACATCTTTAGCACCAACATAAAAATTAAGAAATAATAATGTAGGATGATCATAGATAATGATAATTGCATTAATGCATTATCCTATGAAGTTGTTAAGTGAATAGAAGCTTCTCTATTAGAATATCCAAACCCTTACTATGTGTCATAGATAGAAGAAACTTTTATACCTATCAAATAATGATGTTATGTACCCTTAAAGTTGGATAAGTATAGCGATAAGGTTTTATGCAATATCATACTTATATAAGTAGGTCATCTTATCTTTGAAAGACCATAGCTTTTTAATAAGAATGTAATTTTAAATAGTAAGATTAATATGTATTTTTTTGTTCATGAAGAAAAGACTATCACATTACATCTTATCTTACCTCACAGGAAACCCCAAGCACTTAAGGCTAACAAGTATATAGAAAATTTTAAGTCCAAGGATAAAGAAAAAGAAAAAGCAAATAATTTGAGCTTGATCATATTATCTTAAGTTAGGAAGAGCTTTGATTAAAGAGACTTAGTTTGATTTTTTATAATTAAGGAGTTAGCCAACATCTTATCATACTACCACTTTATATGTGCCTTATTAAATGAATTTCTGGATATTTTTTTAGATGATTTATTCAACACTCTACTTTTCATATGGGACATACAACACATGATTGATCTAGTTCATGTGGTGAGCCTACCCAACCTTCCCCACTCTAGGTTAAACCCCAAAGGCTCATATTAAGTTAGCCCGTAAGGTAGGAGATCTACTTAAAAAAATATTTATTCAAGAAGTATTAATCATTGTCTTGTCTTTTCACTTTTAGCACCTTAAAAGGATAGAATATGAAGAATGTGTGTTAATAGTCAAGAAATTAATAGAATCACAATAAAATATAAGTTTTTCACTCCCTTTTTAGATGTCATCTTAAATTAGATGTCACATGTCATCATATTTTTTAATATAGACTTAAGAATAGTTAACACTAAGGATTAAAATGAGAGATGAATGTAAGATAACATTTAAGATTAAGGATGGTTTGTATGAATAGTTAGTGATATCTTTTAGGTTATCAAACATGCATAATATATTCATGAGATTGATGACCCAAGTTTAAATTTATGATAATTTATCATAGTATATTTAATACAGTAACGTCTAGTACATCACACAGAGGTTCACTTAGAGGGGTATTAGTCCTATTCAAATTCAAAGTTATGCTAAGATTGTATACTTCTCATTAGTCTCTATTATCATTATCATTGTGGAAGTCAATTATAGTTGACTAATATTTATTATGCATTTTCATTTGCTTTCAATAGTTTAAGTTATTTGCTTATACAGTTTTATTTTAGTCACTTGAAGAATAATTAGAAGCTTTTTAGATATTTTTAGCTTTATATTTAGTATAGTTCATACCTTTAGTCATCTCACAATTCTGTTAGTACAAACTTAGGTTGAAAATTACTTCAAAATAGGTTAAAAATTGAGTTTAAGTTGTATTCGTCATCGTTTGTTGCCTCTATCATCATTTACCATCATACCGTCATCATCAGTTGAAGCCCACATGCATGCGTGACTTATACTGACCTGTCATAAGTGACGACCCACTTTATCCACTCTAATCAGAATTGACCTGCCAGCCTGCGCTAACTTACTTTTCTAACTTGACCCATACCTGACCTAAAACACACGTATTAACCCATCTACCAATGCTGATTTTCCTTGACCCATGCTGACCCAACAACAGAACCTAAGGCATCACAATCCTTTTGACCTGTGTTGGTCAAATTACCCGTTACCTCATCGTTCATCGTTACCATTGTCGAAACGCATGTCTCTTTGGGAATTACTTACGATAATTAATTTTATACATTTTTAAGTTAGTTTTTTTTACATTTTGTGGTAGAACTTAAAGTATTTATTTTATAATTTGTGATGAGTTTTAGAATTCTAAAATATCATTTAAAATTTTAAAAATGTGTTTTTTAGTATTCCAAAATATGTTTTTATATTACTAAGTAAATTATTGTTATACTCTTGATGTGTCTATAAATAGGATACTCTCCATATTGTAAGCATGAAATTTTGGATAAAATAATGAAAGTATTATTGCTAAGCTTTTTTGATATAAGCATATAAAATTCGATGGTATAATGTCAAAGGTGCCTTGAGAAGGCGAGTAAAAAGCTCAAAAGGGAAGATCTTAACAAATTATTCAGCATCTACAATAACATCAAATTACTACGAAAGCTCTTAGTTACATTATTTCATATTTCAAAAAAATTGAATCATCACATCCAATTTTTTAGTTTGTGCATGTGAGTATATGATTTCTTATTTGATAATCTATAAACTCCACTTATGTGTATACCATATCACTTCAACACTAATATGAGTACTTGGGTGTGTATTGTTAAATTTGTTTTTTAAATTGAGATCTTTTATGTTAAAAATTAGTATAAATTTTTAGTTTTTAAGAAAATTTGTACTTACTTGATGATCTTAGAATTTTTTATTCTAAACTTATAACACATTTGGGTAGGCCCTAGTATAGATATATGTTTGAACTAAGCCGTTCTTAATTATCTATGAGCTAAAATAGTTTTTAGAATTTCATCATGCAACAACTTCAGTATTAGAGTATGATTAGCTTTAAAAACTTGCATGTTTTTAATTTATAATTAAATAATCATTTTTTAATTTTATGTATTTATTTTTAATTGCTAAAAATTATTAAAAAAATCTTTTTTCATGTTTGATAATATAATATCTCTTTAATTATATGGTCTCTTGTTATTATATTTTGATATTTGTTTATTTTATTTTTTTTATAATCCTAAATTATGAACTTTGTTTTTAACCTAATAGTTTATGACCATTATATCTGAAAACTAAAATAAAATATTTGATTCTTAATCATTAACCAACTAGTGACCTAGTAATACAACATGCAATACTAAAGCTAACTCATTTGATGTAAGATCTAAGAGTAACCTTAGAAACATGCTTAGACTGATTGAAATAATGTAGAGATAGTAAATCAGGTGAAACTCTAGATTAAGTAGGCATATAACAAGTGAGTTTGATGTTGGAAAAATGTCATATGAAAATAAACCTAACCAACTAAAATATCAATTTAGGCACCAAGCTACTCCACAAATCCATAATAGAAGATATCATAGAGATGATGATTACTATGTTAACATGGTTAAAATAAAATCCCATACATTTAATGATAGCTTAGATCCTATAGTATATTAAGATTAGAAAACAAGAATAAAATATTATTTTTATCAGTATGATCTTAGTGAATATCAAAAGTACTAATTTGTAAAAGCTAAGCTCACATCACATGCTAGATCATTTGTTCACTCATTAGAAAAAGTGATATCTTGGCAAAGATTGACCATTATTACAATCATAGAAAAAACTTAAGATTCACCAATGAGCTAAATATGTACTAATCTCTTATTCAGGTGAATGTTTTAGATAAATAACAACATTTATCACAAGGTTCAAAGACTGTTGATGAGTACATTACTAAATTTGAGGATTATATGTTTAAATGCGATGTATAAAAGTCGAATCCAATAGTATTATCTTGATTTTGAGTTAACATTAGGGAGTCTAATTAAGCTAAGTTATATTTAAAAAATATTACTAATTTAAAAAAGACATATAAAGTGACTTGTGATGTAGAAATTTTAGAGGATCGATTGCTAGTAAGAGAGATTTCTTTGTCTACTTCTTGCTCTTAAACTAGTACCACCACTTTCACTATTTCTATTATTTCTACTCCATAAGTAATCTATGTTCCTCTACCCATATCACTAACATAGTGAATCCAACCTTCGAATAAACTGCTTACTAGCTTCAGAGTTGAGGTTTTACCATTGTTATCGGAGAGGACATATCACAACTCAGTGCCCTAAGAGAGCTCTACACATAAACGTAGAAGAAGAGATAGAAGAAAGTATCGAAGTTGAGGAAGAAGTGGTTATACAACTAGATGAGGAATTTGATGAAGAATTTTAAGCACTAAGTAAAAGTCTTTACAATATTGGACCACCATAAGCTATTATGAGATATACATTGACTACATTAAGACCATCTATTGGTTGCTGACAAACTAATATTTTTAGTATCTTTATTAGAGTTAAAGACCAACCTTATAAGATTGTCATAGATAGTGATAGTTATATTAATGAAATAATATAAAATGCTATTTAAAAGGAAAGTTTAACACTTACAAACCATCCCGATCTATACACCATATCTTGGATTGATAAAACCACAATTTCTATGAAAAAAGATATTATGTTCCTTTAAAATTTGGTTAATATTCTAAAAACTTATGGTGTAAAGTTATCCACATGTAAGTAAATAACCTTATTTTAGAAAGACTTTGATTATACGATTGAGATGTTATCTTAAATGAAAGAATAAATACATGTACCTTTATATACGAAGAAAAAAAGATTACATTATACCCTTCACCTCTCTAATTTTTTTTAATCCAAATACTCTAAAAAAAGATAAAAAAATTACTTAGTATTATTTTACTAACCAAGATTGAGAGGGATATAATCAGTGATGAAATTATATAATTTTTGGTAATTAAGGAAGCCTTTAATAATATACCCATCCCACCATCTATAGTTCAACCCTTATTAAATAAATTTACGAACATATTTTTCAATGACTTGCAAGATATGCTTTTACAATTTAGAGATATTTAACATGCTATAGATCTATTTCTTGGTGCTTTACTACAGTGATTAAATCTCTCAACTCATATAAAACTATTCGAGAAGTAAATGAGCTAGTTCAAAAGGGATTTATTATAGAAAGTATTAGTCCATGTGTAGTACCGACTTTATTAGCTTCAAAAAAAGATGGAACATTTATGCTATTTGGGTTGTCGAATGAACCTATTACATTGATACTATTTATGACTTATGCTTTGAGGCCTTATAAGTCATTTTGTAGTTGTCTATTTTGATGACATATTATTTTATAGTCCTACATCATTTTAACATGTAAAATATATCTTAAATAGGTATGCATTACATCACACAAATAACATTTATTTACTAACCTTAGGAAGTGTAAATTTTGATAAGAAAGTTTATCATTCATGGGTTTTAATTTTTAAAAGAAGGATTAACTATTCAATCTAAAAATATAAAAGCCATTGTCAAAAAGCCAACTCCATCTAATGTACATGAAGTTCTTTGCTTTCATGGACTAAACAATTTTTATCAATGATTCATATGAGAATTTAGCATGATAATAGCTATGATAATAGACTGTATTAAAAGGGAGGGTTTAAATGAGGAAAAATAGCAAAAGTCAACTTCAATAAATTAAAAGAATTCATGACCTAAGCACCAGTTCTTAAATTAACAAGCATTTCAACCAACTTTGAAGTTGCTTGTGATGCCTCAAGAATAGGTATTAATAGAGTCTTTAGTCAAAGTATCATATCATATTCTTTAGTGAAAAGTTAAATGAAGAAAGGAAAAAATACTCCATCGATGAAAAATAACTTTATGCAATAGTATAATCACTAAAACATTGGAGATACTATCTGTTGTCCCAAGATTTTGTTCTTTATTTGGATCATGAAATACATAAATATTTAAATTCATAAAGGAATTTAAGACATCAACATGTTAAATGAAAGAATAAATACAAGTGCTTTCATAAACAAAGAAAAAAAGATTACACTATGCCTTTCACCTCTCTCAAAATTTTTTTTTAACCCAAATACTCTAAAAAGAGATAATAAAAAAGAAAATTACTTAGTATCATTTCACTAACCAAGATTGAAAATGATATAGTCAGTGGTGAGATTATATAATTTTTGGTAATTAAGGAATATATTAATAATATACCCATCCCACCATCTATAGTTCGACCCTTATTAAAAAACTTTATGAATATATTTTTCAATGATTTGTCGGATATGCTTCCACTATTAAGAGATATTCAACATGCTATAGATCAATTTCTTGGTGCTTCACTATAGTGATTAAGTCCCTCAACTCATATAAAACTTACTCGACAAGTAAATGAGCTAGTTCGAAAGGGATTTATTAGAGAAAGTATTAGCCCATGTGTTGTACCTACTTTATTAGCTTCAAAAAAAGATGGAGCATGTTGCATGTTCATAGATAGTCATGCCATTAATAAAATAATGATTAAATATAAATTTTTAATTCCTAAGCGTGATGATTTATTTGACCAAATGGTTGGAGCCATCATATTTTCTAAAATTAATTTAAAGTGTGGATAACATTAGATTAGAATCCATCCAGGTGATGAATGAAAGACTACCTTTAAAACAAAAGATGGATGATGTGAGTGGTTAGTTATGCCATTTGAGTTGTTGAATGCACTAAG
Organism: Vanilla planifolia; assembly: GCA_023846275.1. Lineage (NCBI taxonomy): Eukaryota > Viridiplantae > Streptophyta > Magnoliopsida > Asparagales > Orchidaceae > Vanilla > Vanilla planifolia. The sequence continues at coordinate 14,803,766 of CM043876.1, read as the reverse complement.
TACATTTATGTGACATGTGACTTAAGTTTCGAAGCCTTATCTAGGTCATTTTGTAGTCATTTATTTTTACAACATATTAGTTTATAGTCATACATCATCTAAATATTTAGGATATCTTAGATAGCTATGCACTACATTATGTGAACAACATTTGTTTGTTAGCCACATGAAGTATAAATTTTGATATCATTCTTGGATTTAAGTTTTAAAAGAAGGATTAACTATTTAACCAAAAAAGATAAAAATCATTATCAAATGGCCAACTTCAACTAATGTATATGAAGTTCTTAACTTTCATGGTCTAGACACTTTTTATCGACAATTCATATGAGGATTTATCACGATAATAGCCTTAATAATAGATTGTATTAAAAAGGAAGAATTTAATTGGGAAAAAAAAATAAAATAGACTTAACTAAATTAAAAGGAGCCATGACTCAAGCACCAATCCTTAGATTACCAAACTTTTCAACCACCATTGAAGTCGCTTGTGATGCATCAGGAGTAAGTATTAATAGAGTCTTGAGTCAAGATTGTCATCCGATCATATTCTTTTAGTAAAAAGTTATTGGAACCAAGGAAAAAAATACCCTACTTATTAAAAAACTATTATGTAATATTATAATCACAAAAATTTTAGAGACAATATAAATTATCCCAAGTTTTGTTCTTTATTCAAACCATTAATCATTGAAATATTTAAATTCATAAAGGTATTTAATTCATCATATTAAATAGTTTGAATATTTACAAGAATTTACTTTTATTTTAAAGCATAAGGCATTAGTGGAGAATAAATTAGCACATGCATTAAGTGGTCATGTTTGTTTATTATCAATAATGACTATACATGCTCTTGGAATCAAATGCATCAAGAATTTATATAATGATTGGCCAGACTTAGATGATGTCTATCAAGAAGTCAATAATAACTATACATGCTCTTGTTTATTATCAATAATGACTATACATGCTCTTGGATTCCAATGCATCAAGAATTTATATAATGATTGGCCACACTTAGATGATATCTATCAAGAAGTCAATACTTCATATGCTAAAATTTTTGGTGATTATCATTTAAAAGATAATGTTTTATTTCATGGATCTCAACTTTACATTCCACGCATATCTCTTAAGGATTCTTTTTGTCTGATAAATACATGCTAGAGGGATCGTTGGGCATTTCCAAGGGTTTTTTATGATAAAACTTACTTTCAAATTAGTTTTCTTAGCTAATCATTATTTTAGGTTATAAAATCTATTTGATTTATATTAATCATATAGGAATTATTATAATAATAATGTTGTACCATTCTCAATTTTGCCTAATTTTGATTTTAATTCTACTTAGAATATTATTATGATCTTTCTATTGCACAAGTATGATATTACTTCCTCATACTTAGATGGCACCCTCGCAGGTGAATCTACCAATGTTATTTGATTTATCTACCAATTCTATTGTAGTCATAGCTAAGATTGGAGCTTTGATCGCCCTCTACTCTTGACTAAAAGGGTTGTAGATGGCACGTGTCAATGAAATTTTGACCCCACTTTTAGCACATGCGAATCATTAGTCTCATAGTCCGTGGTAATTATTCAAGAAAAGTATTTTAACTCATACAAGCTTTTATGAAAAGGTACTTGTTTTTATAACCAATATTTTTGCAATTCTGTTGCCTGGATAAGTTTTTCAATGGCTGCTGCCTAGCTAGTTTGGGATATTGCTCGCGTCCATGCATTATTGTACAAGATAGCAAAATACACATAATTATAATATATGTAAAAGTATAAATAAAGAAAAAAATTATATAAATACATATCAAATGATTTAAGTATTATATTAAAAGTTGGGTCTAAAGCTGCATGAGCCTGAGCTTGAATTTTCTCTCAATATTAATATGTGATAATTACTTTCACGAAGAATATAGGAAGAAAATTTTTAAATTTTTCACTCAAAAAGGATTTAGATAATATGTTGAAGAGTCTCTAAAAAGTTTTGAAAAATCAACTAGATATAATATAAATAGTAGATAAATAATCACGAGAGACCTATAAAAGTACTTAAGATTTTTGTCAGAAAAAAAAATTAAGTTCCTAAATATTACACTCAATCTGCTCAACCTCGGATTAATGAGATCAATCAAAGGGTTACTTCATTATCCCTTGAAGTTACCATTAGTGCTTTAAAATTGTTAAATTAACATATGTGAGTTCAATTGTAAATTGTTTAACTCCAAATTGATATTGATTGATGTAAAGGAACTTATCATTATTCTAGGATTGAATTAGTTTGTAACTCATAAGGTTATCATTGATTATTTAAAAAAATGTTGAGTATTCATATGGATGATGAAAGAATTAGGTTCAGATGACTCATTAGATATTAGATTTAGTGTTTTGTAAGGGACTAAATCTTTAATGTTAAAAATTATATTAATCTTATAATTTTCTAACAAATCTAACACATATGTATTAGTTCATAATTTTTTAATATTCTTAAAAGGTTCAGTTGCAGGCACTTTTGATTTCTATTATTGACCTAACTTTAATTATATCTTAGTCTTCTTTAAGAACTTTTTCAACATTTTATTTGAGCATTTACTTGTTTCTCATATCTTTTGTTACTTCGGTTAATTATTTAGATATTATTTTATGAGAAGCAAAAATAAATAAAGACAAAAGTCTGGAAGTTTATTAGTATGGGAATAAGATTAATGAGAGATATTGTCTTATTATTATAAGCTTGTATAATAAGTGGTGGGTTTGATAAGATGGTAGCTAACTCTTTAATTATAAGAAACCAAAGTAAATCTCTTTGAGCAAGAGTCTTCCTAACATGAGGTAATATGATCAAGCTTAAATTATTTATCTTTTTTTTTCTTTATCCACAAACTTAAAAAATTTTATAAATTTGCTAGGCTTAAGTGATTGAGGTTTCTCATAAGGTAGGATAGGGTGTAATCTTGATGGTCTTTTTTTCATAAACAAAAAAACACGTGTTACGTTAAAGTCGTATCCCTATAAAAAAGCCATTACTTTTCACGGATAAAATAACCTAATTGCATAGGTACGACATCACATAAAACCTCATTATTATGCCTAACAAATTTTAGTTCAGTTAACATCATTACTTAATAGGTTTGGAGATTTTATTTAACCACGACATAGAGAAAGAGTTTGAGTGTTTCAATAAAGAAGATCCTATTCATTTAGTGGCTTTAGAGGACATTACATTAATACAACTACCATTATCTATGATCATTCTATATCATTTTTTTCTTAATTTTAATACTGGTGCTAAAGATATTGGTGTTGCAATTCATCTTGTTGTTGTGGGGTTATAAGGGTGCACCTAACCATAAAATAATTCACGTTTTCTCATTTTTACTCGACTTTCTCATTATACATTTTTTTATTATGGCTCTTCTTGTTTATTAACATTTTTAGGTTGATAATCATTGATCTCTTTAGATAGTTTACAACTACATGTCCCTTTTCGTGATAGTTAAAATATATGATTTCACATTGAGTGGGTTGGCTTAAAGAAGGTTATGAAGAAAAAATATGGTAATATAGGTTTACGTGGCTTAGAAACTATTGTAGATGGAATAGATGATGTACAAGTATGGGTGGGCTGAGAAATTATGATGTGGGTTTATAAAGATTATAGCTCGTAGTTTCTCTTAAAATTTGAAATTTATATTTTTTTTAATTTTTTTAGTTATGCGATATATTTTTTCTAAGGTAGTAATATTTTTGAAGCTATGCTCAGCCTGTATGTATTCTTTTAAATTGGCCATAAAATGGGAAAGTACTATATGCTCAAGTTCATCTATATCGTACCAAAGTTTGTAATTCTCAAACTTATTAATTTATTTCTCAATAGATCTATCACATTGAAATAGCCTTTCTCATTTATCTGCTATTTTGACATTATTGGTTATTGGAACAAACCTGTTTTAAAACTTAACCTTAAGGGTTTTTCAAGTTTGGGATATCTCTTTACAATTGTTTGGATATTATTGCTTTAAGTTTCTCAGAAACCTATAAGAAGTACAGGTGAGTTTAGTCTTAATAAATTGATATTTATTTTGCTCACTCATTCGATGCCAATCAAAGTAACATCCATATTAGTTTACCAATCGATGTAAATTTTTGGATCATAGTTACTCTCAAAAGTTAGGGTATCTAGTTTCATATTAGGAATATGCTCGCTATCTCGATATTTATTAGGTCTTTCTTTCTCTCTAGACATATATAAATCAGCATTTTGGTCTAACTCATTGGAAGATTTATTATTTCTTTTATGGTCATAATTTCTTTTATAAATATCTTGGTTATATTCATTAAAAAGATAGTCATGTCTTTTATGGTTTTTATGTCTCCTAAGGTTTCCTTCTTCTAAATCATTAGGTGTAGCACTTCTTCTTATATTATCTTTTTCTCTTATAAGATTTAGTTTATGTTGTTGGTTTAGGAGGATTTGTCTAACTATTTAGGTAAGTTGTGCTATTGATTGGAATATTTTTAGTGATAAGTTTTAGTTTAAATTTTGTCTTTGGTTTTGAACTAATTCTTGACTTTGGATTTTTATTTCATAAGACCTACTAGATCTTGTAGTCATAAAAGTATTTATCACAAAAGGGGATATCAAGAAAAATAATATGAAAAATCTTTTTTCATATAAAAAAATTATGAAAGCAATGTAATCATAGATAAAAAAAACTGAGGTGAGGTGTTCTTTTAGGATAATGACGAGTGATCAAGGTCCCATTTTTTCTAGACCACCTCCTAGGAAAAACCAAATAGTTTTTAAAAATTTGGTGAGAAGTCGTATCACTACTTTGGTACCACCTCCTAATAAAAAAATTATCCAAAACCAAGTAAGGGTTCTTTAGTAGATAAACTAAGCAAAAGTCAAATGAACTATTTTTAGTCGAAATCCATATTTTCTAATACTAAAGTTGATGTAGAGTAGAAAATGATGCTCTTTAATACCAAAGTTGAATATATTAAAAAATAAGTTTTTTTTGTAGAAACTTATAGGGTATAATATCAAAGTTGATGTTCGAATTATTTACTTCTATTGGGATCAAAATTAGAGCATACAATATTGGAGATATTTAATAAATTATCAGAGAATATTTAAAAATATTATTTACTGATTTGGGTTAGTTGACGTGTGTGATATTTTAGAACGATTCGAAGATTTGCGTTGCAAACCTGTAGCATAGATTATTAAGTCGAATATGTGACAACACCTTTAGAATTAAACATAAAATTTTATATAATATTTTTTATATTTAATTTCAAAAATATAAAATTTAAGACGAACTCTATGTTGAGTGCTTTAACAAAAAAGAGTAACTCTAATTTTAGATTATCACATAGAAAATAAAAGTTACTAAAATGGTGCACATTTTTGTCGATGATGTCTTGTAGTTTTGTAGGCATTTTCATTTGGAGTAATAAGGAGTTAAATAGTGACGTGATGGTGATTTTGGTTAGTAGGGAAGCTTGGGGGCATTGATGGAAGCGGGAATAGGATTGGTTGCATGCTCTTTGATGGAAGGTCTCTCAATTTTAATCCTTGTCTCTTACAAGGGATTTGGTTGTCAACCATATTTTCTAAAATTAATCTAAAAAAATGGATACTATTAGGTTAGAATCCATTTAGGTGATGAATGAAAGGCTGTCTTTAAAAAAAGATGGATTATGTGAGTAGTTAATTATGCTATTTTGGTTGTCAATGAACCTAGTACATTTATGCTACTTATGACATACAATTTGAGGCCTTATAGGTTATTTTATAGTTGTCTATTTTGATGACATATTATTTTATAATCCTACATCATTTGAACTTTTAAGATATCTTAGATAGGTATGCATTACTTCACACGAACAACATTTATTTACTAATCTTAGGAAGTGTAAATTTTGATAAGAAAGTTTATCATTCATGGGTTTTAAGTTTTAAAAGTAGGATTAACTGTTCAACCTAAAAATATAAAAGCCATTGTCAAATGGCAAACTCCATCTAATGTACATGAAGTTCTTTGCTTTCATGTCCTAACTAATTTTTATTGATGATTTATATGAGCATTTAGCATGATAATAGCCATAATAATAGATCGTATTAAAAGGGAGGGTTTAAATAAGAAAAAGTAGCAAAAGTCAACTTCAATAAATTAAAAGAATTCATGACCCAAGCACCTGTTCTTAGATTAACAAGCTTTTCAACAAACTTTGAAGTTTCTTGTGATGCTTTAGGTGTAGGCATTAATAGAGTATTTAGTCAAAGTATTATATCATATTCTTTAGTGAAAAGTTAAATGAAGCAAGGAAAAAATACTCCATTGATGAAAAATAACTTTATGTGATAGTATAATCACTAAAATATTGGAGACACTATCTGTTGTCCCAAGATTTTTTTCTTTATTTGGTTCATGAAATATATAAATATTTAAATTCATAAAGAAATTTAAGACATCGACATGTTAAATGAAAGAATGAATAATGTGCTTTCATAAACAAAGAAAAGAAGATTACACTATACCCTTCACTTTTGTCAAATTTTTTTTATCCCAAATACTCTAAAAGAAATATAAAAGAAAAAAAAATTACTTAGTATCATTTCAATAACCAAGATTGAAAGGGATATAATCAATGGTGAGATTATATAATTTTTGGTAATTAAAGAATCCATTAATAGTATACCCATCCCACCATTCATAGTTCGACCCTTATTAAAAAATTTTATGAACATATTTTTCAATGACTTGCCAGTCCACTATTAAGAGATATTCAAGATGCTATAAATCAATTTCTTGGTGCTTCACAACAGTGATTAAATCACTCAACTCATATAAAACTTACTCGACAAGCAAATGAGCTAGTTCGAAAGGGATTTATTAGAGAAAGTATTAGCCTATGTGTTGTACCTACTTTAATAGCTTCAAAAAAAGATGGAACATGTTGCATGTTCATAGATAATCATGTCATTGATAAAATAATGATTAAATATAAATTTTTAATCCCTAAGTGTGATGATTTATTAGACCAAATGGTTTGAGCCGTCATATTTTCTAAAATTAATCTAAAATGTGGATACCATTAGTTAAGATCCATCTAGGTGATGAATAAAAGACTATCTTTAAAACAAAAGATGGATTATTTGAGTAGTTAGTTATGCGATTTGAGTTGTTGAATGCACCAAGTACATCTATGTCACTTGTGACTTAAGTTTTAAGGCCTTATTTAGGTCATTTTGTAGTTATTTATTTTATAACATATTAGTTTATAGTTGTACATCATCTAAATATTTAGGATATCTTAGATAGCTATGCACTACATTATGTGATCAACATTATTTTGTTTGCCTTATGAAGTATAAATTTTGATAAAAAAAATATCATTCTTGGGTTTAAGTTTTAAAAAAGGATTAGCTATTGAACCTATAAAGATAAAAGTCATTATCAAATGGCCAACTTCAACTACTGTATATAAAGTTCTTAACTTTCATGTCGTAACCACTTTTTATCGATAATTCATATGAAGATTTATCACAATAATAGCCCTAATAATAGATTGTATTAAAAAGGGAGTGGTTTAATTAGGGAAAAATAGCAAAATAGACTATACTAAATTAAAAGGAGCCATGACTCAAGCACAAATCCTTAGATTACCAAACTTTTCAATCACCATTGAAGTCACTTGTGATGCATCAGGAGTAGGTATTAGTAGAGTTGTAACAGCCTTAGTTTCCTTTATTTTATTTATTGTATTTTTTTAGAAAGAGCTCTTTGAGACTAGTTTAATAATGTTTAATTTGTAATTTTTGGAGCTCTAATGAATAAATTATGAATTTTTAAAGATTTGAGATAAATTTGTAACTTGGAGGATAGATATGTAATTTTTAAATGTCGGCTTAGTTCAAATTCGATTTGACAGAGGATATATTTGCAAATACCAAATTTGGAAGGGGTTTTCTGCAAAAACGCGGTTCACGAACCGAGGGAGGGCTTATCGGTTTCGACCGCGTCTATAAAAGCCGACCCAGGTGCGTTTGAAAAAGCACTTCTGTGAACACGACTGAGGGGAGGTTTCCTGAGTGCGACGACGAGGTTTCCGCCAGCTGCTGTTTTTGCGTAGCGAAGTTTCGGCACGCTACAGTAACATCCAACGAGGATTTCCGTGAGCATTGGCACGCCACAGTGACGGCCGGCGAGGATTTTCGTAAGTTCCGGCACGCGACAGTGACGACCAGCGAAGTTTTCCATAAGGTAAGAAATAATTTCTTTGTCGTCGGGGTTGTGTAAAGCTTTCAGGTGAGCGGGGGAGACCGAGAGGTTGAAGTCGAGCTGGATTCGATCGATTCAGCGCGTGAAACGGCCGATCCAGCGCCGGCGAAAGATTTCTGTTTTTGCCGGACGCACAGGAGAAAAATATGAACCGGTTCAGTTGGACCGGGTTTTCAATGCTGAACCGGGCGCGCCAGGCGCTGGCGGTCCAGCATCGCAGAAGAAATTTAAGGGATTTTGGGATTATTTTAGCTGTTAGGGAAAGCTTTTAGAAAGCAGTATTTGAGATTTTTGGCTGTTTGGGAAAGCTTTAGAAAGCTAGAATTTTGGCACTTTGAGATTTTTGGCTGTTTGTGAAAGCTTTTAGAAAACAGAATTTTTAACTCTTGGGAATAATTTTTAGAAAATAACTTTTGGCTAATAGGTATATTTTAAATTGATTATGTTTACGGCTTGTAGGACATCAAGAAAAAAATAAGAAGTGGGCAAGAAAATTTGGTACAGCAAATCCAGGTAGATAAATTCCTAACCCTGTGATGTAGCACAATACTATGTATTTGTTTTACAAGGTATTCTTTCAATTACATGGTGTTTTGGTTGTTCTATATGTTGATGTTTATTTCATTTGCATGACAACTAAAATGGAAGGAAATAATATGGTACAATATGCTAAAGAAAGAGACGAAATAATATGGCATGAAAGGTCTTTTGATATGGCATAATTGTTTGGAATTATGATTGAAAATGGTAGTAAAAATGGATTCCCAGAGAATATTATCCTCACCACTAGGTCCAGTATGTGTTGCAGGGTATCAATCTTCGGATCAGATATCTGCCTAGTGTTTATACCAGGCCCAGCGTGTGTCGCAGGGTATCGATCTTCGGATCAAATATCTGTCTGGTATTATGTGCTATGACTCCATGATGATTTACACCAGACCCAGCATGTGTTGTAGGGTATGGTACCATACCTGCCTGGAGGCACTATGCCCATCATGTGTTGCAGGGTATCGATCTTCGGATCAGATATCTGCCTAGTGTTATGTGTTTGGTTGGATGCCGGCTGGAGGTCATTTATTGATGATGATTGGATCCTGAGGATAATGCGTCAAAGGGAATTGGGCTCGGTAATAACACACTATATAAGGAACTCGCATTTCTTTATGGTTTTCATTTGGCATTACCTTATATATATGACATATGGTACGGTTTTAGCTTGATGCATATGATTGATCTTTATTGTTTATGGTATTATGTTATGTCTTTTTATTTACTTGGTTAACTATGTGGATTTATCTACTGAGATGTGTAAATCTCATTTAGTACTTACATCACAGGTCATGAAAACACTGCACCGAGAGATGGGAATGGTGCTGCTACAGAAGAGTCATTTCCAAGAGATGTGTAAGAGGGAAAGTTTTAGTGTGATTAAATGTTTAAAAACATGTCTTTATATATATATTTGGATTTTGGGAGTTGGTGTTTGTCTTACCGTCGGGTCCCCACCTTGGGTTTGTTTATTTGTCCTCACTTAGATACTGTATCTCGCGACTCTGATGTTCATTTTGTGATCTAATGGTACAGGAATAGGTGGGGGCTTGACAATAATCATGAGTCAAGATAGTCATACGATCATATTCTTTAGTGAAAAGTTATGTGAACCAAGGAAAAAAATTCCACCTATGAAAAATAATATGATGCGATATTCACAAAAACGTCAGAGACAATGTAAATTATCCAAAGTTTTGGTCTTTATTCGGACCATTAATCACTTAAATATTTAAATTCATAAGGAATTTAAGTCATCATGCTAAATGGTTTGAATATTTACAAGAATTTACTTTTATTTTAAAGCATAAGGCATGAGTGGAGAATAAATTAGCACATGCATTAAGTGGTCATGTTTGTTTATTATCAATAATGACTATACATGCTCTTGGAATCCAATGCATCAAGAATTTATATAATGATTGGCCAGACTTAGATGATGTTTATCAAGAAGTCAATAATGACTATACATGCTCTTGGATTCCAATGCATCATGAATTTATATAATGATTAGCCAAACTTAGATGATGTCTATCAAGAAGTCAATACTTCATCTGCTAAAGTTTTTGATGATTATCATTTAAAAGATGATTTTTTATTTCATGGATCTCAACTTTACATTCCACGCACATCTCTTAGGGATTTTTTTGTCTAATAAATACATGCTAGAGGTCTCGTTGGGCATTTCAAAGGGTTTTTTTGATGACTAAACTTACTTTCAAATTAGTTTTCTTAGCTATTCATCATTTTGGGTTTTAAAATCTATTTGATGTATATTAATCATATTAGAATGAATACAACAATAATGTTGTACAATTCTCAATTTTGCCTAATTTTGATTTTAATTTTTCTTAGAATATTATTATGATCTTTCTATTGCACAAGTACGATATCACTTCCTCATATGTCATTCAAACGATTTTGGTTATGACACTAGTCTTCGTATTATTGTATTATAAATTTTTTGCTCATCGTACTGTAAAACACCCCTCGAAAGACTATTTTTAAGCATTCTTTTTACGTTATAGTGTATGATATCTCTTTTAGTACATATAAAATTAATTATCTGTAGCTTTTATTAGATCATAACAGATAATGATATTATATAATATTCTCTTATGTATTTATAGTGCTAATAGGATCAATTAATCGTAATATACGATCAATCTAAAATATCTTTCTTTTTAGACAATTTCACTATTTTTAAGCATTCTCTTTACGTTATAGTGTATGATATCTCTTTTAGTACATATAAAATTAATTATCTGTAGCTTTTATTAGATCATAACAGATAATGATATTATATAATATTCTCTTATGTATTTATAGAGCTAATATGATCAATTAATCGTAATATACGATCAATCTAAAATATCTTTCTTTTTAGACAATTTCACACAAAGCCTTATATGTTTTCTTTCATGCAATCGTACAAGATCGCATTTTACTATCATATTATACAATTAATTATCTGTACATGTTATTAGGTCATAACAGATAATATTATTAGACAATATGCTCTTATGTATTTATAGTGCTGATATGATCAGTTAATCGTAATATACTATCAATCTAAAGTATCTTTCTTCTTTAACAGTTTCACACAAAGCCCTATATGTTTTCTTTCATGCCATCATACAAGATCATATCCTACTATCATACTATACAATAAAATACTTATAAAAATTTGTGTTGAGTACACATTGTCATATTGTTATGTTTGCTATAGAATTATTCTATCTAGTTCTTGGGTGATATAATCAACATTATTGTTAAATATTTTTTTTACTGATAATTTAATTTTCTACAATAATTCAATAGAAAACAAATTCTAGAACAAATGAAGATAAGTTTATATGTCGCTCGTGTGTAAATAAGTTTGTTAAGTGTTTAATTCTTTGCTCTAGACATAGGTTTTCATAGTTTGATCAAATTTCACACTAATTTGAAATCAATAGCCAACATTTATTTCAATGCAAGCAATTTGAGAAGCTGCTCTTTTGCATACATAAGTATTTGGAATTCAATGATTTTCCATAAAAAGAAACAAAAAAGGAAGACATCTTAGACACCGGTAAAGCAATTTGAAATATCGTAATCTCAGTTGAGGGCAACGCTGCGAAGGACGACGGTTTCCACCGTAAGGCCTGGACCGAAGCCGAAGAGAACACCCCACTCGAGGCCCTCGCCGGTGGTGGATTTTCCCTCCTTGATGGATCTCTTGCGCAGCTCATCAAGGACGAAATGCACGCAGACACTAGACATGTTGCCGTACTCAGCAAGCACATGCCTGGAAGCCCATAGCTTCTCCGGCTTTAAGCCAACTCTCTCCTCCACCTGGTCGAGGATTTATATACTCGCCGGGACCGTAAACGTGGGCTCCTGAAGGAGAAGTAGATGGCACCCTCGCAGGTGAATCTACCGATGTTATTTGATTTATCTACCAATTCTATTGTAGTCATAGCCAAGATTGGAGCTTTGACCGCCCTCTGCTCTTGACCAAAAGGGTTGTAGATGGCACGTGTCAATGAAACATTGACCCCACTTTTAGCGCACGCGAATCATTAGTCTCATAGTCCGTGGTAATTATTCAAGAAAAGTATTTTAACTCATACAACCAATATTTTTGCAAGACTGTTGCCTTGATAAGTTTTTCAAAGGCTGCTGCCTAGCTAGTTTGGGATATTGCTCGCGTCCATGCATTATTGTACAAGATAGCAAAATACACATGATTATAATATATGTAAAAGTATAAATAAAGAAAAAATTATATAAATACATATCAAATGATTTAAGTATTATATTAAAAGTCGGGTCTAAAGCTGCATGAGCCTGAGCTTGAATTTTCTCTCAATATTAATATCTGATAATTACTTTAACGGAGAATATAGGAAGAAAATTTTCTAATTTTTAACATTTTATTTGAGCATCTACTAGTTTCTCGTATCTTTTGTTACTTAGGTTAATTTTTTAGATAATATTTTATGAGAAGCAAAAATTAAATAAATAAATAAATAAAGATAACAGTCTCGAAGTTTATTAATACGGGAATAAGATTAATGAGAGATATTGTCTTATTATTATAAGCTTGTATAATAAGTTGTGGGTTTGATAAGATTGTAGCTAACTCTTTAATTATAAGAAACCAAAGTAAATCTCTTTGATCAAGAGTCTTCTTTATGAACTTTTTTAACATTTTATTTGAGCATCTACTTGTTTCTCGTATCTTTTGTTACTTAGGTTAATTTTTTAGATATTATTTTGTGAGAAGCAAAAATAAATAAATAAATAAATAAAGACAAAAGTATGGGAATAAGATTAATGAGAGATATTGTCTTATTATTATAAGCTTGTATAATAAGTGGTGAGTTTGATAAGATGGTAGCTAACTCTTTAATTATAAGAAACCAAAGTAAATCTCTTTGAGCAAGAGTCTTCCTAACATGAGGTAATATGATCAAGCTTAAATTCTTTATCTTTTTTTTCTTTATCCACGAACTTAAAAATTTTTATAAATTTGCTAAGCTTAAGTGATTGAGGTTTCTCATAAGGTAGGATAGGGTGTAATCTTGATGGTCTTTTTTTCATAAACAAAAAAACACGTGTTACGTTAAAGTCGTATCCCTATAAAAAAGCCATTACTTTTCACGGATAAGATAACCTAATTGCATAGGTACGACATCACATAAAACCTCATTATTATGCCTACCAAATTTTTTTTCAGTTAACATCATTACTTAATAGGTTTGGAGATTTTATTTAACCATGTCATAGAGAAAGAGTTTGAGTGTTTCAATAAAGAAGCTCCTATCCATTTAGTGGCTTTAGAGGACATTACATTAATACAACTACCATTATCTATGATCATTCTATATCATTTTTTTCTTAATTTTTATGCTGGTGCTAAAGATATTGGTGTTGCAATTCATCTTGTTGTTGTGGGGTTACAAGGGTGCACCTAACCATAAAATAATTCACGTTTTCTAATTTTTACTCGACTTTCTCATTATACATTTTTTTTTTATTATGGCTCTTCTTGTTTATTAACATTTTTAGGTTGATAATCATTGATCTCTTTAGATAGTTTACAACTACATGTCGCTTTTCATGATAGTTAAAATATATGATTTCACATTGAGTGGGTTGGCTTAAAGAAGGTTATGAAGAAAAAGTATGGTAATATAGGTTTACGTGGCTTAGAAACCATGGTAGATGGAATAGATGATGTACAAGTATGGGTGGACTGAGAAATTATGATGCGGGTCTATAAAGATTATAGCTCGTAGTTTCTCTTAAAATTTGAAATGATATTTTTTTAATTTTTTTAGTTATGTGATATATTTTTTCTAAGGTAGTAATATTTTTGAAGCTACGCTCAGCCTGTGTGTATTCTTTTAAATTGGCCATAAAATGGGAAATTACTATATGCTCAGGTTCATCTATAGCGTACCAAAGTTTGTAATTCTCAAACTTATTAATTTATTTCTCAATAGATCTATCACATTGAAATAGCCTTTATCATTTATCTGTTATTTTGATATTATTGGTTATTGGAACAAATCTGTTGTAAAACTTAACCTTAAGGGTTTTTCAAGTTTGGGACACCTCTTTATCATTGTTTGGATATTATTGCTTTAAGTTTCTCAGAAACCTATAGGAAGTATAGGTGAGTTTAGTCTTAATAAATTGATATTTATTTTGCTCACTCATTCGATGCCAATCAAAATAATCATCCATACTAGTTTACCAATCGATGTAAATTTTTGGATCATAGTTACTCTCAAAAGTTAGGGTATCTAGTTTCATATTAGGAATATGCTCTCTATCTCGATATTTATTAGGTCTTTCTTTCTCTCTAGACATATCTAGATCAGAATTTTAGTCTAACTCATTCGAAGATTTATTATTTCTTTTATGGTCATAATTTCTTTTATAAATATCTTGGTTATATTCATTAAAAAGATAGTCATGTCTTTTATGGTTTTTATGTCTCCTAAGGTTTCCTTCTTCTAAATCATTAGGTGTAGCACTTCTTCTTATATTATCTTTTTCTCTTATAAGATTTAGTTTATGTTGTTGGTTTAGGAGGATTTGTCTAACTATTTAGGTAAGTTGTGCTATTGATTGGAATATTTTTAGTGATAAGTTTTAGTTTAAATTCTTGACTTTGGATTTTTATTTCATAAGACCTACTAGATCTTGTAGTCATAAAAGTATTTATCACAAAAGGGGATATCAAGAAAAATAATATGAAAAATCTTTTTTCATAAAAAAAATTATGAAAGCAATGTAATCATAGATATAAAAAACTGAGGTGAGGTGTTCTTTTAGGATAATGACAAGTGATCAAGGTCACATTTTCTAGACCACCTCCTAGGCAAAACCAAATAGTTTTTAAAAATTTTGTGAGAAGTCGTATCACTACTTTTGTACCACCTCCTAATAATAAATTTATCCAAAACCAAGTAAGGGTTCTTTAGTAGATAAACTAAGCAAAAGTCAAATGAACTATTTTTAGTCGAAATCCATATTTTCTAATACTAAAGTTGATGTAGAGTAGAAAATGATGCTCTTTAATACCAAAGTTGAATATATTAAAAAATAAGTTTTTTTAATAGAAACTTATAGGATATAATATCAAAGTTGATGTTGGAATTATTTACTTATATTGGGATCAAAATTAGAGCATACAATATTGGAGATATTTAATAAATTATCAGAGAATATTTAAAAATATTATTTACTGATTTGGGTTAGTTGACGTGTGTGATATTTTAGAACGATTCGAAGATTTGCGTTCGAAAGCTATAGCATAAATTATTAAGTCGAATATGTCACTAAACCGGTAGAATTAAACATAAAATTTTATAAAATATTTTTTATATTTAATTTCAAAAATATAAAATTTAAAACGAACTCTATGTTGAGTACTTTAACAAAAAATAGTAACTCTAATTTTATATTATCACATAGAAAATAAAAGTTACTAAAATGGTGCACATTTTTTTCAAGGATGTCTTGTAGTTTTGTAGGCATTTTCATTTAGAGTAATAAAGAGTTAAATGGTGACGTGATGGTGATTTTGGTTAGTAGGGAAGCTTGGGGGCATTGATGGAAGCGGGAATAGGATTGGTTGCATGCTCTTTGATGGAAGGTCTCTCACTTTTAATCCTTGTCTCTTACAAGGGATTTGGTTGTCAGCTCTCTTGATGAAATGTCTCTTACTTTTGATCCTTGTCTCTCATAAGAAAAGTTGAAATCTATTTAATTAAGGTTGGGCATACACACTTTATTCACAATGGTGGAAGAATATAAAAAAAAATTCATTCAATCATTTTCCAATCCCTTATAGGTTAGTGAGCATCACTATTTATATAAACATCAAAAGTTCATAAGTAATTTTTTTTAAAAAAATGAAAAAACATTAAAAAATAATTTTTTTTTTAAATTAAGTATTTCTCAAACTAGCCATACGTTTCGGGTGGCAGTAATGATAAGTGGTGAAACAATTAAAGGCAAAACAGAAGCGTGAGCAACATGATAGAGTGGTCGATTCCTTTTTTGGGTTGGTGTTGGTTGGGTGAAATAGTTTGGTAGGACTGGTAGGCTGGTATGGGTTGTCATGGGTAACGAGTATGTGTTAGCTGAGCATGTGTCAATAAGTGTTCCTGGGTCAATCAGGTCATGAAGGTGAGAGGGTTTGCTCAAGCCTTGGCAGCGGTTATTAACGACGGTGGTGATGGCAACAAATGGCGATTGAGGATGAACTCAATAAAAATTCAATTTTTGTTTTCTTAAGCAATTTTAAATTAAATTTTATACTAGTAGACTTATGAAACTGGTGCAATACTAACATATATGTGTTTCTGAGCTAATATTAGATGCTCCTACATCACTTATATTTTAATTATAAAAGATAACTATTTTATTGAATTTATTTTAAAATAACACACCATTACTTTTTTAAGCAATTAGATTTTATTGAGATAATGATTAAGAAAATTAAATCTTTTTGATATAGGGATACAAAATAGATTGTTTTTTTTTAAATTCTTGGTGCATGCCTCATCCATCCACAAAAAGGAACTTACTTTATTGTGCACCTCTCGTGACTGTGCCTTCTTGAGAGTAATGAGCAAGTCGTGAGGTCCATTTTCCGACCCCCTTATTGAGTAGTAAGAATGAATCAATCATACATTTAGTAATGAAATAATAATATTGACAAGTAATTCATGAGATTAAACTTTAGACAAATATATTAATATTACACTCTCAAAACCATACCCTAGTTATGATTTACTTGAGGATCTTCTATTAATGCAAATTCTATTGGCAAATGTACAAAAGGCATACAATGATCTTCCATCAAATAATATAAATGCACTCTTGTGACATAATTACTAAATAGATGAAACTTAACTAATCACTTCCATTATTTTGCATTTGACATTTACTTACATTAGCAATTCACTCACATCAATAAAACCTAAAATGGTCCAACTTGGTTAGCTAAATCAATTTTTGTTGTACATTAGCAATTCACTCACATCAATAAAACCTAAAATGGTCCAACTTGGTTAGCTAAATCAATTTTTGTTGTGCAACAGATCAAAAAAATATAAGAATTATTGTTAACACCCCACCTCGTTATTTATATAATTATAATAAAAATTTGAGATTATGCATACTTAAGGTGAGAAAACAAAAACTCTAATAGAGACCTTATAGTGAGACTAAAATCTAAATACTAATCATTTAATCTTTTAGACTAAATAAAACATTAACATAAATAAGTGATCTAATTACATGAATGTCTAATTGAAAATAATATTATGCCAAGCTTATACAAATCCAAAAATACAAATAATACAAAAATGCATAAAAACTAACCATTATTATCAAGGCTTCACTTCACCATTTCTATAGTCATATTGAAAATCAAAAGATACGTATAATTAAATAAATATGTGATAACACAAAATCTTAAGTAGAGAGCTAATAATAAAAAAATCTAAACAAGAATTATTTAATCATAAAGATTAAACAAAAGATTAATATAAATAAAATGATCTAACTATAAAATTATATATTAATTATTTAACACATAAATAAATATTATACCAAGTCTATACTGAACCATATATATAGTTAATATAGAAACTCAGAAAAGACTAACAACTATGCTAGTTAATAAGTAGAATTCTCATCCAAAGTATCTAATTTCATATCTCTTAATATAATATATGTATTTCTTATAATGTAAAGACTAATAAAACTTTAACAAATTCAATAAGTAAACCAACAAAAAAAACAACACATAAAAATAAAGTTATAATAGAATAAGTGTAAGTATTCTATAAAAAATTAATTTCTATAATGTAATAAGTCATGATATAAGAAGACTAATAAATCTAGCATAAATGATGAATATGCACATATAAAGTTATTTCTTTTTTCTTATTTCTTATTTATTATATTTTGTAAATATTAATCATTTATTTTTTCTTTGATATCATTTTCAATATAAAACTTAATACTTTCTTTGTTCAAACTACTAATCTCTACAACCAGTGTCACGAGACATCAGAAGGATATCGTTATCCCAATGAGTTATTCTCACCCTACATCATGTATCTCAAAATCATATAGATATAGATGGATTATCCTCACCCTATATTATCTATATGAGTCAACCTTACCTTAGTCATGTGTATTTGTATTATACAGTCATAGATGGGCACATTTATCTTATGAGATCATAATATAATTTAGTAACTTACGAAGATAATATCTTCATAAGTATATTAATCATTCGATTATTTTTTCTTATTTGATAATTAAATATGTTAAATATTCATATTCTAACTCACTTCCTTAATTATTAATTGATAAAATTTCTTATTATGTTGTATATCAATATATTGATTATAGAATGTCCCATTAGAATAACATATGAATAAGATGTTTGATAATAAGTTGATATAAAAATATGATAATCCAAAAACATAATCATATAATTAAAATATTTACGTAAGAAATATTTTAATTTTTTTTATACTTTAATCAAAGATAACATGAAAAGAATAATATTTTATAAATAATATAATACAATGTTTACTTGAATATTTATAAACAATTATTAGGTGTACATTCCTAAATCTAAGGGTTGATTTTGTTTTTCTAATCTCTCTCTTTTTTTGATTTCTTATAATACTATGTTCAAATAATGGTTAATAAGTAATTAAAATTATATTATTTTTTCTAGAACCTTAAGTTATTTCTTGAAATCAAACTTATATAGTTCCCCTATCGTATCATATAATCTCTAATAAAATAACCATTATTAATTATATCATATGCATATGATACCATGATTATATAGTTTAATTCTTAAAATCCATGTAAAAAATTTGTTATTTGTCACTTTTGAATGTATCATATGGTAATGAAGAACGTACTATATGATCATGTATCGCTTAAGCATAGCTCATATTATCCACTGATTATCTAATACGATCCATAGCATCGTACTATACGAATCTCATTCTCTCTCCATCATTCTATCTTATCAACCAATCTTACTACTATGATAATCTGACCATATCATATGATATATGCATTGTTTCTCTCTTCATACTATACTATAACCTTTGATTATATCGCATATTTCACTATTACTTTTCACCAAGACATCATATGAATCTACTTATTGCACAAGTTTGAAGATAATTTCTCTCTCTATACAACCATTTTATCATGGCACTGGTTAATAATCAAATAGAACCAACCCACTCACACAATATGATATTTCATCACACACTCATTGTATGATCCTTTTAGCTTACTTGACTGATGCTTCATTTAAATTTTATCTTTATCATACCATAAAATTCCATACATTGTATTATTATGATCCTAAACTTGACTTAATAGACTCCCCATCTTTAATGTCCTAAAGGAATATTTATTAAATAGACTCTTACGATCCCTTTAAGTTTTTATCATCATCGTTGCCAAAAGTTTGACCATCCATTCAAATGGGAAGATTTCAATGCTTTATTTTTATAAAACACTTTAAAAATATATTTATTATATACTTGTTCCTTATTAGTTAGATTCATTGTGTGTAAAAAATTAAATATTTATAAATTTACCCTAACATAATAAACAAGGACTTATTTATAGACTTGCTTTTTTTCAATCAGTTTTGACTTTAAGTCAAAATTTTAAAATTACAAATCTATCTTAAATGATATTTTAAAGGGATTTATTGGAGAAAGATTTGCCCATGTGTGGTACTCACTCTGTTAGCTCCAAAAAAAGATGGAACATTTTGCAAGTGTATAGATAGTCATGCCATTAATAAAATAATTATTAAATATAAGTTTCCAATTCTTATGCCTGATAATTTATTAGATCAGCTGGTTGGAGCAACCATATTTTCTAAAATTAATCTAAAAAAATGGATACTATTAGGTTAGAATCCATTTAGGTGATGAATGAAAGGCTGTCTTTAAAAAAAGATGGATTATGTGAGTAGTTAATTATGCTATTTTGGTTGTCAATGAACCTAGTACATTTATGCTACTTATGACATACAATTTGAGGCCTTATAGGTTATTTTATAGTTGTCTATTTTGATGACATATTATTTTATAATCCTACATCATTTGAACTTTTAAGATATCTTAGATAGGTATGCATTACTTCACACGAACAACATTTATTTACTAATCTTAGGAAGTGTAAATTTTGATAAGAAAGTTTATCATTCATGGGTTTTAAGTTTTAAAAGAAGGATTAACTGTTCAACCTAAAAATATAAAAGCCATTGTCAAATGGCCAACTCCATCTAATGTACATGAAGTTCTTTGCTTTCATGCCCTAACCAATTTTTATCGATGATTTATATGAGCATTTAATATGATAATAGCCATAATAATAGATCGTATTAAAAGGGAGGGTTTAAATAAGAAAAAGTAGCAAAAGTCAACTTCAATAAATTAAAAGAATTCATGACCCAAGCACCTGTTCTTAGATTAACAAACTTTTCAACCAACTTTGAAGTTGCTTGTGATGCTTCAGGAGTAGGCATTAATAGAGTATTTAGTCAAAGTATTATATCATATTCTTTAATGAAAAGTTAAATGAAGCAAGGAAAAAATACTCCATTGATGAAAAATAACTTTATGCGATAGTATAATCACTAAAATATTGGAGACACTATCTGTTGTCCCAAGATTTTTTTCTTTATTTGGTTCATGAAAAATATAAATATTTAAATTCATAAAGAAATTTAAGACATCAACATGTTAAATGAAAGAATGAATACATGTGCTTTCATAAACAAAGAAAAGAAGATTACACTATACCCTTCACTCCTGTCAAATTTTTTTTATCCCAAATACTCTAAAAGAAATTTAAAAGAAAAAGAAAATTACTTGGTATCATTTCACTAACCAAGATTGAAAGGGATATAATCAATGGTGAGATTATATAATTTTTGGTAATTAAAGAATCCATTAATAGTATACCCATCCCAGCATCCATAGTTCGACCCTTATTAAAAAATTTTATGAATATATTTTTCAATGACTTGCCAGATATGCTTCCACTATTAAGAGATATTTAACATGCTATAGATCAATTTCTTGGTGCTTCACTACACTGAGTAAATCCCTCAACTCATATAAAACTTACTCGACAAGCAAATGAGCTAGTTTGAAAGGGATTTATTAGAGAAAGTATTAGCCTATGTGTTGTACCTACTTTATTAGCTTCAAAAAAAGATGGAACATGTTGCATGTTCATAGATAATCATGTCATTGATAAAATAATGATTAAATATAAATTTTTAATCCCTAAGCGTGATGATTTATTAGACCAAATGGTTTGAGCCGTCATATTTTCTAAAATTAATCTAAAATGTGGATACCATTAGTTAAGATCCATCTAGGTGATGAATAAAAGACTATCTTTAAAACAAAAGATGGATTATTTGAGTAACTAGTTATGCGATTTGAGTTGTTGAATGCACCAAGTACATATATGTCACTTGTGACTTAAGTTTTAAGGCCTTATTTAGGTCATTTTGTAGTTATTTATTTTATAACATATTAGTTTATAGTCGTACATCATCTAAATATTTAGGATATCTTAGATAGCTATGCACTACATTATGCAATCAACATTTGTTTGTTTGCCTTATGAAGTATAAATTTTGATAAAAAGAATATCATTCTTGGGTTTAAGTTTTAAAAAAGGATTAACTATTGAACCTAAAAAGATAAAAGTCATTATCAAATGGCCAACTTCAACTACTGTATATAAAGTTCTTAACTTTCATGCCCTAACCACTTTTTATCTATAATTCATATGAAGATTTATCACAATAATAGCCCTAATAATAGATTGTATTAAAAAGGGAGGGGTTTAATTAGGGAAAAATAACAAAATAGACTATACTAAATTAAAAGGAGCCATGACTCAAGCACAAATCCTTAGATTACCAAACTTTTCAATCACCATTGAAGTCACTTGTGATGCATCAGGAGTAGGTATTAGTAGAGTCTTGAGTCAAGATAGTCATCCGATCATATTCTTTAGTAAAAAGTTATGTGAACCAAGGAAAAAGAAATTCCACCTATGAAAAATAATATGATGCGATATTCACAAAAACGTCAGAGACAATGTAAATTATCCGAAGTTTTGGTCTTTATTCGGACCATTAATCACTTAAATATTTAAATTGATAAGGAATTTAAGTCATCATGAATGGTTTGAATATTTACAAGAATTTACTTTTATTTTAAAGCATAAGGCATGAGTGGAGAATAAATTAGCACATGCATTAAGTGGTCATGTTTGTTTATTATCAATAATGACTATACATGCTCTTGGAATCCAATGCATCAATAATTTATATAATGATTGGCCAGACTTAGATAATGTCTATCAAGAAGTCAATAATGACTATACATGCTCTTGGATTCCAATGCATCATGAATTTATATAATGATTGGCCAAACTTAGATGATGTCTATCAAGAAATCAATACTTCATCTGCTAAAGTTTTTGATGATTATCATTTAAAAGATGATTTTTTATTTCATGGATCTCAACTTTACATTCCATGCACATCTCTTAGGGATTTTTTTGTCTAATAAATACATGCTAGAGGTCTCGTTGGGCATTTCCAAGGGTTTTTTTTATGACTAAACTTACTTTCAAATTAGTTTTCTTAGCTATTCATCATTTTGGGTTTTAAAATCTATTTGATGTATATTAATCATATTAGAATGAATACAACAATAATGTTGTACAATTCTCAATTTTGCCTAATTTTGATTTTAATTTTTCTTAGAATATTATTATGATCTTTCTATTGCACAAGTACGATATCACTTCCTCATATGTCATTCAAACGATTTTGGTTATGACGCTAGTCTTCGTATTATTGTATTATAAATTTTTTGCTCATCGTACTGTAAAACACCCCTCGAAAGACTATTTTTAAGCATTCTCTTTACGTTATAGTGCATGATATCTCTTTTAGTACATATAAAATTAATTATCTGTAGCTTTTATTAGATCATAACAGATAATGATATTATATAATATTCTCTTATGTATTTATAGTGCTAATAGGATCAATTAATCGTAATATACGATCAATCTAAAATATCTTTCTTTTTAGACAATTTCACTATTTTTAAGCATTTTCTTTACGTTATAGTGTATGATATCTCTTTTAGTACATATAAAATTAATTATTTCTAGGTTTTATTAGATCATAACAGATAATGATATTATATAATATTCTCTTATGTATTTATAGAGCTAATATGATCAATTAATCGTAATATACGATCAATCTAAAATATCTTTCTTTTTAGACAATTTCACACAAAGCCTTATATGTTTTCTTTCATGCAATCGTACAAGATCGCATTTTACTATCATATTATACAATTAATTATCTGTACATGTTATTAGGTCATAACAGATAATATTATTAGACAATATGCTCTTATGTATTTATAGTGCTGATATGATCAGTTAATCGTAATATACTATCAATCTAAAGTATCTTTCTTCTTTAATAGTTTCACACAAAGCCCTATATGTTTTCTTTCATGCCATCATACAAGATCATATCCTACTATCATACTATACAATAAAATACTTATAAAAATTTGTGTTGAGTACACATTGTCATATTGTTATGTTTGCTATAGAATTATTCTATCTAGTTCTTGGGTGATATAATCAACATTATTGTTAAATATTTTTTTTACTGATAATTTAATTTTCTACAATAATTCAATAGAAAACAAATTCTAGAACAAATGAAGATAAGTTTATATGTCGCTCGTGTGTAAATAAGTTTGTTAAGTGTTTAATTCTTTGCTCTAGACATAGGTTTTCATAGTTTGATCAAATTTCACACTAATTTGAAATCAATAGCCAACATTTATTTCAATGCAAGCAATTTGAGAAGCTGCTCTTTTGCATACATAAGTATTTGGAATTCAATGATTTTCCATAAAAAGAAACAAAAAAGGAAGACATCTTAGACACCGGTAAAGCAATTTGAAATATCGTAATCTCAGTTGAGGGCAACGCTGCGAAGGACGACGGTTTCCACCGTAAGGCCTGGACCGAAGCCGAAGAGAACACCCCACTCGAGGCCCTCGCCGGTGGTAGATTTTCCCTCCTTGATGGATCTCTTGCGCAGCTCATCAAGGACGAAATGCACGCAGACACTAGACATGTTGCCGTACTCAGCAAGCACATGCCTGGAAGCCCATAGCTTCTCCGGCTTTAAGCCAACTCTCTCCTCCACCTGGTCGAGGATTGCACGGCCGCCAGGGTGTGGTGCCCAGAAGATGGAGTTCCAGTCAGAAATGCCAAGTGGAAGAAAGGCCTGTTCGAGACACTTGCTAACATTCTTAGAGATGATGAGAGGCACATCCCTGTGGAGCGTAGCGGTAAGCCCGCCTTCACCCACATGACCTCCGATGGCCCCATCGGAGTCTGGCAAGATGACCTGCGATGTCGAAAAGATTGTGAAGAGGGGACGCTCGTTGGTGTCCACATTGGGATCAGCGCCGACGATGAGGGCAGAGGCGCCATCGGCAAAGAGAGCTTGTGCAACGAGATCATCTTGGTGCTCCTCGGACGGGGCACGCACGAGTACCGTGGTGGTCTCAGAGCAGACGACGAGGACGCGTGCACCCTTGGAGCTCTCGGCGAGGCACTTGGCAAGACGAAGAACGGTGCCACCGGCAAAGCAACCTTGTTGATACAACATGATGCGTTGGATGTCGGGGTTGAGGCCCAGGAGCTTGTAGAGCTGGTAATCTGCACCGGGAAGGTCCATGCCGCTGGTGGTGCAAAAGATGACGTGGGTGATGAGGGACTTGGGCTGTCCCCATTCCTCGATCGCTTTTGTGGCCGCCGCAGCACCGAGCTTAGGTATCTCCGCCACTGCGACTTTCTGCCTCACGTTCAAAGAAGGCTCCATGAAGGTGCGGAGGCAAGGATTTTCGATGAGGAGATCCTCGTTCCACACGAAATGACGTTTTCTAATTGCAGCTTTCTCACCTGCGTAAACAACTTTTTTATTAGTTGTGCATCCAACTGAAAGTGGTATGGATTAAACAGGATATCATGTATGTTTAAAGTGAATAGAGATGAGAGTAATTACAGATGCGTTGAAATTTCTTCTTGAGATCAACCATATGCTCGCTGTTGGTAACGCGAAAATAGAAGTCGGGAAAGGTGCTCTGCTCCATGGCGTTGGGTGGATTGGCCCTTCCAATGGCGAGGATGCTTGCCAAGCCCTCTGCTCTTTGTGTCTTCTTCTCCACAAGTCCCGGCATGTTTGCAAGTGTAACAAGAGCTCGAAGCGAAGCGGAACTCAAAGGCCTTTTGCAGTCAAGCTGGTTTTGCTTGTTTGCTCTGCTACTACTTGGTCTTCTTTAGCATGCTTTCTCTATTTATATACTCGCCGGGACCGTAAACGTGGGCTCCTGAAGGAGAAGTAGATGGCACCCTCGCAGGTGAATCTACCGATGTTATTTGATTTATCTACCAATTCTATTGTAGTCATAGCCAAGATTGGAGCTTTGACCGCCCTCTGCTCTTGACCAAAAGGGTTGTAGATGGCACGTGTCAATGAAACTTTGACCCCACTTTTAGCGCACGCGAATCATTAGTCTCATAGTCCGTGGTAATTATTCAAGAAAAGTATTTTAACTCATAAAACCAATATTTTTGCAAGACTGTTGCCTGGATAAGTTTTTCAAAGGCTGCTGCCTAGCTAGTTTGGGATATTGCTCGCGTCCATGCATTATTGTACAAGATAGCAAAATACACATGATTATAATATATGTAAAAGTATAAATAAAGAAAAAATTATATAAATACATATCAAATGATTTAAGTATTATATTAAAAGTTGGGTCTAAAACTGCATGAGCCTGAGCTTGAATTTTCTCTCAATATTAATATGTGATAATTAATTTCACGAAGAATATAGGAAGAAAATTTTTAAATTTTTCACTCAAAAAAGATTCAGATAATATGTTGAAGAGTCTCTAAAAAGTTTTTAAAAATCAACTAGATATAAGATAAATAGTAGATAAATAATCACGAGAGACCTATAAAAGTACTTAAGATTTTTGTAAGAGAAAAAAATTAAGTTCCTAAATATTACGCTCAATCTGCTCAATCTCGGATTAATGAGATCAATCAAAGGGTTACTTCATTATCCCTAGAAGTTACCATTAGTGCTTTAAAATTGTTAAATTAACATATGTGAGTTCAATTGTAAATTGTTTAACTCCAAATTGATTTTGATTGATGTAAAAGAACGTATCATTATTCTAAGATTGAATTAGTTTGTAACTCATAAGGTTATCATTGATTATTTAAAAAAATATTGAGTATCCATATGGATGATGAAAGAATTAGGCTTAGATGATTCATTACATATTAGATGGGGTGTTTTGTAAGGGACTAAATCTTTAATGTTAAAAATTATATTAATCCTATAATTTTCTAACAAATCTAACACATATGTATTAGTTCATAATTTTTTAATATTCTTAAAAGGTTCAATTGCAGGCATTTTTGATTTCTATTATTATATACTCGCCGAGAGCGTGAACGTGAGCTCCTGAAGGAGAAGTAGCTGGCACCCCCGGAGGTGAAATCTACCCATCTTGTTGGAGCTATCTGCCAATTCAATTGCAGTCATTGCTTAGTCGAACTTCAATAAATACTGCTTATCTACGTTGGTGCATGAATCTTTACCAAACTTTCCTGTTTACGTCATAAGCGTTTTTGGTCAAATAAAATGGCTACATCACTCCCAATTGTTATATTAAATAAACTATCTCTGGAGTATAATTGTTTTTAATACCCACATAGTTCAAACAACTAAGAGACGAGTAATTTAAAATTAATATTCGTAATTGGTTATTAAAAATTAATAATTTTATATCTTATCGTCCGCAAGATAACTTTGTTGATACAATATTACCTTGGAAAGCATCGACGAATTATCTATCTAGTCATACAAAAGGGAAGTCGATTGGGTTAGCTGCACATGTTAATGAAACTTTACAAAAACCTATACAAGCAGAGCAATTTTAATTCCTCTTTTGACTAACGAAGGAGCTTATTTTATTTTTATTTTTATTTTTATTTTTACTTAATGCATGCAACAATCTTAATAACAATATTACTAAAAGTATATCACGTTAGTTACAAAAAAATAAAAAATAAAAAGTAAAACAATATTACCTTTGAAAGTATTTATGAACAATCTCTTAATACAAAAAAAATAAAAGAAAAAAATATTAAAAAGAATTGTTGATAATTAATATATATATATAATTAATATTAAAAACATTACATCTTTATTCATCTAAAAATAAAGATGAATAAAGATTGGAATTTTGATTTATCTACCAATTCAATTTTTGATTTTACCGCTCTTTTCTCCAAGTAGATGAATAAACTTTGACTACCATTTTCGCTTGACTCCAAGTGAAATATTTTAATTTATACAAACCGTTTTATAAAGAAACTTATTTTTATAACCAATATTTTGACAAAACTGCTGCCCAGTTTTCATTGTCTTGTTATTGCTCACCTTTGTGTCTAGGTGGCACATAATGAATGATCATGCCGAAACTGGTTCAAAAACTCACTAAATTAACACTCATTGATGATTTCAATGTGACCTTGTTTGTCGATGGAGGACACATCACTCTTTCTTTGAATCGTACAGAGGTTGAAGTTGTTTTCAACACTATGATTGTTGTCTGTATCAATTATCTTGGTGCCAGTCAATCAATTTACATTGTACTTTTGGGTTCTTTACTCAACCATATCCTTCTCATAATGAGGCACAAAAATAAGTTGACAAATAAATAAATTGAAATCAATTGATACTGAGTTGAAGATTCTTATCCTAAGAAAAATAACAAATAAAATTCTAAAAAATTACATGAATTGTTATGCAAGATAGTAAATCACACATAATTATAATGTATTTAAAAATGCAAACATACAAAAAAAATTACATGAATACACATCAAACTACTCAAATTTGATATTACATGTTGGGCCTCGGGTTACAAAAGCTAGAACTTAAACATTCTTTCAATGTTAAAGTGATAAATACCATAAGGAAAAATATAAAAAGAAAAGTATTAAGTTTTTCACTTATTAAGAATTTGGATAATATACTATGAAGTCTCTAAAAAACTTAGGAAAATGAACTTGTAAAAACATAGATAATACATGAATTATAAATGGGGAACTTTTTACTGAAGCATCAAACAATAATGTTGCAAATAAAGGTAAGGGTCAAGTTCTTAAATATCTAGCTCAATCTGCTTAACCCCAAATGAATGCGATTAATCAAAAGGATGCTTCATCATCCCCAAATGTTTTCATTATTACTTCAAAATTATTTTAAAAATTTATACAAGTTCAATAAAAAATTATTTGACTCCAAATTCATATTATTTAATGTAAAGAAACTTGACATTATTCTGAGAATGAATTAGTTAATAAATCATAGGGTTACAATTGATTATTTAGAAAAGAAGATAAGTATTCAAATAGATGACAAACAAATGTAATCCAACTCGACAAAAAAAAGAAAGATGCAGCCTATAAAAACAATGAAGGTATAAAAAAGTTGTAACAAAAGGGTTATAATTGTGACTTAATTTGTATACTAGGAAGGGAATTAAAGGAATCTCGACTATAAAAATGTGCCAATGTATGAAAATACCAAAAGGTATTTTTTAAAGATTTTCCTATATTACAACCAGATACAAAAATAATTTTTGCTATAAAATCAATATTTAAGGCATTATATATAGTGGCATTTACTGAATTACATGAAATAAAAAGTAAATTACAAGACTTACACAAAAAGTCTTATGAGGTAGAGTATTTCATCTTAGAAAGAACTAATAGACTTTCTCAAAAAGGATAAGACTTTAAACTTGTATATAAATTTTAGATTGTAAGACAATATCATTATAAAGAATTAGTTTTCTCTATCCCAGATAGATGAATTACATAATCAACTTCAAACCATCAAAGTATTTTCTATGATTGCCTTGAGTTTGGAAATAAGAGATAAAAAATGAGATTCATGTGTAGATATGTCTAATACAAGTTCTTTTACTTTCCTTTGGATCAACAAATTTCTTAAACTCATTTGTGGACATTTTGAATGATGTCTCTAGGTAATTGGTAGATAACTTTGCGATCAAATTTTTCAACGTTATACTTTAGAAGTGAATACAAGTATACAATATATGTCGATTTGGTATTATAGTAATTGAAAAAGTGTCAATTATATGTAAATCGTTATAATATAGTTTATGGTTAAAATGAGATTTTTCTTTTAGACATAAGAACAATACTAATGGATTAAAAGTGCATGCAGAAATGGTGTTAATAGTAACAAAATGACTCTGGCCTATTAACATTAAATAGGTTAAGAGTTTCTTAAGGTTATTTGGATATTACATGAAGTTCATCTAAGTTTTATTAAAATTGTAATTCCTTAAACTTGACATACAAGAGAATGCATTCCATTGATTTGGGAACTTGAATGTGAAAAAGATTTTTCGATTTTGTAAAAGAAATTAGAATCAATGTTAGTATTAACTTTGTTTTATATGATGAATAATTATAATTATAATTATATATATATATATATATATATATATATATATATATATATATATATATATATATATATATATATATATATATATATATATATATATATATATATATATATATATATAAACTATAAGAGTCATAAATTTATATATTTAGATAGAAAGAATTATATCTAAGATAAACAGTTGGCTATAATTAGTAAATGATATAGACATCATATATCACCCAAGAATAGTCAATATTATAACAAAAACATTAAGTCAAAGAGCAAGATTGAATAATTAGAATCTCAAATTAGAGCAAGCATAATTATCAATCAAAATGAACTAAAAATAAATAATAATTAATAAACTATGATTATAAATTATCATTGAAAAAAGTATAAGAATAATTAGATTATATTTGAAAATCTAAGTAATTGTCTTTCTTATACAACTTGAACTTTTTTTATTTACAAAAGGCTCTTTTTTCTCACAAATTATATTTTTTTAATTGTAATGATTATTTTAATAATAATGGATTGTAAATTATTAAATAATTATAAAATAATCTAAACTTTTAAAAATATTAAGCAAAAATAACATATTAATAAAATATCATAATTTTTTATTTTTCCCACTTTATTGAATATCCAATATTTAATAAATCAACTCTCAACCGTTAATTTATAGTCATAAGAAAGCCATCAATAACTGATGGACAACACTTTAAGATAAAAAAATATATTTATCCTTTTGTATACTTTTAAGAGATAATTATACACAAAAAAAGTATCCTTTAAAAGTAAATCTCTAGAAATAAAAGTACTTCTATCTTTTTGTATATTTTATTAAATAATTGTAAATAACTTTACATAATAAATGGGTTGATATTATTTTTCATCTTTAGGAAAATAATGTAATCCATTGGACCCCTTAAGGTGATATAAAAAGTAACACCTTTTAAGAGAAGACCAAATTTTGAGGCCTGTCTTTAGAATAGATGTGTATAAAAGCTTACATTATCAAAGTCTAAAGGTATATATATGACTCCATAACATATGTCCAAAAGCGCTGATGGCCACAACATCTTACAAGGTCAAAAAAGAATATTAGTTCCAATGGTAACGTCTTACTAGGTGGGTTGTCAAGAGGTTAGGTCATAACAGGTAAGTTGGGTGATAGGTGTTTAACATTTAAAAATTATGTTAGCTTGAGAATGGGGCTTTGACAACCCTATATAATTAAAATAATACCCTATATTAACACCTTA
This sequence comes from Vanilla planifolia, assembly GCA_023846275.1. Taxonomy (NCBI): domain Eukaryota; kingdom Viridiplantae; phylum Streptophyta; class Magnoliopsida; order Asparagales; family Orchidaceae; genus Vanilla; species Vanilla planifolia. The sequence goes on along the minus strand of CM043876.1, from coordinate 14,772,438 downwards.
TCCCATTCCATATAAGTGCCAGGTATTAACACCATACCTCATGCCATACAAGTGCTAGGAAAATACACCCACTTATTTGTCACATATTATTAACATGAATATAGGTGTCAGGTATTAACTACCCATAGGATTAACACTAGGAAATTTTTCCCATTAAACAAGTAAAGAGTTTTACTATCTCTTGAAAGTCAATTGGTGGAATATAGGGAGGGATCTTATGTGGATGGAGTTTGAGTGGAAGTCTTAAACCCAATCATTTTCACTTTTACTTTTGATCTAGAGATGTAGAAGAGATTATCTTGGCAGCTTCTCTTCTAACCTCTTTCAATCAAGAAATATAGGCTTTCTTAAGCCATATGGCACATGGGCCCTTTTTTAACATGCTTTGAGCATGCTTCATCCATCCACGAAGAAGAACCTACGCTATTGTGCACCCTTCCTGACTATGCCTTCCTAAGAGTGATGAGCTCATGATGGGGTTCCTTAATTGTAATTCTTTTTAGGATTTGATATCAAGACTATTTTGACCCCCTTAGTTGAGTAGTAAGAATGAATCAATAGTGCATTTGGAAATAAAACGATAACACTAATAAGTGCTTCATGAGACAAAACTCTAGACAAATATATTGGTAATACATTCTAAAAGCCATACTCTAGTTATGAGTTCCTTAAGGATCTTTTATTAATTTAAAATATTTTTTCTTAATTGTTATTCAAAAAATAATAATTTTATACCTTATCATCTCTACAAAATAACTTTATTTATACAATATTACCTTTGAAAGTATTAATGAACAATCTACTCACACAAAAGGAAAGTCGATTGGGTTAGCTGCACATGTTAATAAAACTTTACAAAAACTTACATAATTAGAACTATTTTAATTCTTGTTTTGACTAACAAAAGGAACTTATTTTATTTTTATTTTTTTATTTGATGGATGAAACAATCTATATAACAATATTGCAAAAAGTATATCACATTAGTTACAAAAACTTAAAAAATAAAAAGTAAAATGATATTAACTTTGAAAGTATTGATGAACAATCTGTTAATACAAAAAAATAAAAGATTAAAATTTAAAAAAATTATTGATAATTAATACTTATACATTATAGGATTAAAAAAATTACATCTTCATTCATTTAAAAATAAATTCAAAAAACTTATTTATAATAAAATTATGAAATATAGTCTTAAATATATATATATATATATATTAGATAGTCTTTATTAAAGTTATGTTATTTAAAAATTTTTTAAAGAATGATAAATCAACATTTTTAAAATATAAATATCTAATTTTCTTATATATTTTTTTTAAAAATCTTTTTCAAAACCAATCAATTAAGTTTTAATTTATTACAAATTCTAGATTAATTATACATTTCTTTTGTAAACTATTTTCAAAATAGTTATATTTTCAATAAATAAATTTATATTTTTAATATTTTGTTAAAGTTAATTTTATTACAACTTTAGTAAACTCTCTTAATTATTAGAGTATGATACACTATGTTATAATCTATATATTTTTTTTCATAACACATTACGTAAATAAAGCTTACACATATATATATGACATTTGTTCATATATCTTTTGTGATGTTATAATAGAGGTATTTTAGTATTTTCGCTCATGATATAAGATTATTCCTTATAAGCTATTTAAGTGTTTGATATTGAATGAAAAAAAAAGATTTTGTTGTGGATTTGAACTACAAGGTTTTGAAATGAATTCATATTTTCTCCAAACAAAGTTATATGCTAGCCTTTGTTCGACTTAAGTTCCAAACTTATCTGACCAACTTGTTGTGATTTAGATTTTTCAAATTTGTCATCATTGCTCCACCTTTATCTCTTTAAAATTCCACATCTTTAATTGACAATGCAATCACCATTGCTAAAATTTACTATTTGATAGTTGCTTTCATCATTCATCTATTTTCTCTTTCTATGAATGCCAACAAAGATCTGAGTCTCATTGTCCATTATCACCCTTCAATGTCAGGTAGCATCTTTACAATATTCACCATCATTTAAGCCTATTTACCTGCTATAGGTTTCAATTTCTACCCTATGATCGATTACTTCATTACTAGTTCATAATTTATCCATTACTTATATTCATAATCAAGTCCAAACAATAGATCATATCAATATTTGTACACTCTTGTGTGACATACAATATCATATTAATACCATAAGCTCATTCTTCATGATAATTAGAAACTAAGATCATTTGTACCATATAATATTTCATGCAAACTCTATTTACTTTTTTTTTATTACATCATGCTTTCCTTTTTTCAATGCAATATAAAATGTATATATTTATTATAATTGGCATGAGCTATAACATATAAACATAAAAGTAATCATATTATAAAAATCAAATAAAATTTATCAACATCACTCATCCATGTTATTTCAATCATAACATAGAGAAGCATATTTATAGTACTTCAATCATGAACCAAATGTATAGTTAATTGAATATTTTTCCTATCTTGTTTTTGGAATTAGTAGACATTATTTATAAGATTTATTTTATCCATTTCTTGAAATTATGCACCATTGCATCTTATTAAGTAACGTCCATGTAATGTGTTATTTTGTTTAATTTCACACTTCTCATAGTGTTTTTATAAGATGATTAGTTTTTCATTCAATCCTCTTGACCTTTAAGATTTTTAATTAAAACCCTCTGGTTGGATTGTCTTTTGTACTATTGGATCATTCATTCCAAGTAATTGAAATATTTGATCCTTCATCTGATTCCTCTCCAGGTTCATATCAAATTGTCCAATAAGCATTAATGAATCATTAGACTATTTGTTTTGCATCCAACAAAGACTTTTGAAATATTTTTTTAAAATTATTAGAATGTCTAATATTAATATCAGACTATTTGTTCCATCTCTAGATCAATGTCACGCCACGTGATCACCATCCAATAAAGACTTATTGCTTAATTCGCAAAATCATTGAATCATTTGATATGCACATCAGACTTCCTAATATAGAATATTATCCAAAATCACAAACTTATTTGACCATTTGATAACTACATTAGATCATTTGATAAAGGCTTCATCTCCTTTCTAATGATAATTGGATCATTCAATTCACACTTGGAACTATGGTAATCAATTTCTAAGAATTCCAATTTCCATCCAAACTCTTTATGTAGTATTCCTAATGAAATATAAGAAATTCTATTGAATAGAATCAAAATTGAATTAATTTGTGACAAATAACATACCATTATTTCTTCACAAATTTCACCATATTCCACTTGTGAAAATCAATTGTATTCTATGGCTTGTCTCAAGACTCACATTTTAAAGTTCTCTCCAAGCTTTAAGACATGTGCTAGAAGTGTTCTTCCCTTATTTGACATTTATGACTCCTTATAACAAACGTGTAAGTGTTTTTGAGATTTAGGGAATCTAGGGAGTATTAGTTCATGATTTTAATTAATTAAAAATTAAATAAAACTATTCTTTAAAACTTTATAAGAATTGAATTATCTATATTTCTCACTCAAATTAAATCCCAAAAATCAACTAATTTTTTTTTAAATTATTTATTTCTCACTTTCTTTGTTTTTATGCAAAGTTCATATTCTCTCAACCTTTATTTGCATTTAAGTAGTTCTTTTACATTTTTGTACTCCTTTTAGGATTTATCCTATCCTATGGTCATTATACTTTTTGACATAATATAAATCAAATAAATAAAGTTCACAAATATATATTAAATTTTTTACTTACCTTTATGATGTTATAAAGGGGTAATTTAGCCTTTTTACTTAACAAGTTATTTCTTATAAACTATTTATGTATTCAATATGGAATGGAAACATAATATCTAATTATTTGTGGATTTCAACTACAAGGTTTTGAAATATATGCATAGTTTCTCCAAATGATGTAATATGATTTAGATTTATCAAATTTGTTGTTGTTGCTCCACCATTAGCACTTTAAAATTCCACTTCTTTAATTGACGATGCAACAATTGCTGGAATCTGTTATCTAATAGTTGCTTATGTCCTTTGTTTGTTTTCTCTATCTATGAATGACAACAAAGGCCTGAGTCTAAATGTCCATCATCACCCTTCAATGCCATATTGCATCTCTACAATATTCAAGCACATGTATCTCATAAAATCCCTTCATAGTTATATATTTTTTAGGCTATTTGGGTGGGTACTTGGGACTAAGAAAAAAATTGCAAGTGATGTTTATTTTCCCAATCAAAAGGAGTTGATTTTTCCAATCAAGTGAACCTTTAATATTGGTTGCATAAGTTATGCCAACCCAAGCCGAAGCTAACCTAATGATTATAATATTATTGGTGAATTAAAAAATATTTTATATACTTTAATAATGTAGTGCTTTAGATGTTAGCTTAGCTTTATGTATCAAAAAGATACCATACCTAATCTTTTTATTAAAAACTAATCCAACTAGATCCTCAAAAAATACCTCTAAATAATTACACATTACAAGGACATCTTATATCAATTAGTTTTAGTAATGTCAAATAATACTCATAACCTTTCTATATCAATTTCTTTGCTTTTAATAAAGAAATATGTGATACATATTTACCCATACCGATATAAATAAATTTGGTATCTTTACACACAAAAATTCTCGCCCTTTTTTTTCCAAATATATATAGTAACTTTATAGATACAAACCAATGCAACTCTAATATTATATTAAATTTCTTTTTGTTAATAATAATGTGACTAACCAAATTCTTAATGTCTTTCTTTTTATCCAATATTCTCTCTCTTTTCTAAGAGAATCATGATAAGACTTGACACTTCTATCACATATAATACAATACTACTCAAGATAATATAGATCACATGAGCTAAGATTTTAAAGTTTTAGGAGTCCTTAACAATCATATATAATCTCTACTATAATATAGCAAATCTTGTGCTCTCCCATTGGACTAAATATATAATTATTTCCTCATTAGACTATTTATAAAATGACTTTTAGGCAAACCTAGACATTCTCATCATGTGATCTAACACTGTTCTTATAGACTAAATGAACAATGCTTAACTACTACATCAAGGATAAGGAGTAAAGTAGCTAAATCATCCATCTTTTAAGTGAAAGTCTATGATTAAGAGTCCACTACATCTGATCTTATCCTAATCAAAAACATATCTTTAACTTATAAAATCATGCTTACCATAATTCAAAACTATCTAGTTTTCGATAGAGTTCCTCAATTTGAGCCTAATATGCGAGGAGCTCTCATCATAAATAGTGACCTAACAAGTTAAGATCTTTCTTTAACCCTAATGTAGGTTAGATTTAGACTTTTAATAAGATCTAAATTAGAGCCTACAATATTAAAGATATTTAAAAGATTATTAAAAAAATAAAAAGATACTATGTACTAATTAGGGTTAAGTGACATGTTTAATTTATCTCACCTTCAAATTTTTTTTATTAAAGAAGTTGGAATCTCTCTAACTAGAATTGGGTACAAACTTTATTCATAAAGTTAAGCATACAAATAAAATTAATTTTTTTCATCATTTTTCTTTCCTACAACTTGGTGAGTATCCTTACTTCGGATAGGCGTGAGTTGGGTAGAACAAAATAGGTCAACATAACTAATAGGCTAGTCAAGGTCATTGTGGGTAATGAGTCAGTGTGGGTCGAGCATAGGTCAAACAGTATTCTTGGGTCAATTCGGGTAAAGCGAGTGCATGGGTAGGCTTAGGTAGTGGCAGTAGCTCCTAATGATAATAGTGACTATGACAAACAATGGAGGATGATGGTAAAATCAATAAAACAAATTCAATTATGGGTAATTTTGAGTCATTTTTAACCAAATTTTGTACAAGTAAACTTGTGAAACTAGTGCAATGCCAATAGATGTGCGTTTGTGAGCTAATGTTAAATGCACTTATTTTGTCCTCCCTAGATAAAAGAGAGCTTGGCTTGGTGGTATCAGGGTGATGGTTATAGTAATGTTTTAACAGGTGTGGCGTGATATAATGTAGGTTAACATATGTAAGCTAGGAATTCTTGATCGAAGACATGTCTTTTTAATGAAATAAAAATTTTTAAAGTTTATAATTTTTTGTTATAATTATCTAATGATCTAAAATTTCTTTCATATTGTCCTTATTTACTCTAAAAGTTAATGTCGCGATAAAAATATATTCATTCAACATGAGAGAATCAAGCATAAATGACTCATTAGGTGTAGAATATGGTGTCTTATAAGAGACTAAATCATTAATGTTAAAGTTACATAGATCCTATACTCTTCTAGCAAATCTTATACATATGCATTAATTCTTAATTTTTAAATATTCTTAAAAGATTCATCTTCACGCATTTATAATTTCTTGTAATCTCTAGGAGGAAAAGTTTTTAAGTGAACTCTAATTATAATATAGTCTTCTTCATGAAATTCCCTAACATTACTTTAAACATCTATTAGTTTGTCATATCTTTTATTACTTAGATTAATTTTATCAGATATTATTTTATAAGAAGTAAAAGTAAATAGTAGAGATAAAAGTCTAAAAATCTACTAGTAAGAAAATAAGATAAATGAGAGACATTGGCTTATTACCATGAGCCTATATAATAGGAGATGTGTCTAATAAAATGGTAGCTAACTCCTTAATTATAAGAAACCAAACTATATCTCTTTGATCAAGGGACTTCCTAACTTAGTGTAATATGATCAAGCTTAAATTTTGTCTTTCCTTTTTCTTCATCTATGAGCTTAAAAGTTTTTATAAATTTGTTAATGCTTAAGTGATTGGAGTCTCTAATTAGACATGGTAGATTATAATGTGATTTTTTGATAAACAAAATAATACATGTTAATATTATCCTTCAAAGTTGTGTCCCTATCAAAAAATTATAATCTTCTAAGGATAAGATAAAATATTGCCAGACATATGACATCACATAAAACTTTGTCGCTAAACCTACCTAATTTCAAGGATACATAACATCATTACTTAATGAGTATAAATGTTTTATCTATCCATGACATAGAGTAGGGGTTTATGTGTTTTAATAAATAAGCTCATATTCACTTAGTGGCTCTAGGGGATATTAAATTAATGTAACTACCATTATTTATGATAATCTTATATAATTGTTCTTTTGTTTTATACTAGTGCTAAAGATATTGGTGCACTTCTAGTGATCTTACAATTGTGGGTTTGTAAGGGTGCACCTAACCATACACTTTTTCATGTTTTTTAGTTTTTTCTTAACTTTTTATTACATATTATGTTTTTTATGTTCTGACTCTTCATGGTCATTAACACTTTTAAGGTTCATAGTCATAGATCTCTTTGAGTAGTAAATAGCTACATATCCCTTTTCATGACACTTAAAATAGGTTATTTTAGATTGGTTGGGTTAATTTGAAAAAGGGTGTGAAGAAATAGATTCTAATGTGGGTTTAACAGATTTAGAATCCATAGTGGATAGGGTAGGCAAAGTGTAAGTATGAATGAGTTAAGAAATGATGAATGAGCTTTTGGATGGTCTGGCTTGTTATTTCTTTTAAAAAAAGAAGTTTTACTTTTTTATATTTTTACCTATGCAATAAGCTTTCTCTAAGTTAATAATATTTCTTAGGTTAAGTTCAGCCTATATGTATACCCTAAACTGTGAGAAAAGGTTGAAAAATTGTGGTGGTACATCCGCAAACTGTGAGAAAACTACTGCGGAAGATGACGTGCAAGGGGGTGAGATAAGGGCAAGAATTTGGTGCATGTGTTATCTAGGACTGATGAAGTCGTGGGGAATAAGCTTTCAGATACTAATCTCGTTTTTGATCAGGTTGAATGCTCATCTAATGCGGCCATTATCTCTGCGGGGATGCTGAGTATTGATGACACTGCGGAGCGATCGTGCAGTGGCGAGGATGGCACTAATTCACCTCTTAGTGCGTGTGCAACACATTCTGTGCTTGCGCGGGAGGGCGAATGTGATAATGAAGCTGTTGATGAGGCGATAATATATGAAGGTGATGCTGTTCACACAATGGGGAAGTGTCTCCACGCTGCAGGGGCTCCGGCTAATGCGATAGACATTGCGGCTGCGTCGTGTGATGTGGGTATGCGCGATGGAGATGTTGATGTGCTGCACAAGGGAAGGCAGCTTGAAAAACCTGGAGTGAGGGTCTCCTTCCGTGAGGCTCTCACTGCCAACAACAACTCAAGGTATGGAGCAGCCACTTCCTTTGTTGCCCCTAAGATGGTTGATATTAAAGAAAGGGCAGCATTAACGCAAAATATTATGAAAAACGATGTCATCATTTTGTCACACGAAGCTTACTCAAGGCACAGGATCTTTCACCAACATGACCTCATTGGCAGAGTCTATGGTAATTCTCTTCTTCTTGCTATCATTGCTAACATATCGACAAGAAGATGGGGTCATCTTAGTGAATTTTGTGTTATGGAATTACCGTTTAACTGCTTTTGTTTGCATTTTGATTCAGTGGAAGACAAAAACAAGGTATGGCTGGGTGGTCCATGGCAGGTGGCAGGCCAAGCAATGGGCCTTGATTTGTGGGAAGCAGATTTTAAGCCATCACCTGATGCTATTATGTCTGCTCCCATTTGGATTCGCTTCCCAACATTGCCATTACTATATAGGAACGTCGAGAATATCATTAAAATAGCCAAGAATGTGAGGGAACCCATACTACTTGATGGCTGGACTACACAAATGCAAAGGACTTCATATGTCAGGGTTTGTGTCGGATGGATCTCACAAATCTGCTCAAGTCGGGGTTATAGCTCAGTGGAGATTTGGACAAATCTTTCCAAGCTGTAGAATACGAGGGGCTGCCGCGTGTCTATTATGGATGTGGCCATGTGGGACATGTGAAGGAGCAATGTCTAAAAAGGAAACTGGATACAGAAATTGCTAAACCTACAATAAGGAACACGGGACTTGCGCCAACCTGTATCATGGGTAACATGGAAATGTGTGCGCCAAGCGGGAGCACGATTGTTGAGTCCCCCACTATGGGTCCTCCATGCATGCCACAAGCTTAGGCACGGGATATGCATATGGACGAGGCAGTGAGGGAAGGTCTGGGACCTTTGATGGTTGTCCAGCCACGAAAGAGTAGGCCAATTGGGAACATAAAGGGACATCAAAAGACTGAACAGAGGTCTTATGCTGTGGACAACACTGTTAGGGGCCTTAAATGAGAAGAGGGACAGGATAGAACCACAATTAGAAGAAGAAGTGCCTTGATTGTTAGAGGAAGGGAACCTCTTCGGAGGTCATGGGCCCCAAAAGACTTAAAGAACAATGAAAGTTTGCTGCCCCACCAACAAACGATGGACCCAAATCGAGAAGCCATTATTAGCAAAGCTCTAAACAACAGACAAGGACTCATGCCAGGTGATAAAGGCAAGGAAGCAATGCCAATGAATAGTATGGGAGAGGAAGATCGCAGCAGCAGCTTGAATGATAAGCATCTGCTAAGGGATGAGGAGCTAGCCCCCAGCTGCAAATCGTGGATTGCAGTGGGTGTTGGTGCTGGAGGTGGTTGTACGCGATGCAGCATGGGTGTACATGCTGGAGGTGGTTGTACGTGCTAGAGGTGGTTGTACGTGCTGAAGGTGGTTGTACGCATTGCGGGTGTTGGTGTTTCTTCGTGTTACGGCGAGTGTGGTGCGCTGGACGCTTGAAGATTTTGGCGGATGGCAACATTCAGGTGCACTAGATGCAATGTAGGTGTTGTGCGTGTGCACAGTGGGACGGTGCGTGCGGACGCTGCGCGTTTGGTAGTGCTTCGGTGTTCGTGGAGGCTGGATGTGCGTGCAACCCTGGAGCACTTTCCTTGCGGATCCCCCATGTCATGTTTGGGGTTGCATTTTGATTTTTGCGGCCCTGGTGGCGAAGGATTGCAGTGGAGTTATTGGGAGGAAAATATTTGTTGCAATGATTAAGATTGCTGTCTGGAACATTAGGGGGATAAGAAAAAGGAAATCAAGATGTTACCTACAGAGATTTGTTAGGGAAGGAAATATAGAGGTGGTGGCACTTGTGGAGACTAGAGTGCAATCCTTTGACAGACGTGATGCTGACCTTCTTCTCGGTAGGGATTGGATGTTTGCCACTCAGCCCTCTGCGAGGAAGTCGACTGGTATTGTTATTATGTGGAGGCACTTCATTGACTTGGAGGTTACTCGTTCATCATTGCATATGGTTGTCTTTGGTGTCAGGTTCCTGGGAGGTTCATATCTGAAATGTTATGTTGTCTACTCTCCTAATGACCCCTACAGGAGCAGGAATATTTGGCATATGTTTAGAGTGGAGACAGAGGGGGATGACCCTATGATTATTGCGGGGGATTTCAATATTGTGACGTTCCAAGAGAAGAAGAGGGGGGTAAGGCCTATAGTTATGGCCTTGGCCAGCAGGAGTTCTCAGAGGTTATGCAGGATCTTTAGCTTCTTGATCTGGGGTTTGTGGGTAGTAGGTTCACTTGGTGCAATGGCAAGTAGGGGAATGCCAGAATCTTGGAGAGGTTGGATAGGGATCTTATGAATGCAAATGGGCTGAATGCTTTCCCAGCTACCTTGGTAACTCATCTTGCTTGGATTGGATCTGATCATTGCCCTCTTATGATTGATATGGGCACAAATGTGGTAAAATTGAAAGACAGTAGGATCTAGTTTGAGAACATTTGGCTTGACCATCCTGAATCTATGGGCATTGGGAAACATATGTGGCCTAGAAGCACTAAGGGGAATTGTATGGATAGCCTCTCTACTAAGTTTCGTCGATGCCTGGTGGCTTTGTGCAGGTGGAGTAGAAGGGAGATGCGGGACATTGCTAGGACAAATAGGGAGTATGAGAGGAGGATTGGCAAACTGTAAGACAAGGAGGCGGCTCAGGGTCTGAATGAGGAGGAGAACACCCAGCTTGGCAATCTCATTTCAAAATTCCATAAGGGGTGCACACTTGAGGAGAAGTGGTGGTGCCAAAGAGCGAAGATCCATTGGGCACAATTTGGGGATAAGAACACAAAGTTTTTTCATGCTGCAGCTACTATTAGATGGTGAAATAACAATATATCATGGTTAAGGAATGATGTGTGGAACATAGTGGAATCGAGGGCCAATATTAGCAATATCTTATCACAATTCTTTGGCTCAAAATGACAGGGTGGTTCGTGGGTTGTGCCCTCCCCACGGCATCTCTCACACAATTGCATCAGCTTGGAGAATAGGGAGTGGCTGACTCGTGAGATCACTGAGGAGGAGGTGGCCAATGCTATTAGGATTCGTAGGAGAAACAAAGCACCTGGGATGGATTGCATCACAATAGAGTTTGTTATGGGCTACTGGGCTGTCACTCATATGGATATTATTAAGGTTGTTCTTTGCTTCTTCAAGGAGAATCATATGCCTAAAGCATGGAAGGATACATTGGTGGTGCTTATTCCCAAGAGACAAGGTGCTTCTAAGTCGGAACACTTCAGGCCAATTAGCCTTTACAATGTCATTTATAAAATTGCCGCCAGGATCATAGTAGAAATACTCAAAGGAGTGCTATCTGAGGTTATTGCTAGGGAGCAGGGAGCTTTCTTTCCAGAAGATCCATTTCTGACAACATCTTTATTGCACAGGAGATGGGGACGAGAATGCATTCCTCCTCATTAAAAGTGGGCTTGATGGCTGTGAAAGTGGATATGGAGCAGCTATGGTAGTGTGAGATGGCAATTCATTGAGGAGATGATGCAACTCCTTGGCTTCCCACCGACATGGTGCAAGTGGGTCCTTGCATGCATTAACTCCCCGAGATTTGGTATTCTACTGAATGGAGATAGACTGTCATGGATTGAGGCTTATAGGGGATTACATCAAGGTTGCCCACTATCCCCATAGTTGTTCACTTTGGTATCGAAATTTTTCTCTATGTTGGCTTGTAAGTACGATACTCTGGCGTTACTTGGCTTTAGATGAACCTCCACTGGCCCCATTATTTCGCACCTTCTATATGTTGATGATGTTATTATCTATGCACTGGTTTACATTAGTCTGTGTCTACTATTAAGAAGATGCTCCACAAGTTCAGTAAGCCCTCTGGGCTCAATGTTAATCATAAGAAATCTAGAATTTTCTTCAGTAGAGGTATGAAGAAGAGAAGGATGAAGCTTGTGTCCTCTAAGCTTGGTATCCCAAGGGGAAATACACTCTCCTACTTGGGTATTCCTATTTCGTCCAGGCTATTCAAGAAAGTGGATTTCAATTTTTTGATTCAGAGAATTGAGTATCAGGTTGCTAAATGGCGGGTGCCCCCCTCTCCTTGGCTGGAAGGATACTATTGATCAAGGCTGTTTTGGAGTCGTTCTCTAATTTTGTGATGAGCCATTGTGTGGTTCCACATGGGGTGGTGGAGCAAATGGAGCAATTGATGAGGAGATTCCTATGGTGTGGCGCATGAACGGTTCTTGCTATCCATTATGCGGATTGGGACACTGTTATGCTCTCGAAGGACATGAGAGGCCTTGGCTTACTTAATCCCAAGGTCTGGCACCGTGTATTAGTCATGAAGCATTGCAAGAGACTTTTACACCGTGAGGACAGCCTTTGGGCAGATATCATGAAGACAAAGTACCCTTTGGGCAACAACCCCTGCAAGGTCCCTAGGGGTGCTTTTCATGTGGGTAGGCTTTTGCTGGAGGCCTTCCCAGACACTCTGGGGGTTTCATTTGGAGGATGATGGATGGAATGTGCACTGATTTCTATGAAGATAATTGGCTGGGATTCCTTCCAATAAAATGGTGTCCCACATTTATTAACATGGAGGCCTCGTGGCCAAAGTGCATGAGGGAGTGCATGCTGGGGCCGAGGAAATGGGACAGGGATTCCATTGCTTGCTGAGCGAACCTCTTGTTGGAGGACAGAGTCCTACACTTGCCATGGGGTCACAATTGTGGGAATGATGAGCTTCTTAAGGTGCACACCGAATCCCCTAAGGTCTCTTCTACTAAGTTCTACCTGGCTTTCATCGCCTCTAGGAAAGCTGATAATGCTCGCCTACTCCACCTTTTGGTGATCACATTGCTTGGATATGGAAGTTGAAAGTCATGCCCCAAGTTCATACTTTCCTTTGGCGAGTGGCTAGAAATCTTGTTCCTACGGTGGATTGGCTCACAAGAAGACATTTGACTAACTGTAGCAATTGTAGTTTGGGCTATGATGTGGCTGAGACATTGTAGCACGCGCTGTGGGAATGTGCTGCGGTACATAGTATCTGGGAGGACCCTGTGTTATGCACCTCTGCTGAGGTGTTGGGCATTTGCTGTGGTGTGCGCATGCACGCTGGCATTGGGTTCCGCTTTCTAGAGCTCTTCCTCTCCCGCATCGTGCACCTTGGCACGGTGCGCGACATCTCCGTGGCTCATTTGGCCATTGTGGCCCCTACCTTGTTCCATATTTGGGACAAATAAAAATCGTAAGGTGCATAAGGAGACCACCTTCAACAATATCATGCTAATCCAGAGGATCAAATTGGAAAGCACTACCACTATAAAGCTCATTAATCATCTTTCTACGTCCAACGGGAAGTTTAACCCCTTGGGGTCCCTAAACCAGTATTTTGCTTCCCCCTCCAACGAGCTGGATAATGATCAATTGTGATGTTGCGGTGAAGAATTAGACGACTGGTATCGGCCTTGTTGTCTGTGACCATCAGGGGAGGCCCATGCACGTTGTGGGGAAAGGATTCATTTCACAGGCAAGTGACGCTTCTAAGCTTCAGGCTATCATGGAAGCCATGGTGTTTATCATGACAAAACTCTAGGATTATCCTGCTGTTGAGATCCAGATTGACTCTACCTATGCATTACATGAGGGGATGTAATGGGTTCACTGTCCTTTGGAGGGTGAAACTGTTTCTGATGCTCTCCACTATGTGAGAAAGTTGCCAGCTTTTTGCCTCACACATGTTTTGAGGGAAGGCAATGCCCCTACGAATTGGGTTGCAAAAAATGCATGTTCATCTAAATGGTATAGGAAAGGGAAATGCCCTTGCCCAAGCCTTTACTTAAACTCCTGTTAGTTGACTTTGTATTTAAACCCCCGTAGTGGGGTCCCTTTTGTAGGCTTTGGCCACTTTTGAATCAAGGATAGACCTACCCTAAAACTAGAGAGTACTACTTGCTTGGGTTCATCTATATTGCATCTAAGTGTATAATCCTAAAATTTGTTAATATACTCTCTAATGGATTTACCACCTTAGAATAATATTTGTTATTTATCTAATATTTTAATACTATGGGTTACTTAAACAAACCTGTTGTAAAACCTAACCTTAAGGGTTCTTCAATTTTAGGATACCTCTTCAATATTGTTAGCATATTATCACTCTAAGTTTGTAAGAAATCTATGGGTAGTATCAAAAAGTTTAGTCTTAATAAATTAATATTTTTTACTTACTCATTTGGTGCTAATTATAGTAATCATCTATACTAGTCTACAAGTCTATGTAATCTTTAGGATTATAGTTATCATTAAAAAATTAGTCCATCTAGTTTCATATTAAGTATATGCTCTATATCTTAATACCACTTAGGTCTTTTCTCATTAGACATAACTAGTTCAGTTTGGTTTAACTCATTAAAATGTTCATTTCTTCTTCTATGATCATGATTTCTTCTACAGATATCATGGTTGGATTCATTAAAAGAATCATCATGTTTTTTATGATTCTTATATCTCTTAGGATTTTCTTCTTCTAAATCATTGAGTTTGGCACTTTTTTATTATCTCTTTCTCTTCTAAGATTTGATTAGTTTAGGAGAAATTATCTAATCATCTTGATGAGTTGGGCCAATGATTAGGATATTTTTCGAATGGGGTGTTGGTTTAATTTTTTGGTTTTAAACTAATTCTAGAATTAGATTTATCATTTGATAAGACTTTTGAAGTCTTATGATCATTCAAAGGCTTGTCACATAGGGAGATATCAAAGAAAGAAAATCATTTAGGATATCTTTTCTTATAAAAAAATTATGAAAGCAAAGTAAATCGTAGTTATAGACCATCAAAGCTAAGATAGGCATGCTTTTAAAAAAATGATAATTGAGCAAGGTCTTGCTTTTGCTAGACCTTCTATAAGATAGAATCAGATAATTCTTAGAAAAGATGATGATGATTTGTATCACTACTTTTATACCACCTCCTAAGACAATGTTTATCCAAAACTAGTTATAAGTTCTTTAGTGAATAAATAAAACAAAAAAGAAAAAAAACTTTTTTTAATAAAAAAATAATGTTATCTAATACAAAAGTTGATGTCGAGTAGAAACGCTTGTTCTATAATACCAAAGTTTAATACATAAAATAAATAAAAAGAAATTCTTTTTTTTTGTAGAAAACTTAGTCTCTAATACCAAAGTCAATGCAGGGTAGATTTAGGCTTCTACAAGGGTTTAAATTGAACCCTACTATACTAGAGATGTTTGAAAGATTATTAGAGAATATGAAAAAATATTATGCATTAATTAGGAATAGGTAACACGTGATATTTTTAAATTATTTAAAGATTAGTATTCCAAAGCTATAGTGTAACTTATTTAATTAAGTAGTGATAATTTCTTAAACATTAAGCATAAATCTTATAAAGCAATTTTTGTGACATCTAATTTCACACATATAAAATAAACAATTTAAGACAAACTTTATGTAGAGTACTTTAATAAAAAAGAGTAACTCTAACTTTAAACTACTATTTAAAAAATAAAAATTACTAAAAGATGCACACCTTTTTGGTGATTATGTTTTCTAGTTTCGTAGGGAAGCTTGGCAAAAGCACAGAGAATTTGTTTGGTTATCAATTCTCCTTATGGAAGATCTCTCACGGCTGATCCTTGTCTCTCACAAGAGATTTGGTTATCGGCTCTCCCAGAGGAAGGTCTCTCACCTTCGATCCTTGTCTCTCAAAAGGAAAGTTGTAATCTCTTCAACTAGAGTTGAGCATATACTTTGTTCATAAAGGTAAAAGTATACAAACAAAAAAATGTTTATTTCATCATTTTTCTTCTTTATAGCTTTGTGAGTAGCCTTATTTATGAAGACCTCAAAGATTCATCAGTAATTTTAAACAAATAAAAAAACTATAAAATTAACTAAATTAATAGTTCCTAAATTGGTCGTGCATTTCAAACGATAATAACGATAAGCAGCAAAATGATGGGAAGTGAAATGGTAGAATAGGCATGTGGCAGAGTTATCGATCAATGTTTTGGCAGGCGTGTGTCAAATGGAATAGAAATGGTTGACAAAATTGGTGAGTTGGCATGGGTCATCGTGGGTTGTCATGTGTAACTAGTCAACGTGGGTCAAGCATGGGTCAAACAGTATTCTTGGGTCAATTCAGGTCACGTGGGCATGCAGGTCTGCTCAGGCGATGTAGCGGCCAAAGTCGACAATGATAGCAGACAATGTTAAGCTATTAAATCATTAAAAACTCAATTTTAATAATTATTTAAGTAATTTTTAACCAAAGTTTGTATCAATAGATTATGGAACTAGTTGTGATGCCAATGAATGTGTTTTTGAGCAAATATTAGTTGCTCCGATGTTAAATCCTAATTCCATTATTTAAGGATTCTCTATTCTTTCGTTGAGATAATCTAGGGTTTTAATCCTAAGTTTTATCTTAATTATCCAAAATTATTATCATGCTAATATTTTAAGTCTTTTATACCTTAATTTAGCTATTTTGAAATTTAAATTTATTTTTTTTATTCTTAGTCTTATCTTGATTTTATCTGTAACCTTGTCTAAGTTAATCTTAGTGTTCATAAAGCCTTAACTTTTATCTTTAAGTTTTATATATAGATAACTACAATTACAACTAAACTTGAGTTTACACAAACTTTACTAGTAAACCTTATTCCTCTAAGGCAACCTTAAGTCACAATACCTATCTTAAAGCCTCTCTTGAGTTACCACATATCTCCTAGATCATAATCTAAGGTGTTATCATGCGTCCTAAAAGCTCAATTAAGGTCACTTGTGGTCTTTGCCAAAATTTTTATATTATTATTTTATTGGCCAAACCTAGCACATTTCTAAGTCTTATTCCAAGCTTTCTTCTACCTTCTTCCAAAGTCTTAGCCAGTGCTTAACTAACTAAAGGTTTATTTACAATGTGCATAAAGGTTTACCAATGGTATTTTCTTTATTTGTCACTAAGGCCTTTTATTATGAGTTATTTTTCTATAGATCATTCTTAAATTATTAAGCTTAATTCCAAGGTAAGGTTGGCCTCACATAGAAGTGTTCAAGCACTTAAATCACTTTTTAAAATACTTTTAGGAATTATTCATAAGTTCTTAAAGTTTAACCTTAGCCTTAACACTACTATCCATAACTAAACTCTTTGCTTTCTAATCATATCCCTACCCACCCTAGCCTTCTTCTAAGGCCCCAAATCGAGCTATATTAAGCTTTCCAACTAGAAACCAATGGATATACACACCTTAAAAGCCATCTAGGTCTTCTTAATGGTTGAACCCATGCTTCTCATACTTAACCAAGCCATGGCTTCATGCTTCCCAAGCATACTCGAGCAAAGGAATACTTGGTCAGAATATTGCAATTTTGTGGCTATATTGCTAAGTTCAAAATCATGGTTCATTTTTTAAGATAAGGTTTATATTTATTATATAACATTTTACATATTTATATACATGGTTTTTTAATATAAATATGCATTCATATTATATCATGAAATGATGTATCTTCTTACTTAACTAAGGTTTTTTATTTCTTATAAATTACTAAGAAAAGCATCCACATACAAGCAAGGAATTTAATTTCTCACAAGGAAATAATAGAAAACAAGGCAACAAATCTTTATCTTGAGAGCTATCCACATTAAAATTTTCTCTTCAATGGTTTAAAGATTTTATAATATAAGACATGATAAACCTTACATAATATATATATATATATATATATATATATATATATATATATATATATATATATATATATATATATATATATATATATATATATATATATATATATATATATATATATGTTTAAACTATCAAAAAGACTCTAACATTAGCATACTTCATGACTAAATTTATTATATCTACTTAAGGTTCATGTTACTTGGAATCTCATTTAGAGGACACCTCCTTGGATAGGTTTTTCCTTTAAAAATTAAACCCTCCTTCTACTTTCTTATGATTTGCCTTTTTTCCTTAGTATATTCTTGGTTGGCCTCTCCAAATCCTCTTTTGCTACAAAAGCCATTAATAGTACATCTTAAGGGATTAAATAGCCTCAACCACACCCCTTTAATCTAAGGATTTTCTTAAAAAAAATTAGCTATGGTTTGTTTAAGCCATGGTTCAACCATTCAAGTTATTTAATTAGCCCCTTTTTGCAACCACTTTAACATGCTTTTTTGTTTTATATACTCATCAGGTGCATAAACGTGAGCTCCTAAAGGAGAAGTAGATGGCACACTCATAGGTGAAATCTACCAATATTATTTGATTTATCTACCAATTCAATTGTAGTCGTAACTAAGATTGGAACTTTGACCACTCTTTTCTCTTAACCAAAAAGAAAGCAAAAAGAATTAACTGCACATGTCAATGAAACTTTGACAAATACCTGTGTAATCAAAGTTATGTTATTTCCAGCTTTGATTAATGAAGCAGCTTATTTTATTTTTATTTTTTTACATAATGTATGCAACAATTTATATAACAATACTACTAAAAAATACATCACATTAGTTAAAAACAATTTAAAAAAATTAAAACTAGTATATTGTTCATATTTGTCATTACTTTTATGATGTAAAGCCTTTTCTGGTTAACCACAATTAATGGTTCAAAGATTTCAATTTACAAAAAATAGTTTCATGAACTATTTGTAGAAAACCTACATAATAGAAAATGTGTTGAGCATAAGTTTTTAAAACAACAAAGCATAAAAGGATAACCACCCAATATGAATCATAATCTAAGAGTTTTCTAGTAGTATTTTAAGGATTAAGGTTTTAATTAAAACTTAAATTAACTTCTAAAATTCTTATCCTAAATGGTAGAGGTGTTTCCATATAGTTGAAATAGGGACCAAAGGTTGATCGACAATAGTTGAATTGTCGAGGAAATCAAAAATGCACATCAATGAATATCACTTAGAGAGTCATTGTCATTTCAAGGAAAAGAGTACTTAAGTAGATTGAGAGATGCTTGAATGAGGGATATTTTTCTTGGGAATTTTATTAAAGCCATGTAGGTGAGAAAAAGGTAATTTAGAAAATAAAAGTAAGGAGAACTTGAGGAAGTGATTTGACTTTGTTGGAAGAAAGAAAAAGAAGAAGAAATTTATTATAAAACTTCCTAAGAAGAGGAAAAGAAGGAAAGTAGGAGAGAGAAAGAATGAGAAAACATGAAAATAAACAACACACTTAAGATGAAGCAATTATGACACAAATTAAGGAAAGCATCTTATGTACTAAGCAAATTTAACTAATGATCTACATATGCGTAAATTTAAAAAAGATTTGTATCGCTAAAGTAGTAGGCATCTTATGTAGTTAGTTACATTTGTTTGAGGATTGATTTATTACTACAGAAGTCCTTAATTTAAAGAGATTCTTATACACGAAATAGTATGCATGCAATGAGATTTCATGTATATGGTTAGCGTTTTAATAATTCCATAGTCAGTCTTTAAATTGGAAAAAGATCTATATATTAATAAAAATGTATACAATATAAATCCATGCTCTAACATGTTGATTGTTGTAATGTAATAATTAGGTGTTTAAATTACAAAGTTAGGGCTTTTGATTGATCAACATGCTATAGTTAAATGAATTGTTATAGGAACTTAATAACTTGATTGTCTCTAAATTGAATTTTTTACTAGCATGTTATGAGTGTCTTATAGTTTCTATTTTTAGTATAGTACTTTATCATTGATGGGATATTATATGTAGCTTAGTTGCATGTAACTAAGCGAAAAGAAGAAAAGGTATTTTTAAGTAAAATAAATAAATATTTTTTCTTGAAAAGAATCAAAAAGAGATTAAAAATGTTAATAAAAAGTTTTGTCATTAAGAATAACACTTTAAATAAAAAAGAAACAATCATTCTGTTGCTAAATGATTTTACCTCATGCTAAGATATTTTTGAAGATAGAATCTAATAATGGAACTAATGACAACATGTATCTTATTTAGAAATATGCCTTATAGTTAGAACAAAAAATAAAAGGATAATAATACATATAGCCTTTACTTTGAAAGTTAAATCTATAAATCATATTAGAAAAAAAAAATATTGAATAAAAGGTCAAATTTAATTACAAAAAAAAAGAAAAAAAATTATCTAAAGTGTTGGAAGCATTGCATTTATATATTAGTCTTATTTTAGATAACTTTATCATACAATTGAATGCTTTATTATTTAGAACAAACTTACATCATGCCACAACTTTGAATTCCATTGCATTTTTGTTATGACAATGTTTGTTTTCTATGATTTATTCAAATTATTCTATTACTTAATAATTATAGATAATAAAGATGCATTATACTAGATTGCATGCAAGCAAGAAAGGAGATACTCGCATTTTAGTTTTTTAACAAAGCTTTGATTAGCACTTCATTTACCTTCTTCAACATAGTTTCTAAGACTCCAAAACCCACATTATCATCCAAGTCCTCACACTCTTCTTCAAGTCAACCCACCTAATATGGAATAAGATAACACCCTTAAGATGAAACAATTATGACACAAATTAAGTTAGGCATCTTATGTAAAAGGAGAATCTAACTGATGATCTACATAAGGCCTAAATTTAAAAAAGATTTGTATCCTCAAAATAGTAGACATCTTATGTAGCTCATTGCATTTGATTGATGATCGATTTTTCCTACATAAGAAATACTAATGCAAGGATATTGTGAATATTAAGAAAAAAAGACAAGGACTAAAGCATGAGAAAGTGAAAAAGACACTAACCTCATAAACAAGGTGGAATAATTTGAAGTAGATGATGAAAATGAAGATTTGAGATCAAAGAATATCTTTAGTACTTTTGTGTGACATCCTTATTTTTTTTCATTCAAAGACTTATTTCTTTTCTAATTTCAATTCACTCAAATTTTTTTCTAATTAAATTATACTCTAATACTACAAATGTGACTTTTCTTATTTTTCTTATATATTCAATTAATTATTTTCTAAAATTTGGAATTTAAATAGGCAAAACCTTCCCTAGATTTTGCTCATTTTTTTTTTAATTTACAAATACATCAGTATAATGTTTATATCAATAATACGACAACCATGTAGTTTATATCCACAATCATCAACTGTAAACAACTGAATTCAACAATTGTAAATAATTGAATATTCACAACTCTTGTCATAGTTTCCATAGTTCTTATAATATTACACAATTTTCTATATGCATCTATAATACTAAATTTATCACATAATTTATAAGTCATCAGCTCAATTCATTCAGTATAAATCTTAAAGATAAACATTATATCATGTTCCCATATACTTGAAATAATCATATTTATCATATCATATTCTCATGTATAATCATACTTAATCTTTTCATATTTTTGATATACATATATTTGTGACAATCTTAATAGTGTGACCTACTGGCCACTAATCATCTCATAGTAGTAAATCTTAATATTATGACACACTAATCATTAGCCATCTTATGATAGTAATACTTTAATCTTATGACACAATAACCACTAGCCACCTCACAACGACAATATCATACAATTTATAGAAAAGCCATTATTAACTACATCATTTGCATACGAATCCTTGATCATACTATTTGATTACCAAAATCTATGCTTTGTTATTTATTTCATTTTAAACATTCCATACGATCATTAGGATCGTACCATATGATCCTTTACTACTTTAATATAGTCCATATTCCCTATAGATTATCCATTATGATCTATAATATCATACTATATGATTCTTATTCTCTCTCCATCTTTTCTCTTGCCAACCAATTGTACTACTACAATAATACAATCATACCATATTACGTATTGTTTCACTCTTCAAGCTATACTATCACCTTTGATCGTATTGCATTTTTCACCAAGACATTATATGAAGCTACTCAATATTCAAGTTTGAACATAGTTTTTCTCTCTTACTATAGAATCATTTTACCATGGCATTGATTAATCATACAATATGATTTGCTTATTCATCATAAGCCCTTTGTAGAAATCTCTTAGCTTATTTATCTGATGCCTCAATTAAATCTTATATTATCATACCATATGATTTCATACATCATGCTCTTATGATCCTAAACTTGACTTAATTGACTTTTTATCTTTAATATCCATAAGGATTATCTAGTATCTCAATAATCACATTGATAACACCATAAAATATGCCTCAACTATATTGTATCAAGTTGATATCCTTGCCACCATCTTATGGAGAGTTGATAACTCAACACATCGTACAAGTATAATACCTATATCATCATTTTATGCAAAATCAATAACCCAACTATAACTTAATTTGCCTACACTAATACAATGTACTAAATCGTTCAATATGATTTTGTCATATGATCTTTCATTGTTGGATTTTGACCCCTTACTCTTTATGGGTTTAAATTGACTATACCATACAATTGATACCAATGCATCTATATGATGCACATCAGTAGCTAACAATTTATATTTCTTCCCTCTTATTCTCCCAATGTTTGTCACCTTCTTCCCACAATGAACCTAATATTTCTTAGAATGTTTCTACTGTGGAACTAACTTTTCCCAATCTTATCTTTACTCTTTTACTCAAAGGAATCGAAATCATGTAAATAAAGCACAAATAACATTAATCAAGCTTTGAATTTTACCTCATCAAAGATGCTAAAACCAAGAGTAGGAATGTGTCTCTCTCTATTAGAGCATGAAAATGAGGCTACTCTAAGTTCACAACAATCCCTACAGAGATGACAACACTCAATTCTTGACTAACAATGGCTCATCCGAGTAACTTGAGCTTAACATTGTGTAGGCTCCTTGCAAACTTGTCAAACTTATTTATAAGTCACGACAAAGGCATGCTCAAGGCTGGATAAGGAATTATTAATGAATTCCCCCACACATGATTTATTAAGTGCATGTTCTTGTCGAGAATGTTGAAAAATAAAATGCCATTTTAAGTTTTTTACCATCGTCGTTGCCAACATTTTTAGCATCCATCCAAAAAAAGAGATTTCAATGTGTTATTTTCATAAAATACTATACAATTATATTTATTAGAGATTTATTCTCTATTAGTTAAATTCATTTTATGTAAAAAAATTAAAAATTTATAAATTTACCATAACATAATAAATAAACAATTTCTTATTTATTGATCTATTTCTGTCTATTGGTTTTGACTTAAGTCAAAATTTTAGAAATTATAAATTATCATAAGTGATCTTTTAAATATCAAAATTATATCTAAATCTTTATAAATTTATTATACATTCTCTATATCTCTAAAAATTATAAATTTAATAACATTAAATTCATCTCTCAGAACTCTTCCTATTGATTAACTAAATAATATCTTTGACTAATTTTAAGTTTAACACATACTTTATACTATTTTATTATTCTTTTAAAATATTAACTTGATTAAATGCCTGATTATAATATCCTTAGACTTTTTTAAGATTTCTTTCATCTTGATTAGGATAAAAATGAGAGTTGTTATAATCTTCTCTCCTTATAGAAATTGTCTTAAAATTTTTGAAAATTTGATTATAAAAATCAAGATTGTTATAACTTTGCTAACTAATAAGGTGAATCCTCATCTGTAACATCTAAATCAACATGTTTTAGTATAATAAATATATTATATGTGATAAAAATATTAGTGAGATTTTAAAGAGTTTGATAGGTAAACCAATAAAATAATGACATATAAAATAAAAATTGTAACAAATAAGATGTAATTGTGTCATGATAAAAAAGAAATATTCATAATAAAATAAGTCATGATATGAGAAAATTAATAATTCTAGTATAAAGAATAAACCTACCAAGCATGTTCTTTTATTTCTCTATTTTTTATTTATTTCTTATAAGTATAAGTCTGTTATGTTCTCATTCATTTCATTCCCAATGAATAGCTAAAATTTTCTTTCTCTAAATCATTGTCCTTTGAAATTTATATCGTGAGATCTCATAAGGGTATTCTTAACATAAAAGGGTTATCTTTTCCTTGTATCAAGTATTTTAGTACCATTAGATATAAATGCATTGTCCTCACCTTGTATTATGTACGTCGACAAACGTAATAGTAAATCCTACTTATAATTCTCATTCTTCGAGGAAAATCTTAAAGGTAACAAAAAGGTTCCTTCTTTTCCATATAATTATCATTCTCTATTTCTCTCTCTACTAAACTATCACTCTCAAATATTGTCAAAATCATGAAAAATTTTTCACACCCTTATTTAACAAAATCAATTAATACAACATAGCTATTATTATTTTTACTAAAATTATATCATTAGTTTCAATAAATAAAAAGAGTAAAAATAATATATTATTCTTATTTTTCAATAATTTAATATGCAAATAATTTTTGATTAACCATAATTGACGATTCAAAGTTTTCAATTTACAAAAAATAGCTTCATGAACTATTTGTAGAAAACCTATGTAATAGCAAATGTGTTAAGCATAAGTTTTAAAAATAACAAAGCATAAAAGGATAACTCAATGTGATTATAATCTGAGAGGTTTCCTATAGTACTATAAGGTGTAAGGTTTTAATTAAAACCAAACTTAATTTCTAAAATTCTTATTCTAAATGGCAAAGGCATTCCCACATAGCTAAAATGGAGACCAAAGGCCAATTGATAATGGTTGAATTGTCAAGGAAGTTAAAGAAGCACATCAATGAATATCACTTAGAGAGTCATAGTCATTTCAACTAGAAGAGTATTTAAGTAAATTGAGAAATGCTGGAATGAGCAAGATTTTTCTTGAGAATTTAGTAAAACCATGTGGTGAGAGAAGGGGAAATGGAAAATGAGAGGAATGAGGACTTGAGGATGCTATATGACATTGTAGGAAGAAAGAAAAAGAAGAACTTTACTATAACACTTTATAAGAAGAAAAAAAGTGGGAGGAAGGACAGATAAAAAACATGCAAATAAACAATACTCTTAAGATGAGATAATTATGACACAAATTAAGGCAAGCAGCTTATGTACTAGGTGAATCTGACTGATGATATACATGAAGCTTAAATTTAAAAAAGATTTGTATCTTCGAAATAATAGGAAACTTATATATCTCAATGCATTTCATTGATGATCAATTTATTGCTACATAAATCCCTAATTTAGATAGATTCATATACTCAAAATAGTATGCATGCTATGTGATTTTTGATGCATATGGTTTGTGTTTTACGAATGTCCATAGTTAGTCACTAATTTAGAAAATATCCATATGCTAATAAAAATGTATGCAATATAAATTTGTATTTTAAAATACTAATTGTTATAATGCAATAATTAGGTGTTTAAATTACAAAATCAAGATTTTTGATTAGTCAATATGCTATAGTTAAATAAATTGTTATAGGAACTTAATAACTTGATTAAGTCTTTAAATTTACTTTTATATAAGCATGTTATGAGTGTCTTATGAATTCTATTTTTAGTGCAATACTTTATCATTGATGGCATATTATATGTAGCTTAGTTGCATGTAAATAAGTGAAAAGAAGAAAATGTATTTTTAAGGAAAATAAATAACTATTTATTTCTTGAAAACAATAAAAAAGAGATTACAAATGTAAACAACAAAAATTAGACATTAAGAACACTACATTAAAAAAGTAGTCATTGTGTTGCTAAATAAGTGTACCTCCTGTTAAGATATTTTTGGAGATATAATCTATTAATAGAATTAATGATAGTATGAATCTTATTTAGAAATATGTCTTAAAGTTAGATCCAAAACTAAAAGGATAATAATACATATATCCTTTATTTTAAAAATTAAATCTATCAATTATATTAGAAAAGAAAGAAAAAATATTAAATAAAAGACATATAAGAACCATGAATTATAATAAATAATAAAAGAGATTAAATGTAATTGCAAAAGAAAAATGAAAGAATTTAATCAAAAATGGTGGAAGCAATGCATTTATATATTATCAATGTGGATATTTTTGTTTTTTATCATACAATTATATGTTTTTTAATTTAGACCCAACTTGCATCACACCACATCTTTGTACTGTTTTGCATTCCTATTATGAAGATTTCTGCCTTCTAAGCATATGATGAATGATTCAATTAGTCTAGGACTTAAGCATTATAGATAATAAAGATGCATAATACTAGATTGCAAGGGAGTAATAAGGGAGATAATTACATTTTAGTTTTTGAAATAAAGCTTTGATAGTTTTCTTAAAATTGTAATCACATATGATGTATGTCATTATTTTATGATAACTAAATGTTTTGGCTTGATATTCCATGGAATTATTCATTCCATTTTTACTATGAAAGCTATTTTATAAATGTGATCATTATGTTTGCTTAAGAAATTTCCATTTAATATCTAGAGAAATTACCTAGTTTATAAGAAAAACTTTTATTCATATTGAAAATGATTTCATAATAAAGAACTATTTTATAAAATAAAGGGTGTTATCAAAGATCAAAAAGAAATAAAAAAGAAACAAAAATAAATAAAGAAGAATGTTGTAGTAAATGGTTACTACAATATGGTATCAGAGAAGTTAAAATCCTAAAGAAGATAATCATAAGAAAATTAGCAAATGTAGAATGAAAACTAAAGAATTTCATATAAAGGACATTGTGGGGTTGAAGGATGACATAGAAATATACAACCTGAAAAATATGGACTTCTCAGATTGTGAACATTATCATTCTGTACAATATAAAACATCGTACAATATGATAGAATAATAAGTGAACAAAAATTATTAGGTTCATATGATACAATTAGGACCATCATGTTAGTACGATATTATGGTAAAAGGTTACATTGCCTTTCTGTGTCAGATTAGCCATTGAAGTTAAGGAAGAAATAATTAGAATATGCAATACAATAGAGGTATATCATACATTATGATTGAGTAAATAAAACGACTTGTAATGGGTTTGTTATGATTCTAAAAAACAACTTTTATTATAATTCTTATTGTATTATTATGAGTATTTTGATTCTTGTTACACTTAAGATTATGAAAAAAATAGGTGAAATAAATCAGCTAATCATATAGGTACAATATATCTTAGGATGCTTATCCAATTGTTGGATTGTACGGTATGATGTGGTACCATACAAGTATGATTTAGAGGAGCAACTTAAGGATATTGAAGAAATTAATATGATTTTAATCACCTATTAAATGTGTCACATATGGGATATGTGTTGACCATTTAATATACATATCATTACAAGAAATCAATGAAAGATAGAGGTTGGAAATGAATGTCAACACTTAGATGTAGGTAGGTATCTCTCATAATTATATGTAAGTATGTTAATAAACATTGATCTATATTGTTCATAAAGTGACATTCCTCTCTTACGTTATCTTTAGTTAAAGTATCAAGAATAATGAAATGTTTTCTATGTAAATATGCTAATTATATGATTATTTTTTTATTATCTCATTTTTAGATCACCTTATTATCAAATATCCTATATATTATTCTTTTGTGACTATCTATAATAAATACATAGATATGTAACATAATAAGAAATATCTACATAATAATAACATGCATGACATAGAGTGAGGATAGCTCATTGGGTTGAAGATACTCTTATAAGATCTTTTGATACTAGTTTTAAAGTATAGTGATTTGAAATGAGAACTATTAAACAATACGATAGGAATAAAATTAATGAAAAAATACATAACTTATCTTTCATAAAAAAAAAGGTGTTATAGTTTCATAAGATATATTTTTTTGGGAATTTTAACGAAGTTATATCTATGAGAGAAAGAACATTAGAAAAAAGAGATATAGAGGACTTGAAGCGAATGACCTTGTGAGAAGAAAGAAATAAAGGGAAAATTTATTGTAACACTTATAACAAAATAAGAGAAAGAAAGTGGAATGAAGAGATAATTGAGGAAGGCATACAAATAAAGAACACTCTTAAGATGAGACTACTATGATACAAATTAATGTTGGCACTTATATAACTAAGTGTATCATATAATTGATTGATATGTTGTTACATAAAGCTTAAATTTTAAAAAACTTTATATCCTCAAAATAGTAAGCATTATATGTAGCTTGGTACATTTTATTGATGATTGATGTATTTCTATATAAATCCTTAATTCAGAAAGATTTGTATCCTTAAAATAGTACTCATTTGATCTATTAGATTATTATTTGATGAATGTCTATAGTTTGTCTTTAATTTGGAAAGAGATCCATACATTGATGAAAAAGGTATACAAATAAATTTTTATTTTCATATGTTGATTGCTATAATATGATAATTAGATGTTTAAATTATAAAATTAAAATTTTAGATTGATTAAAATACTATGATAAAATGAACTATTATTAAAACTCAATAACTTGATTGTCTGGATTTTATGACCATCAAAAGACTAGTTTTGATTAGGTGAAATTGATAAAACATGTTATGAGATTATGAACTAATGCCACAACTAAAGAAAAGAGGATAACTAGAACAATCATGTAGGGAAGATATGAAGAAAATGTTATGACAATAGTAATGCTTTGGATATTATGATAAAACATTACATTTAATATTTATATACATTACGATAAGAAAATTTTATTGCCATAAAAGATGAGAATGTCTTTGAGGATTTAATAACTCAAAGTGATCATTTTTATAAGGATTGATAATTAGAAAATAGTTTTATATTGCTATTAAATTATAAATAAATAAAAAAGATGAGTTATATGATCTTTGGGCATTAAATAAACCTATTAGCATAGCTTAACTAACAGAAATACTTAAGAATCTATTACTTATGAATAATAAATTTAGATTAACAAACTCATTTACTAAATATTAAAATCTAATTACTAAGTCTTTTTGTCTTCTTAATGTTGTACTTAGATAATTATGATTACAATGAGAAATAACACTCATAATCAAGTTAAGTATTGTATACTGGCATAAGAAATACCAATGCAAAGATATTGTGAATATTGAGTGAATAATATATTTTAATCAATTATTAATTGAAATATATTTTCACTAATAATTTTAATTTCTACAAAAATTTTGCAAAAAAAAATTTATAACAAATGAGAATAAATTCATGGTAGACTAAATAAGTTTTTCCTCTATTTAGTTCTTTGTACTATAATTAAGTTATTGATGTTTTTTTAAATTGTACACTTATTCTATTATAGCTTTATTTTTAAATATGTTGTTAATTTATTGATTTACTTATTGAATTCATTAATGTCTCATTGATCTTTACATTACTAGTAACATATATATTATACAAGAGATATGAACTTAGATATGTTGGATGAAAATTCTACTTATTAATTGGCACAATAGTTGGTCTTTTATGAGTTTATATATTATGTGCATATGTGATTTTGTATGGACTTGATATAATATTTATGTATGTGTTGAATAATAAATATATAATTTTACAATTAGATTATCTTATTTATGTTAATATTTTATTTAATCTATATGATTAAATATTTTATATTAGGTTTTTGTTTTATTATTAGATCTCTACTTAAGGTTTTGTGTTCTCACCTATTGATTTAATTATATATAACTTTTGATTTTTATTATGACAATAGAAATGGTGAGGTGAATCATTCAATATAATGGTTAGTTTTTTATGCCTTTTTGTATTATGAATATTTTGGATTCGTATAAATTTGGCATAATATTATTTTAGATTAGATGGTTATATAGTTTGGTCACTTTTTATATTGATTTTTTTATTTAGTCTAAGAGATTAAATGATTACTATGTGGATCTCAGTCTCACTTTAGTGTCTCCATTAGAATTTTTGTGTTCTCACCTATATATTTAAGTATACACAATCTCAAAGTTTTACTATAATTATGTAAATAATGAGATGGGGTCTTAACAATAATTCTCATATTTGTTGATATGTTGCACAACCAAAATTGATTTAGCTACCCAAATTGAACCAATTTAGATTTTATTTGTAGCTGAAGAATTTTTGAAATAGCTAAAACTCATTTTTGTACATAACAAATTATGGCTAGTGTTTAGTAGTTATAATGACATAACTATCTATAACTTATGTGTGTCTTCTATTAATGTGAGTGAATTGCTAATGTAAGGAACTCAACTTTGGATGACATGACTATAGTAAAAATTAATGTCAAATGCATCATAATGGAAACTATTATTATAAGTTCCACATTTTTAGTAATTATGTCACAAGGGTGTATTTATATTATTTGATAGAAGATCATCGTATGATTTTTATACATTTGTCAATAGACCTTGCAGTAAAAGAAGGTCCTCAAATACCTCATAACAAGGGTATGGCTTTGAGAGTTTAGTATCAATAGATTTGACTAGAGTTTGGTCTCATGAAGTACTTGCCAGTATTCTTATTTCATTTTTAAATACAATATTGATTCAATCGTACTATTCAACAGGGGATCATAATAGTCTTAATATCAAACCTTAAAGAATCACAATAAATAGACCTCAAGACTTGCTCATCACTCTCAGGAAGGCATAGTTAAGAGGGGTACACAATAAGATACATTCTTAATGGATGGATGAGGCATGCACCAAGCATGTGAAAAAAGGGTTCATGTGCCACATGTCTTAAAAAAATCTTAATTTTTTCATTTGCATACAAATATATATGCATTTTTTTCATCAATAAAAAAGAAAAGAAAATGACCCAAGTATAGAATTAACTATACTTAAGGGAGAGCAATGCCACGAAGGACAATTGTTTTTGTCGTTAAGGCCTGGACCGAAGCCAAAGAGAACACCCCACTTGAGGCCTTTGTCAGTGTTAGATTTTCTGTCCTTGATGGATCTCTTGCATAGTTCATCAAGGATGAAGTGCAAGCAGACACTAGACATGTTGTCATAATCAGCAAGCACATGCCTAGAAGCCCATAGATTCTCTAGCTTTAAGCAAATTCTCTTTTCCACCTATTCGAGGATTCCATAGCCACCAGGGTGTGGTGCCCAAAAGATGGAATTCCTATTAAAAATGCTAAGTGAAAGAAAGGCCTACTCGAGACACTTGCTAGCAATCTTGGAGATGATGAGAGGCACATCCCTTAGCAGCATAGCGGCAAACCCTCCTTCACCCACATGAACTTCGATGGCCCGATTGGAATCTGGCAAGATGAAAAGCAATGTCAAAAAGATGGTGAAGAGGGGACCCTGTTTGTGTCCACATTGAGATCAGTGTCGACAATGAGGGTGGAGGAGCCAACGGCAAAAAGAGCTTATACAATGAGATCATCTTGGTGCTCCTCAAAAGGAGCATGCACGAGTACCGTGGAGGTCTCAAAGAACCCGATGAGGGCACATGCACCCTTGGTGCTCTCGACGAGGCATTTGACAAGATGAAGAATGGTGCCACCAGCAAAGCAACCTTGTTGATACTGATAGAAATAAAACTGAAATAAAATAGATCTCGAATTACAAACAACAAACTTGCATTTGAGAGTATTTGAAAATTTTCAAAAATAGCAATGAAAACCCTAAGGCGCTGAAAGATAAAAATAATATAATTTAATTTTATTCACACTTAACTACTAAGCAGTAATTATACCATTTTATAGGCAAATAATCTCTCAAATATTTACTTTTAATTCAAAAAATTAGTCCTAATCCATATGATAACTATCAACTTAAAATATCTAATTATTTAAATATTTAAAAACTTAAAGTTATCTACTAACAAACACTTAAAGCTTACTAACAGATACAATATGATGCGCTGGATATCAGGGTTGAGGCTAAGGAATTTTAGAGCTGATAGCCTTCACTGGGATGATCTATATCACTGGTGGTGCAAAAGATGATATGGGTGATGAGAGACTTGGGTTGTCCCCATTCACCGATCGCTTTTGTGGCTGTCACATCACCAAGCTTAGGTATCTCTGCCACTGTAACTTTCTGCCTAACATTCAAAGAAGGCTCTATGAAGGTGCAAAGGCAAGGATTTTCCATGAGGAGCTTCTTGTTCCACACATAATGGCATTTTTTAATTGCAGTTTTCTCACCTACATAAAGAGCTTTTTATTAAATATGCATCCCACTAAAAGTTGTTAGATTAAATAGGATGTTATGCAAGTTTATAGTGAATAGAGATGAGTAATTATAGATGTGTTGAAATTTCTTCTTAAGATCTAATAAAAATAAACTGAAATAAAATAGATCTCAATTTGATAACAAAAAACTTGTATTTGAGATTGTTTGAGAGAAATTGAAAAATAGGGACAAAAACCCTAAGGCACAGGAAAATAAAATAATAAATTTTTTTATTTACCCTAATAATTGAACAATAATTACATCATTTTATAGGCAAAATAATCTTTCGAATATTTTCTTATAATATGAATATTCATTTCTAATTCATACGATAATTGTCAACCTAATATTTAAAATCATTTAAATACTTAAAATTTGCTAACATTACTCCGTAAACTTGAAGTATCTTCAAGCCTAATTGATTTCATAATTCTTCAAAAATCTTCACTCTAAGTGATTTGATAAAAATATTAACCACTTGTTCTTCAGTACTATAATGTATGAGGCTTATAGTCTACTTTTTAACATGATCATAAAGAAAATAATACCTCGTCTTGATATGTTTCTTCTCTCATGTTGAACTAGATTGTTTTCTAATTTGATAATTGACATATTACCAATAAAGATATTTGTTGACTCTTCTTATTAATTATGTAACTCTTGCAGTAAATTTTGTAATCAAATTACTTCATAAACTATTAATAAGGCCATAATATACTCTAATTCATAAGATGAAAGAGCAATGACATATTATTTAGTTGATCTTCATATAAATGTCAATGAAATGTAAGAAGAAACAATAACTAATTATACTCTTCCTTTCATCTATATCATCTTCTTGATCATTATCAAAGTTGCCACTTTAATTTGTCCCACTTTACTTAATAAAATACAAATCATAAACAAGTATACCTCTAATGTACATTAGTATTCTATTCACAACCATCTAATTTGAGTCTTTTCATATTTTTCATATATCGACTAATGAGTCTAATCGAATATAGATATCAGGTCTTGTGATAGAGAGGTAATAAAGACTATTAGTAAGACTTTTGAGCAAAGTAGAGTCAATGCCTTTTCTTTTTTCTTCTTTACTTATTTTTACTCTAACATCAAGTGGTGTTGCCATTAATTTGTAATCTTTCATTCTAAACTTCTTTAAAAATTTAGTAGTATACCTTCTTTGAGAGATTTGGATTATATTTGTCATTTGTTTCACTTCTAAGACTAAGAAGTATAACATCTCACCAATATTAATCACAACAAATTCACGTTGCATAGTTTTTTAAATTCTTCAAATAATTCAAAAGAATTTTTAGTATAAAGTACATTATCTGCATAAAAACAAACTATAAGAATATCATTATTAATTGTCTTAATATAAAGTGCATGCTCAAATGGATATTTTTTGGAATCCTTGTTATTGATGATATCTATTAATTTTGATATTCCATGCTCTTGGTGATTGTTTTAATCTAATAAAGTCCTCTTCAAATAATAGACTTTATGTAGATTACTAACTATTTTAAAACCTTCAGGTCGATCAACATATACTTTTTCTTTTAAAACGTCATTCAAAAATATAGATTTAATATCAAGTTGGCATATCTTCCATCCATAATGTGCTACAAGTACTAAAATCAACTTCATATATTAGATCAAGCAACTGTAGCAAATATCTCATTATAATCTATACCATATTTTTGCTTTAAGCTTTTTGCCAATAGTCTTGCTTTATATCTATCCACTATCCCATTTATTTTATGCTTGATCTTGTAAACCCATTTTACTATATGAGTTTCTTTTGAAAAGGAAGGTCAATTAACTCTCATGTATTATTCTTTTTTATAGATATTTCTTCATCCCTAGCCTTTTGCTAATTTATATTTATTTACTGCTTCATCATAAGAAATGGGTTCATTATCAGTAAAATATTAAAATAAATTAGAATACTTAAAAATTTGCTCATATATCTCTTATAGACTTTTCATCTTCTTGCTAGAGTCAGTAGGATATGTTGTCTTTTAAATAATAGTAGTTCTTAAGGAAGAGCGTGTTAGAAAATTTAAATCATGTGTTGTTGATTTTGAATTTCTTCTTAACCAAGTGTTATTTCTTTATCATTATTCTCTACCTTTCATTGTCAAGTATCTTTTTCTACAAACACAACATCATAAGCTAATAATCATCTTTTTGGTTAAAGAATTATATAGTTTATAGGCTTTTGACTCCTTATTATACCTAATGAATTTATATTTTTTTACTTTTACCATCTATTTTTTCCTTACTACATTAGGTACCAATGTATATACAATACAATCATATATACAAAAATGAGAAACACTTGGTTTATATCTATTCCAGGCTTCCTGTGGAAACATATAATACACAACCTTAATAGGACAATGATTTAACAAAAGTTGAACAAGCAACTATTTGTATCCAAAATTCCTTTGGCATATTCCTCTCTCTCATCATTGTCCTTGTCATATCAAAGATAATACGATTTTCTCGTTCAGCCACTCTATTTTGTTATGAACTATACGTTGTAATGAGTTGATGTCATATACTTTTCTTACATAATTGAATAAATTCATTTGATGTATACTCACCACCTCTATTAGATCTAAAGCTTCAAATGAATAGCCAACTCTTATTTTTAACCTTATATTTGAAATCTTTAAATAAGAAGATTGTAGCACATTTCTCTTTTATGAAATATGTTGATATTTTTCTAATAAAATCATCTATGAAAGTAATAAAATTATTATTATCTCTATTAGATAATGGCATCAATAGACCACAAATATATATATAAATAAGCTGCAATGGTCTTTTAGCTCTCCAAGAATTATTCTTTTGAAATAGTAGATGATGTTATTTTCCAAGTATACAAGTTTTACATATATGATTTGGATCATCTAATAAAGAAAGACCTTTCACCATTCCTTCCTTTGCCATTCACTTTAGACCTCCAAAGTTAAGGTGATCATACCTTAGATGTCATTTCAAAGAATCATTTGAAAGATGTCCAAAATAACAAGCTTCACTTATTGACTTTAATTGAAGAGAAAACATACGATTTTTTTACATATTCATTTTAGTAATATTCCTTCCTTTTGAATCTTTCAAAAAAGAATAACCATTCTCCATACATATAGTATATCCCTTCTCAATCAATTACCCAAGGCTTAGAATATTACTTTTCATATCAAAAATAAAATATCAATCTAAAGTAATAATTAGAAACTCATTCTTTTTGTAAAGTTTTATCTTACATTTGCCTTCGACTTTCAACTTTTATGAGTCTCCAAGACTTACACTTGCTTGCACCTTTTCAATTGTATCAAATAAATGTCATTTTCACACATATGTTTGCTTTCTCTTAAGTCTAGGAACCATATAGTTTCTCTTTCATTACCCTCTTTTTCAACAAAAAATGATATTAACTCTTTTTGCGATATTTCAACATAATTTGATTCCTTATTCTTATGCTAAAAATTAGAAACATAATGATCAAACTTTTGGCAATTCTAATATTCAACATTTCTTTCCTGTCCTCAACCTCAAAAAGCACAATTCCTTTCATGCTCGCATTGAGTATAAGGTTGATTAATTTTTTGTTGAGACTTTTATGGAAACAACCTCTTCCACATCCTTGATATGAGTATCGTTCTCCTTCCTTGAATTTGAATTCTCTTTCTTTAAGATATTGTCTTCTTCCTTCTTCTAAATCATTAGGTGTAGCACTACTTCTTATATTATCTTTTTCTCTTATAAGATTTAGTTTATATTGTTGGTTTAGAAGGATTTATCTAACTATTTAGGTACGTTGTGCTATTGATTGGAATATTTTTAGTAATAAGTTTTAGTTAAAATTTTGTCTTTGGTTTTCAACTAATTCTTGACTTTGAATTTTTATTTCATAGGACCTACTAGATCTTGTGGTCATATCACAAAGGGGGATATAAAAAAAATAATATGAAAAATCTTTTTTCATATAAAAAAATTACGAAAGCAATGAAATCATAGATATAAAAAGCTGAGGTGAGGTGTTCTTTTAGGATAATGACAAGTGATCAAGGTCCCATTTTTTCTAGACCACCTCTTAGGCAAAACCAAATAGTTTTTAAAAATTTGGTGAGAAGTCGTATCACTACTTTTATACCACCTTCTAAGAAAAAATTTATCCAAAACCAAGTAAGGGTTCTTTAGTAGATAAACTAAACAAAAGTCAAATGAATTATTTTTAGTTGAAATCCATATTTTCTAATACTAAAGTTGATGTAGAGTAGAAAATGATGTTCTTTAATACCAAAGTTGAATATATTAAAAAAATAAGTTTTTAGTAGAAAATTATAGGGTATAATATCAAAGTTGATGTTGGAATTATTTACTTCTATTGGGATCAAAATTAGAGCATACAATACTGGAGATATTTTTAATAAATTATCAGAGAATATTTAAAAATATTATCTACTAATTTGGGTTAGTTGACGTGTGTGATATTTTAGAACGATTCGAAGATTTGCGTTCCAAACCTGTAGCATAGATTATTATGTTGAGTATGTGACAACACCTAAATAATTAACCATAAAATTTTATAAAATATTTTTTATATTTAATTTCATAAATATAAAATTTAAGACAAACTCTATGTTGAGTACTTTAACAAAAAAGAGTAACTCTAATTTTAGATGAAACTTTACGAAAACCTGCATAATCAGAGCAATTTTAATTCCTATTTTGTATAATGAAGGAGCTTATTTTATTTTTATTTTTTTTTACTTCATGCATGCAATAA
The DNA here is from genome assembly GCA_023846275.1 of Vanilla planifolia. Classification (NCBI taxonomy): domain Eukaryota; kingdom Viridiplantae; phylum Streptophyta; class Magnoliopsida; order Asparagales; family Orchidaceae; genus Vanilla; species Vanilla planifolia. Next base: position 14,735,237 of record CM043876.1, on the reverse strand, counting down.
TCTATATAACAATAATATTAAAGGTATATCACATTAGTTACAAAAAATAAAAAATAAAAAATAAAACAATATGACCTTTGAAAGTATTTATGAATAATTTATTAATACAAGAGAATAATAGAAAAATATTAAAAACATTTATTGATAATTAATACTTATATATTATAGGATTAAAAACATTACATCTTTCATCTAAAAATAAATGAAAAAACGTTATTTATAATAAAAATATTAAATATATTCTTCTATATATTAGATAGTCTGTATTAAAGTCATGTTATTTTTAAAATTTTTAAATAATTATAAATAAACCTTTTTAAAATATAAATATCTAATTTTCTTATATTTTTATTTTTAATTTTTTTAAACTAATCATTTAATTTTTAATTTATTACGAATTCTAGGTTAATTATATATTTTTTCATGAACTATTTTTTAGTTTAATTCTCTATATCTTTTACTAGGTCTTAATAAACAATGGTACTATACAACATACTCTTAAGTATTTATTGTAGTGATATGATCAATTAAACATAATGTATGATCAATCTAAAGTATCTTTTTTTTATAGTTTCACACTAAGCTACCTATGTTTTCTCTCATGCAATTGTTGTTTTTTTTTTACAATATGTTATCCTGAAATCATATATACAATCAATTATTATAAATTTGTGTTGAGTACACATTATCATATTGCTACGTTTGTTGCAGAATTATTCTATCTCATTTTTGGGTGATATAATTAACATTATTTTTAAATAAATTTTTTTATTGAAAAATTAATTTTCTATAATAATTGCATAGCAAACAAATTCTGGAACAAATAGGGATAAGTTTATGTGATTCTTATGTCTAAATAAGTTTTTTATATATTTCATTCTTTACACTATACATAGATTATCATAGTTTGATCAAATCTTACACTATTTTGAATAGTTTGACATAATAAATAGCCAACGTTTATTTCAATGCAAGCAATTTGAGAAGTTGCTCATTTGCATAAGTTGATTATGCTTCCTCATTCCTTTTTAATTGATTCACTATAGTTAACACCATTGTAAAATACTCTGAAACACTTTTTAAATCCTTTATTTGTAAGGCTTCAAATTCACCTCTCAAAGTTTGGAGACATGCCTTTTTTACTTTATCATCACCTTTATATGCAATTTGCAAGAGCTCCTAAGCTTGCTTTGTATTATTTGCACTGGTCAACTTCTCAAATATGACCTCATTTAAGCCATGGTAAATGAAGAAAAGTACTGTCTTATCTTTCTTTCTTAACTCTGTTAACGTCGTCTTTTCATTTTGTGAAGGAATGACTTCATCTTGAACCTCTTCATATCTTTTATCAATAATCTCCCAAATATCTTGACCTTGAATAATGCTTTCATCTGTATACTCTAATTATCAAAATTATTAGTAAAATGTGAGATAAGAAGCATATTACTTGTCATCTTTACATTATCTTTCTCTGTGCTCTAATATCAATTTGTTGCTAGAATAGCACTACAATCAAAATACGAGTTTAAAGTAGAAGATGAATAAGATGGAAACAAAGAGACAAACTTCTTCACTTCTTTATCATTCAATATAATCTTACAACTACTTATATATATAATCATAGAAAACATTAAGAATTAAGCTAACTTTGATTATAACTAATGTACTATAAATAATTGCCAACTAAATTTGACCACTATCATCACAAAGTCATGAATCATAATCAATTTTGACCAACTATATGACTCCTAATCAACTTTGACTATAACAAATTAATCATCTAAATACTTTATAAATATATATATATAAATATATATATATATATATAATTAAGTTTATTTTCTAACAACATAAGTATTTGGAATTCAATGATTATCTAAATGCTTTATAATATCAATTGAGGGCAATGCTGCAAAGGACAACGATTTCCATTGTAAGGCTTGGATCGAAGCCGAAGGAACACCCCACTCTAGGCCCTAGCAAGTGGTACATATTCTTGTTTGGGAAATACATGCTAGAGTTCTTGTTGGACATTTCTAAGGGTTTTTTGATGATCAAACTTACTTCCAAGTTAATTTTCTCAACTATTCATAATTTTGGGTTTTAAAATCTATTTGATTTATATTAATCATATTAGAATGATCACAATAATAGAGTTATAAAATTCTCAATTTTTTCTAAATATGACTTCAATTCTTCTAAGAATATTATTACGATCTTTCTAGTATACAACTACGATATCACTTTTTCTTATGTCATACAAATGATTTTGGTTATGATGCTAGACATCGTATTGTCATAATATAAATTTTTTGCTCATCGTACTATATAACACCCCTCAAAAGACTATTTTCAATCATTTTAATTGCATTGTGATGTATGATATTTCTTTTAGTACATATACAATTAATTATCTGTATCTTTTATTAGATCATAACAAATGACGACAATACACAATATGCTCTCATGTATTTATAGTGCTAATATAATAAATAAATCTAATATACGATCAATCTAAAGCATCTTTCTTCTCGACCAATATCACACAAAGCCCTATATGTTTTCTTTCATTCAATCGTACAAGATCGTATCCTACATCATACAATATAATAAAATACTTATAAAAATTTGTGTTTAGTACACATTGTCATAATTTTATATTTGCTATAGAATTACTCTATCTAATTTTTGGGTAATATAATAAACATTGTTTTTAAATATATTTTTACTGATCAGTTGATTTTCTACAATAATTCTAGAGCAAACAAATTGTAGAACAAATGAGGATACATTTATATGTTGCTCGTGTGTAAACAAGTTTGGTTATATGTTTAATTCTTTTCATTACATATAGGTTATCATAGTTTGATCAAATTTTACACTAATTTGAAATGAATAGCCAACATTTATTTCACTGCAAGCAATTTGAGAAGCTGCTCTTTGGAATTCAACGATTTTCAATAAAAAGAAACAAAAAAGGAAGACGTCTTAGACAGCGGTAAAGCAATTTGAAATATCGTAATCTCAGTTGAGGGCAACGCTGCGAAGGACGACGGTTTCCACCGTAAGGCCTGGACCGAAGCCGAAGAGAACACCCCACTCGAGGCCCTCGCCGGTGGTAGATTTTCCCTCCTTGATGGATCTCTTGCGCAGCTCATCAAGGACGAAATGCACGCAGACACTAGACATGTTGCCGTACTCAGCAAGCACATGCCTGGAAGCCCATAGCTTCTCCGGCTTTAAGCCAACTCTCTCCTCCACCTGGTCGAGGATTGCACGGCCGCCAGGGTGTGGTGCCCAGAAGATGGAGTTCCAGTCAGAAATGCCAAGTGGAAGAAAGGCCTGTTCGAGACACTTGCTAACATTCTTAGAGATGATGAGAGGCACATCCCTGTGGAGCGTAGCGGTAAGCCCGCCTTCACCCACATGACCTCCGATGGCCCCATCGGAGTCTGGCAAGATGACCTGCGATGTCGAAAAGATTGTGAAGAGGGGACGCTCGTTGGTGTCCACATTGGGATCAGCGCCGACGATGAGGGCAGAGGCGCCATCGGCAAAGAGAGCTTGTGCAACGAGATCATCTTGGTGCTCCTCGGACGGGGCACGCACGAGTACCGTGGTGGTCTCAGAGCACACGACGAGGACGCGTGCACCCTTGGAGCTCTCGGCGAGGCACTTGGCAAGACGAAGAACGGTGCCACCGGCAAAGCAACCTTGTTGATACAACATGATGCGTTGGATGTCGGGGTTGAGGCCCAGGAGCTTGTAGAGCTGGTAATCTGCACCGGGAAGGTCCATGCCGCTGGTGGTGCAAAAGATGACGTGGGTGATGAGAGACTTGGGCTGTCCCCATTCCTCGATCGCTTTTGTGGCCGCCGCAGCACCGAGCTTAGGTATCTCCGCCACTGCGACTTTCTGCCTCACGTTCAAAGAAGGCTCCATGAAGGTGCGGAGGCAAGGATTTTCGATGAGGAGATCCTCGTTCCACACGAAATGACGTTTTCTAATTGCAGTTTTCTCACCTGCGTAAACAACTTTTTTATTAGTTGTGCATCCAACTGAAAGTGGTATGGATTAAACAGGATATCATGTATGTTTAAAGTGAATAGAGATGAGAGTAATTACAGATGCGTTGAAATTTCTTCTTGAGATCAACCATATGCTCGCTGTTGGTAACGCGAAAATAGAAGTCGGGAAAGGTGCTCTGCTCCATGGCGTTGGGTGGATTGGCCCTTCCAATGGCGAGGATGCTTGCCAAGCCCTCTGCTCTTTGTGTCTTCTTCTCCACAAGTCCCGGCATGTTTGCAAGTGTTACAAGAGCTCGAAGCGAAGCGGAACTCAAAGGCCTTTTGCAGTCAAGCTGGTTTTGCTTGTTTGCTCTGCTACTACTTGGTCTTCTTTAGCATGCTTTCTCTATTTATATACTCGCCGGGACCGTAAACGTGGGCTCCTGAAGGAGAAGTAGATGGCACCCTCGCAGGTGAATCTACCGATGTTATTTGATTTATCTACCAATTCTATTGTAGTCATAGCCAAGATTGGAGCTTTGACCGCCCTCTGCTCTTGACCAAAAGGGTTGTAGATGGCACGTGTCAATGAAACTTTGACCCCACTTTTAGCGCACGCGAATCATTAGTCTCATAGTCCGTGGTAATTATTCAAGAAAAGTATTTTAACTCATAAAACCAATATTTTTGCAAGACTGTTGCCTGGATAAGTTTTTCAAAGGCTGCTGCCTAGCTAGTTTGGGATATTGCTCGCGTCCATGCATTATTGTACAAGATAGCAAAATACACATGATTATAATATATGTAAAAGTATAAATAAAGAAAAAATTATATAAATACATATCAAATGATTTAAGTATTATATTAAAAGTTGGGTCTAAAGCTGCATGAGCCTGAGCTTGAATTTTCTCTCAATATTAATATCTGATAATTATTTTAAAGGAGAATATAGGAAGAAAATTTTCTAATTTTTAACATTTTATTTGAGCATCTACTAGTTTCTCGTATCTTTTGTTACTTAGGTTAATTTTTTAGATAAAATTTTATGAGAAGCAAAAATTAAATAAATAAATAAATAGAGACAACAGTCTCGAAGTTTATTAGTACGGGAATAAGATTAATGAGAGATATTGTCTTATTATTATAAGCTTGTATAATAAGTTGTGGGTTTGATAAGATGGTAGCTAACTCTTTAATTATAAGAAACCAAAGTAAATCTGTTTGATCAAGAGTCTTCTTTATGAACTTTTTTAACATTTTATTTGAGCATCTACTTGTTTCTCGTATCTTTTGTTACTTAGGTTAATTTTTTAGATATTATTTTGTGAGAAGCAAAAATAAATAAATAAATAAATAAAGACAAAAGTATGGGAATAAGATTAATGAGAGATATTGTCTTATTATTATAAGCTTGTATAATAAGTGGTGGGTTTGATAAGATGGTAGCTAACTCTTTAATTATAAGAAACCAAAGTAAATCTCTTTGATCAAGAGTCTTCCTAACATGAGGTAATATGATCAAGCTTAAATTCTTTATCTTTTTTTTCTTTATCCACGAACTTAAAAATTTTTATAAATTTGCTAAACTTAAGTGATTGAGGTTTCTCATAAGATAGGATAGGGCGTAATCTTGATGGTCTTTTCTTCATAAACAAAAAAACACATGTTACTTTAAAGCCGTATCCCTATAAAAAAGCCATTACTTTTCACGGATAAGATAACCTACTTGCATAGGTACGACATCACATAAAACCTCATTATTATGTCGACGAAATTTTAGTTCAGTTAACATCATTACTTAATAGATTTGGAGATTTTATTTAACCATGACATAGAGAAAGAGTTTGAGTGTTTCAATAAAGAAGCTCTTATTCATTTAGTGGCTTTAGAAGACATTACATTAATACAACTACCATTATCTATGATCATTCTATATCATTTTTTTCTTAACTTTTATGATGTTACTAAAGATATTGGTGTTGCCAATCATCTTGTTGTTGTGGGGCTGTAAGGGTGCACCTAACCATAAAATATTTTACGTTTTCTAATTTTTACTCGACTTTCTCATCATACATTATTTTGTTATTATGGCTCTTCTTGTTTATTAACATTTTTAGGTTGATAATCATTGATCTCTTTAGATAGTTTACAACTATATGTCCCTTTTCATGATAGTTAAAATAGATGATTCAGATTGAGTAGGTTGGCTTAAAGAAGGTTATGAAGAAAAAATATGGTAATATAGGTTTACGTGGCTTAGAAACTATTGTAGATGGAATAGATGATGTACAAGTGTGGGTGGGCTGAGAAATTATGATGCGGGTTTATAAAGAATCTAGCTCGTAGTTTCTCTTAAAATTTGAAATTTATAGTTTTTTAATTTTTTTAGTTATGCGATATATTTTTTTCTAAGGTAGTAATATTTTTGAAGCTACGCTCAGCCTGTATGTATTCTTTTAAATTGGCCATAAAATGGGAAAGTACTATATGCTCGAGTTCATCTATATCGTACCAAAGTTTGTAATTCTCAAACTTATTAATTTATTTCTCAATAGATCTATCACATTAAAAGAGCCTTTATCATTTATCTGTTATTTTGATATTATTGGTTATTGGAACAAACAATTTTTAAAACTTAACCTTAAGGGTTTTTCAAGTTTGGGATACCTCTTTACAATTGTTTGGAAATTATTGCTTTAAGTTTCTCAGAAACCTATGAGAAGTACAGGTGAGTTTAGTCTTAATATATTGATATTTATTTTGCTCACTCATTCGATGCCAATCAAAGTTATCATCCATACTAGTTTACCAATCGATGTAAATTTTTGGATCATAGTTACTCTCAAAAGTTAGGGTATCTAGTTTCATATTAGGAATATGCTCGCTATCTCGATATTTATTAGGTCTTTCTTTCTCTCTAGACATATATAAATCAGCGTTTTGGTCTAACTCATTAGAAGATTTATTATTTCTTTTATGGTCATAATTTCTTTTATAAATATCTTGGTTATATTCATTAAAAAGATAGTCATGTCTTTTATGGTTTTTATGTCTCCTAAGTTTTCCTTCTTCTAAATCATTAGGTGTAGCACTACTTCTTATATTATCTTTTTCTCTTATAAGATTTAGTTTATATTGTTGGTTTAGAAGGATTTATCTAACTATTTAGGTACGTTGTGCTATTGATTGGAATATTTTTAGTAATAAGTTTTAGTTAAAATTTTGTCTTTGGTTTTCAACTAATTCTTGACTTTGAATTTTTATTTCATAGGACCTACTAGATCTTGTGGTCATATCACAAAGGGGGATATAAAAAAATAATATGAAAAATCTTTTTTCATATAAAAAAATTACGAAAGCAATGAAATCATAGATATAAAAAGCTGAGGTGAGGTGTTCTTTTAGGATAATGACAAGTGATCAAGGTCCCATTTTTTCTAGACCACCTCCTAGGCAAAACCAAATAGTTTTTAAAAATTTGGTGAGAAGTCGTATCACTACTTTTGTACCACGTTCTAAGAAAAAATTTATCCAAAACCAAGTAAGAGTTCTTTAGTAGATAAACTAAACAAAAGTCAAATGAATTATTTTTAATTGAAATCCATATTTTCTAATACTAAAGTTGATGTAGAGTAGAAAATGATGTTCTTTAATACCAAAGTTGAATATATTAAAAAAATAAGTTTTTAGTAGAAAATTATAGGGTATAATATCAAAGTTGATGTTGGAATTATTTACTTCTATTGGGATCAAAATTAGAGCATACAATACTGGAGATATTTTTAATAAATTATCAGAGAATATTTAAAAATATTATCTACTAATTTGGGTTAGTTGACGTGTGTGATATTTTAGAACGATTCGAAGATTTGCGTTCCAAACCTGTAGCATAGATTATTATGTTGAGTATGTGACAACACCTAAATAATTAACCATAAAATTTTATAAAATATTTTTTATATTTAATTTCATAAATATAAAATTTAAGACAAACTCTATGTTGAGTACTTTAACAAAAAAGAGTAACTCTAATTTTAGATGAAACTTTACGAAAACCTGCATAATCAGAGCAATTTTAATTCCTATTTTGTATAATGAAGGAGCTTATTTTATTTTTATTTTTTTTTACTTCATGCATGCAATAATCTATATAACAATAATATTAAAGGTATATCACATTAGTTACAAAAAATAAAAAATAAAAAATAAAACAATATGACCTTTGAAAGTATTTATGAATAATTTATTAATACAAGAGAATAATAGAAAAATATTAAAAACATTTATTGATAATTAATACTTATATATTATAGGATTAAAAACATTACATCTTTCATCTAAAAATAAATGAAAAAACGTTATTTATAATAAAAATATTAAATATATTCTTCTATATATTAGATAGTCTGTATTAAAGTCATGTTATTTTTAAAATTTTTAAATAATTATAAATAAACCTTTTTAAAATATAAATATCTAATTTTCTTATATTTTTATTTTTAATTTTTTTAAACTAATCATTTAATTTTTAATTTATTACGAATTCTAGGTTAATTATATATTTTTTCATGAACTATTTTTTAGTTTAATTCTCTATATCTTTTACTAGGTCTTAATAAACAATGGTACTATACAACATACTCTTAAGTATTTATTGTAGTGATATGATCAATTAAACATAATGTATGATCAATCTAAAGTATCTTTTTTTTATAGTTTCACACTAAGCTACCTATGTTTTCTCTCATGCAATTGTTGTTTTTTTTTTACAATATGTTATCCTGAAATCATATATACAATCAATTATTATAAATTTGTGTTGAGTACACATTATCATATTGCTACGTTTGTTGCAGAATTATTCTATCTCATTTTTGGGTGATATAATTAACATTATTTTTAAATAAATTTTTTTATTGAAAAATTAATTTTCTATAATAATTGCATAGCAAACAAATTCTGGAACAAATAGGGATAAGTTTATGTGATTCTTATGTCTAAATAAGTTTTTTATATATTTCATTCTTTACACTATACATAGATTATCATAGTTTGATCAAATCTTACACTATTTTGAATAGTTTGACATAATAAATAGCCAACGTTTATTTCAATGCAAGCAATTTGAGAAGTTGCTCATTTGCATAAGTTGATTATGCTTCCTCATTCCTTTTTAATTGATTCACTATAGTTAACACCATTGTAAAATACTCTGAAACACTTTTTAAATCATTTATTTGTAAGGCTTCAAATTCACCTCTCAAAGTTTGGAGACATGCCTTTTTTACTTTATCATCACCTTTATATGCAATTTGCAAGAGCTCCTAAGCTTGCTTTGTATTATTTGCACTGGTCAACTTCTCAAATATGACCTCATTTAAGCCATGGTAAATGAAGAAAAGTACTGTCTTATCTTTCTTTCTTAACTCTGTTAACGTCGTCTTTTCATTTTGTGAAGGAATGACTTCATCTTGAACCTCTTCATATCTTTTATCAATAATCTCCCAAATATCTTGACCTTGAATAATGCTTTCATCTGTATACTCTAATTATCAAAATTATTAGTAAAATGTGAGATAAGAAGCATATTACTTGTCATCTTTACATTATCTTTCTCTGTGCTCTAATATCAATTTGTTGCTAGAATAGCACTACAATCAAAATACGAGTTTAAAGTAGAAGATGAATAAGATGGAAACAAAGAGACAAACTTCTTCACTTCTTTATCATTCAATATAATCTTACAACTACTTATATATATAATCATAGAAAACATTAAGAATTAAGCTAACTTTGATTATAACTAATGTACTATAAATAATTGCCAACTAAATTTGACCACTATCATCACAAAGTCATGAATCATAATCAATTTTGACCAACTATATGACTCCTAATCAACTTTGACTATAACAAATTAATCATCTAAATACTTTATAAATATATATATATAAATATATATATATATATAATTAAGTTTATTTTCTAACAACATAAGTATTTGGAATTCAATGATTATCTAAATGCTTTATAATATCAATTGAGGGCAATGCTGCAAAGGACAACGATTTCCATTGTAAGGCTTGGATCGAAGCCGAAGGAACACCCCACTCTAGGCCCTAGCAAGTGGTACATATTCTTGTTTGGGAAATACATGCTAGAGTTCTTGTTGGACATTTCTAAGGGTTTTTTTATGATCAAACTTACTTCCAAGTTAATTTTCTCAACTATTCATAATTTTGGGTTTTAAAATCTATTTGATTTATATTAATCATATTAGAATGATCACAATAATAGAGTTATAAAATTCTCAATTTTTTCTAAATATGACTTCAATTCTTCTAAGAATATTATTACGATCTTTCTAGTATACAACTACGATATCACTTTTTCTTATGTCATACAAATGATTTTGGTTATGATGCTAGACATCGTATTGTCATAATATAAATTTTTTGCTCATCGTACTATATAACACCCCTCAAAAGACTATTTTCAATCATTTTAATTGCATTGTGATGTATGATATTTCTTTTAGTACATATACAATTAATTATCTGTATCTTTTATTAGATCATAACAAATGACGACAATACACAATATGCTCTCATGTATTTATAGTGCTAATATAATAAATAAATCTAATATACGATCAATCTAAAGCATCTTTCTTCTCGACCAATATCACACAAAGCCCTATATGTTTTCTTTCATTCAATCGTACAAGATCGTATCCTACATCATACAATATAATAAAATACTTATAAAAATTTGTGTTTAGTACACATTGTCATAATTTTATATTTGCTATAGAATTACTCTATCTAATTTTTGGGTAATATAATAAACATTGTTTTTAAATATATTTTTACTGATCAGTTGATTTTCTACAATAATTCTAGAGCAAACAAATTGTAGAACAAATGAGGATACATTTATATGTTGCTCGTGTGTAAACAAGTTTGGTTATATGTTTAATTCTTTTCATTACATATAGGTTATCATAGTTTGATCAAATTTTACACTAATTTGAAATGAATAGCCAACATTTATTTCACTGCAAGCAATTTGAGAAGCTGCTCTTTGGAATTCAACGATTTTCAATAAAAAGAAACAAAAAAGGAAGACGTCTTAGACAGCGGTAAAGCAATTTGAAATATCGTAATCTCAGTTGAGGGCAACGCTGCGAAGGACGACGGTTTCCACCGTAAGGCCTGGACCGAAGCCGAAGAGAACACCCCACTCGAGGCCCTCGCCGGTGGTAGATTTTCCCTCCTTGATGGATCTCTTGCGCAGCTCATCAAGGACGAAATGCACGCAGACACTAGACATGTTGCCGTACTCAGCAAGCACATGCCTGGAAGCCCATAGCTTCTCCGGCTTTAAGCCAACTCTCTCCTCCACCTGGTCGAGGATTGCACGGCCGCCAGGGTGTGGTGCCCAGAAGATGGAGTTCCAGTCAGAAATGCCAAGTGGAAGAAAGGCCTGTTCGAGACACTTGCTAACATTCTTAGAGATGATGAGAGGCACATCCCTGTGGAGCGTAGCGGTAAGCCCGCCTTCACCCACATGACCTCCGATGGCCCCATCGGAGTCTGGCAAGATGACCTGCGATGTCGAAAAGATTGTGAAGAGGGGACGCTCGTTGGTGTCCACATTGGGATCAGCGCCGACGATGAGGGCAGAGGCGCCATCGGCAAAGAGAGCTTGTGCAACGAGATCATCTTGGTGCTCCTCGGACGGGGCACGCACGAGTACCGTGGTGGTCTCAGAGCACACGACGAGGACGCGTGCACCCTTGGAGCTCTCGGCGAGGCACTTGGCAAGACGAAGAACGGTGCCACCGGCAAAGCAACCTTGTTGATACAACATGATGCGTTGGATGTCGGGGTTGAGGCCCAGGAGCTTGTAGAGCTGGTAATCTGCACCGGGAAGGTCCATGCCGCTGGTGGTGCAAAAGATGACGTGGGTGATGAGAGACTTGGGCTGTCCCCATTCCTCGATCGCTTTTGTGGCCGCCGCAGCACCGAGCTTAGGTATCTCCGCCACTGCAACTTTCTGCCTCACGTTCAAAGAAGGCTCCATGAAGGTGCGGAGGCAAGGATTTTCGATGAGGAGATCCTCGTTCCACACGAAATGACGTTTTCTAATTGCAGTTTTCTCACCTGCGTAAACAACTTTTTTATTAGTTGTGCATCCAACTGAAAGTGGTATGGATTAAACAGGATATCATGTATGTTTAAAGTGAATAGAGATGAGAGTAATTACAGATGCGTTGAAATTTCTTCTTGAGATCAACCATATGCTCGCTGTTGGTAACGCGAAAATAGAAGTCGGGAAAGGTGCTCTGCTCCATGGCGTTGGGTGGATTGGCCCTTCCAATGGCGAGGATGCTTGCCAAGCCCTCTGCTCTTTGTGTCTTCTTCTCCACAAGTCCCGGCATGTTTGCAAGTGTAACAAGAGCTCGAAGCGAAGCGGAACTCAAAGGCCTTTTGCAGTCAAGCTGGTTTTGCTTGTTTGCTCTGCTACTACTTGGTCTTCTTTAGCATGCTTTCTCTATTTATATACTCGCCGGGACCGTAAACGTGGGCTCCTGAAGGAGAAGTAGATGGCACCCTCGCAGGTGAATCTACCGATGTTATTTGATTTATCTACCAATTCTATTGTAGTCATAGCCAAGATTGGAGCTTTGACCGCCCTCTGCTCTTGACCAAAAGGGTTGTAGATGGCACGTGTCAATGAAACTTTGACCCCACTTTTAGCGCACGCGAATCATTAGTCTCATAGTCCGTGGTAATTATTCAAGAAAAGTATTTTAACTCATAAAACCAATATTTTTGCAAGACTGTTGCCTGGATAAGTTTTTCAAAGGCTGCTGCCTAGCTAGTTTGGGATATTGCTCGCGTCCATGCATTATTGTACAAGATAGCAAAATACACATGATTATAATATATGTAAAAGTATAAATAAAGAAAAAATTATATAAATACATATCAAATGATTTAAGTATTATATTAAAAGTTGGGTCTAAAGCTGCATGAGCCTGAGCTTGAATTTTCTCTCAATATTAATATCTGATAATTATTTTAAAGGAGAATATAGGAAGAAAATTTTCTAATTTTTAACATTTTATTTGAGCATCTACTAGTTTCTCGTATCTTTTGTTACTTAGGTTAATTTTTTAGATAAAATTTTATGAGAAGCAAAAATTAAATAAATAAATAAATAGAGACAACAGTCTCGAAGTTTATTAGTACGGGAATAAGATTAATGAGAGATATTGTCTTATTATTATAAGCTTGTATAATAAGTTGTGGGTTTGATAAGATGGTAGCTAACTCTTTAATTATAAGAAACCAAAGTAAATCTGTTTGATCAAGAGTCTTCTTTATGAACTTTTTTAACATTTTATTTGAGCATCTACTTGTTTCTCGTATCTTTTGTTACTTAGGTTAATTTTTTAGATATTATTTTGTGAGAAGCAAAAATAAATAAATAAATAAATAAAGACAAAAGTATGGGAATAAGATTAATGAGAGATATTGTCTTATTATTATAAGCTTGTATAATAAGTGGTGGGTTTGATAAGATGGTAGCTAACTCTTTAATTATAAGAAACCAAAGTAAATCTCTTTGATCAAGAGTCTTCCTAACATGAGGTAATATGATCAAGCTTAAATTCTTTATCTTTTTTTTCTTTATCCACGAACTTAAAAATTTTTATAAATTTGCTAAACTTAAGTGATTGAGGTTTCTCATAAGATAGGATAGGGCGTAATCTTGATGGTCTTTTCTTCATAAACAAAAAAACACATGTTACTTTAAAGCCGTATCCCTATAAAAAAGCCATTACTTTTCACGGATAAGATAACCTACTTGCATAGGTACGACATCACATAAAACCTCATTATTATGTCGACGAAATTTTAGTTCAGTTAACATCATTACTTAATAGATTTGGAGATTTTATTTAACCATGACATAGAGAAAGAGTTTGAGTGTTTCAATAAAGAAGCTCTTATTCATTTAGTGGCTTTAGAAGACATTACATTAATACAACTACCATTATCTATGATCATTCTATATCATTTTTTTCTTAACTTTTATGATGTTACTAAAGATATTGGTGTTGCCAATCATCTTGTTGTTGTGGGGCTGTAAGGGTGCACCTAACCATAAAATATTTTACGTTTTCTAATTTTTACTCGACTTTCTCATCATACATTATTTTGTTATTATGGCTCTTCTTGTTTATTAACATTTTTAGGTTGATAATCATTGATCTCTTTAGATAGTTTACAACTATATGTCCCTTTTCATGATAGTTAAAATAGATGATTCAGATTGAGTAGGTTGGCTTAAAGAAGGTTATGAAGAAAAAATATGGTAATATAGGTTTACGTGGCTTAGAAACTATTGTAGATGGAATAGATGATGTACAAGTGTGGGTGGGCTGAGAAATTATGATGCGGGTTTATAAAGAATCTAGCTCGTAGTTTCTCTTAAAATTTGAAATTTATAGTTTTTTAATTTTTTTAGTTATGCGATATATTTTTTTCTAAGGTAGTAATATTTTTGAAGCTACGCTCAGCCTGTATGTATTCTTTTAAATTGGCCATAAAATGGGAAAGTACTATATGCTCGAGTTCATCTATATCGTACCAAAGTTTGTAATTCTCAAACTTATTAATTTATTTCTCAATAGATCTATCACATTAAAAGAGCCTTTATCATTTATCTGTTATTTTGATATTATTGGTTATTGGAACAAACAATTTTTAAAACTTAACCTTAAGGGTTTTTCAAGTTTGGGATACCTCTTTACAATTGTTTGGAAATTATTGCTTTAAGTTTCTCAGAAACCTATGAGAAGTACAGGTGAGTTTAGTCTTAATATATTGATATTTATTTTGCTCACTCATTCGATGCCAATCAAAGTTATCATCCATACTAGTTTACCAATCGATGTAAATTTTTGGATCATAGTTACTCTCAAAAGTTAGGGTATCTAGTTTCATATTAGGAATATGCTCGCTATCTCGATATTTATTAGGTCTTTCTTTCTCTCTAGACATATATAAATCAGCGTTTTGGTCTAACTCATTAGAAGATTTATTATTTCTTTTATGGTCATAATTTCTTTTATAAATATCTTGGTTATATTCATTAAAAAGATAGTCATGTCTTTTATGGTTTTTATGTCTCCTAAGTTTTCCTTCTTCTAAATCATTAGGTGTAGCACTACTTCTTATATTATCTTTTTCTCTTATAAGATTTAGTTTATATTGTTGGTTTAGAAGGATTTATCTAACTATTTAGGTACGTTGTGCTATTGATTGGAATATTTTTAGTAATAAGTTTTAGTTAAAATTTTGTCTTTGGTTTTCAACTAATTCTTGACTTTGAATTTTTATTTCATAGGACCTACTAGATCTTGTGGTCATATCACAAAGGGGGATATAAAAAAATAATATGAAAAATCTTTTTTCATATAAAAAAATTACGAAAGCAATGAAATCATAGATATAAAAAGCTGAGGTGAGGTGTTCTTTTAGGATAATGACAAGTGATCAAGGTCCCATTTTTTCTAGACCACCTCCTAGGCAAAACCAAATAGTTTTTAAAAATTTGGTGAGAAGTCGTATCACTACTTTTGTACCACGTTCTAAGAAAAAATTTATCCAAAACCAAGTAAGAGTTCTTTAGTAGATAAACTAAACAAAAGTCAAATGAATTATTTTTAATTGAAATCCATATTTTCTAATACTAAAGTTGATGTAGAGTAGAAAATGATGTTCTTTAATACCAAAGTTGAATATATTAAAAAAATAAGTTTTTAGTAGAAAATTATAGGGTATAATATCAAAGTTGATGTTGGAATTATTTACTTCTATTGGGATCAAAATTAGAGCATACAATACTGGAGATATTTTTAATAAATTATCAGAGAATATTTAAAAATATTATCTACTAATTTGGGTTAGATGACGTGTGTGATATTTTAGAACGATTCGAAGATTTGCGTTCCAAACCTGTAGCATAGATTATTATGTTGAGTATGTGACAACACCTAAATAATTAACCATAAAATTTTATAAAATATTTTTTATATTTAATTTCATAAATATAAAATTTAAGACAAACTCTATGTTGAGTACTTTAACAAAAAAGAGTAACTCTAATTTTAGATGAAACTTTACGAAAACCTGCATAATCAGAGCAATTTTAATTCCTATTTTGTATAATGAAGGAGCTTATTTTATTTTTATTTTTTTTTACTTCATGCATGCAATAATCTATATAACAATAATATTAAAGGTATATCACATTAGTTACAAAAAATAAAAAATAAAAAATAAAACAATATGACCTTTGAAAGTATTTATGAATAATTTATTAATACAAGAGAATAATAGAAAAATATTAAAAACATTTATTGATAATTAATACTTATATATTATAGGATTAAAAACATTACATCTTTCATCTAAAAATAAATGAAAAAACGTTATTTATAATAAAAATATTAAATATATTCTTCTATATATTAGATAGTCTGTATTAAAGTCATGTTATTTTTAAAATTTTTAAATAATTATAAATAAACCTTTTTAAAATATAAATATCTAATTTTCTTATATTTTTATTTTTAATTTTTTTAAACTAATCATTTAATTTTTAATTTATTACGAATTCTAGGTTAATTATATATTTTTTCATGAACTATTTTTTAGTTTAATTCTCTATATCTTTTACTAGGTCTTAATAAACAATGGTACTATACAACATACTCTTAAGTATTTATTGTAGTGATATGATCAATTAAACATAATGTATGATCAATCTAAAGTATCTTTTTTTTATAGTTTCACACTAAGCTACCTATGTTTTCTCTCATGCAATTGTTGTTTTTTTTTTACAATATGTTATCCTGAAATCATATATACAATCAATTATTATAAATTTGTGTTGAGTACACATTATCATATTGCTACGTTTGTTGCAGAATTATTCTATCTCATTTTTGGGTGATATAATTAACATTATTTTTAAATAAATTTTTTTATTGAAAAATTAATTTTCTATAATAATTGCATAGCAAACAAATTCTGGAACAAATAGGGATAAGTTTATGTGATTCTTATGTCTAAATAAGTTTTTTATATATTTCATTCTTTACACTATACATAGATTATCATAGTTTGATCAAATCTTACACTATTTTGAATAGTTTGACATAATAAATAGCCAACGTTTATTTCAATGCAAGCAATTTGAGAAGTTGCTCATTTGCATAAGTTGATTATGCTTCCTCATTCCTTTTTAATTGATTCACTATAGTTAACACCATTGTAAAATACTCTGAAACACTTTTTAAATCATTTATTTGTAAGGCTTCAAATTCACCTCTCAAAGTTTGGAGACATGCCTTTTTTACTTTATCATCACCTTTATATGCAATTTGCAAGAGCTCCTAAGCTTGCTTTGTATTATTTGCACTGGTCAACTTCTCAAATATGACCTCATTTAAGCCATGGTAAATGAAGAAAAGTACTGTCTTATCTTTCTTTCTTAACTCTGTTAACGTCGTCTTTTCATTTTGTGAAGGAATGACTTCATCTTGAACCTCTTCATATCTTTTATCAATAATCTCCCAAATATCTTGACCTTGAATAATGCTTTCATCTGTATACTCTAATTATCAAAATTATTAGTAAAATGTGAGATAAGAAGCATATTACTTGTCATCTTTACATTATCTTTCTCTGTGCTCTAATATCAATTTGTTGCTAGAATAGCACTACAATCAAAATACGAGTTTAAAGTAGAAGATGAATAAGATGGAAACAAAGAGACAAACTTCTTCACTTCTTTATCATTCAATATAATCTTACAACTACTTATATATATAATCATAGAAAACATTAAGAATTAAGCTAACTTTGATTATAACTAATGTACTATAAATAATTGCCAACTAAATTTGACCACTATCATCACAAAGTCATGAATCATAATCAATTTTGACCAACTATATGACTCCTAATCAACTTTGACTATAACAAATTAATCATCTAAATACTTTATAAATATATATATATAAATATATATATATATATAATTAAGTTTATTTTCTAACAACATAAGTATTTGGAATTCAATGATTATCTAAATGCTTTATAATATCAATTGAGGGCAATGCTGCAAAGGACAACGATTTCCATTGTAAGGCTTGGATCGAAGCCGAAGGAACACCCCACTCTAGGCCCTAGCAAGTGGTACATATTCTTGTTTGGGAAATACATGCTAGAGTTCTTGTTGGACATTTCTAAGGGTTTTTTGATGATCAAACTTACTTCCAAGTTAATTTTCTCAACTATTCATAATTTTGGGTTTTAAAATCTATTTGATTTATATTAATCATATTAGAATGATCACAATAATAGAGTTATAAAATTCTCAATTTTTTCTAAATATGACTTCAATTCTTCTAAGAATATTATTACGATCTTTCTAGTATACAACTACGATATCACTTTTTCTTATGTCATACAAATGATTTTGGTTATGATGCTAGACATCGTATTGTCATAATATAAATTTTTTGCTCATCGTACTATATAACACCCCTCAAAAGACTATTTTCAATCATTTTAATTGCATTGTGATGTATGATATTTCTTTTAGTACATATACAATTAATTATCTGTATCTTTTATTAGATCATAACAAATGACGACAATACACAATATGCTCTCATGTATTTATAGTGCTAATATAATAAATAAATCTAATATACGATCAATCTAAAGCATCTTTCTTCTCGACCAATATCACACAAAGCCCTATATGTTTTCTTTCATTCAATCGTACAAGATCGTATCCTACATCATACAATATAATAAAATACTTATAAAAATTTGTGTTTAGTACACATTGTCATAATTTTATATTTGCTATAGAATTACTCTATCTAATTTTTGGGTAATATAATAAACATTGTTTTTAAATATATTTTTACTGATCAGTTGATTTTCTACAATAATTCTAGAGCAAACAAATTGTAGAACAAATGAGGATACATTTATATGTTGCTCGTGTGTAAACAAGTTTGGTTATATGTTTAATTCTTTTCATTACATATAGGTTATCATAGTTTGATCAAATTTTACACTAATTTGAAATGAATAGCCAACATTTATTTCACTGCAAGCAATTTGAGAAGCTGCTCTTTGGAATTCAACGATTTTCAATAAAAAGAAACAAAAAAGGAAGACGTCTTAGACAGCGGTAAAGCAATTTGAAATATCGTAATCTCAGTTGAGGGCAACGCTGCGAAGGACGACGGTTTCCACCGTAAGGCCTGGACCGAAGCCGAAGAGAACACCCCACTCGAGGCCCTCGCCGGTGGTAGATTTTCCCTCCTTGATGGATCTCTTGCGCAGCTCATCAAGGACGAAATGCACGCAGACACTAGACATGTTGCCGTACTCAGCAAGCACATGCCTGGAAGCCCATAGCTTCTCCGGCTTTAAGCCAACTCTCTCCTCCACCTGGTCGAGGATTGCACGGCCGCCAGGGTGTGGTGCCCAGAAGATGGAGTTCCAGTCAGAAATGCCAAGTGGAAGAAAGGCCTGTTCGAGACACTTGCTAACATTCTTAGAGATGATGAGAGGCACATCCCTGTGGAGCGTAGCGGTAAGCCCGCCTTCACCCACATGACCTCCGATGGCCCCATCGGAGTCTGGCAAGATGACCTGCGATGTCGAAAAGATTGTGAAGAGGGGACGCTCGTTGGTGTCCACATTGGGATCAGCGCCGACGATGAGGGCAGAGGCGCCATCGGCAAAGAGAGCTTGTGCAACGAGATCATCTTGGTGCTCCTCGGACGGGGCACGCACGAGTACCGTGGTGGTCTCAGAGCACACGACGAGGACGCGTGCACCCTTGGAGCTCTCGGCGAGGCACTTGGCAAGACGAAGAACGGTGCCACCGGCAAAGCAACCTTGTTGATACAACATGATGCGTTGGATGTCGGGGTTGAGGCCCAGGAGCTTGTAGAGCTGGTAATCTGCACCGGGAAGGTCCATGCCGCTGGTGGTGCAAAAGATGACGTGGGTGATGAGAGACTTGGGCTGTCCCCATTCCTCGATCGCTTTTGTGGCCGCCGCAGCACCGAGCTTAGGTATCTCCGCCACTGCGACTTTCTGCCTCACGTTCAAAGAAGGCTCCATGAAGGTGCGGAGGCAAGGATTTTCGATGAGGAGATCCTCGTTCCACACGAAATGACGTTTTCTAATTGCAGTTTTCTCACCTGCGTAAACAACTTTTTTATTAGTTGTGCATCCAACTGAAAGTGGTATGGATTAAACAGGATATCATGTATGTTTAAAGTGAATAGAGATGAGAGTAATTACAGATGCGTTGAAATTTCTTCTTGAGATCAACCATATGCTCGCTGTTGGTAACGCGAAAATAGAAGTCGGGAAAGGTGCTCTGCTCCATGGCGTTGGGTGGATTGGCCCTTCCAATGGCGAGGATGCTTGCCAAGCCCTCTGCTCTTTGTGTCTTCTTCTCCACAAGTCCCGGCATGTTTGCAAGTGTTACAAGAGCTCGAAGCGAAGCGGAACTCAAAGGCCTTTTGCAGTCAAGCTGGTTTTGCTTGTTTGCTCTGCTACTACTTGGTCTTCTTTAGCATGCTTTCTCTATTTATATACTCGCCGGGACCGTAAACGTGGGCTCCTGAAGGAGAAGTAGATGGCACCCTCGCAGGTGAATCTACCGATGTTATTTGATTTATCTACCAATTCTATTGTAGTCATAGCCAAGATTGGAGCTTTGACCGCCCTCTGCTCTTGACCAAAAGGGTTGTAGATGGCACGTGTCAATGAAACTTTGACCCCACTTTTAGCGCACGCGAATCATTAGTCTCATAGTCCGTGGTAATTATTCAAGAAAAGTATTTTAACTCATAAAACCAATATTTTTGCAAGACTGTTGCCTGGATAAGTTTTTCAAAGGCTGCTGCCTAGCTAGTTTGGGATATTGCTCGCGTCCATGCATTATTGTACAAGATAGCAAAATACACATGATTATAATATATGTAAAAGTATAAATAAAGAAAAAATTATATAAATACATATCAAATGATTTAAGTATTATATTAAAAGTTGGGTCTAAAGCTGCATGAGCCTGAGCTTGAATTTTCTCTCAATATTAATATCTGATAATTATTTTAAAGGAGAATATAGGAAGAAAATTTTCTAATTTTTAACATTTTATTTGAGCATCTACTAGTTTCTCGTATCTTTTGTTACTTAGGTTAATTTTTTAGATAAAATTTTATGAGAAGCAAAAATTAAATAAATAAATAAATAGAGACAACAGTCTCGAAGTTTATTAGTACGGGAATAAGATTAATGAGAGATATTGTCTTATTATTATAAGCTTGTATAATAAGTTGTGGGTTTGATAAGATGGTAGCTAACTCTTTAATTATAAGAAACCAAAGTAAATCTGTTTGATCAAGAGTCTTCTTTATGAACTTTTTTAACATTTTATTTGAGCATCTACTTGTTTCTCGTATCTTTTGTTACTTAGGTTAATTTTTTAGATATTATTTTGTGAGAAGCAAAAATAAATAAATAAATAAATAAAGACAAAAGTATGGGAATAAGATTAATGAGAGATATTGTCTTATTATTATAAGCTTGTATAATAAGTGGTGGGTTTGATAAGATGGTAGCTAACTCTTTAATTATAAGAAACCAAAGTAAATCTCTTTGATCAAGAGTCTTCCTAACATGAGGTAATATGATCAAGCTTAAATTCTTTATCTTTTTTTTCTTTATCCACGAACTTAAAAATTTTTATAAATTTGCTAAACTTAAGTGATTGAGGTTTCTCATAAGATAGGATAGGGCGTAATCTTGATGGTCTTTTCTTCATAAACAAAAAAACACATGTTACTTTAAAGCCGTATCCCTATAAAAAAGCCATTACTTTTCACGGATAAGATAACCTACTTGCATAGGTACGACATCACATAAAACCTCATTATTATGTCGACGAAATTTTAGTTCAGTTAACATCATTACTTAATAGATTTGGAGATTTTATTTAACCATGACATAGAGAAAGAGTTTGAGTGTTTCAATAAAGAAGCTCTTATTCATTTAGTGGCTTTAGAAGACATTACATTAATACAACTACCATTATCTATGATCATTCTATATCATTTTTTTCTTAACTTTTATGATGTTACTAAAGATATTGGTGTTGCCAATCATCTTGTTGTTGTGGGGCTGTAAGGGTGCACCTAACCATAAAATATTTTACGTTTTCTAATTTTTACTCGACTTTCTCATCATACATTATTTTGTTATTATGGCTCTTCTTGTTTATTAACATTTTTAGGTTGATAATCATTGATCTCTTTAGATAGTTTACAACTATATGTCCCTTTTCATGATAGTTAAAATAGATGATTCAGATTGAGTAGGTTGGCTTAAAGAAGGTTATGAAGAAAAAATATGGTAATATAGGTTTACGTGGCTTAGAAACTATTGTAGATGGAATAGATGATGTACAAGTGTGGGTGGGCTGAGAAATTATGATGCGGGTTTATAAAGAATCTAGCTCGTAGTTTCTCTTAAAATTTGAAATTTATAGTTTTTTAAT
Source organism: Vanilla planifolia (assembly GCA_023846275.1). Classification (NCBI taxonomy): domain Eukaryota; kingdom Viridiplantae; phylum Streptophyta; class Magnoliopsida; order Asparagales; family Orchidaceae; genus Vanilla; species Vanilla planifolia. Next base: position 14,712,549 of record CM043876.1, on the reverse strand, counting down.
TTTTTTAGTTATGCGATATATTTTTTTCTAAGGTAGTAATATTTTTGAAGCTACGCTCAGCCTGTATGTATTCTTTTAAATTGGCCATAAAATGGGAAAGTACTATATGCTCGAGTTCATCTATATCGTACCAAAGTTTGTAATTCTCAAACTTATTAATTTATTTCTCAATAGATCTATCACATTAAAAGAGCCTTTATCATTTATCTGTTATTTTGATATTATTGGTTATTGGAACAAACAATTTTTAAAACTTAACCTTAAGGGTTTTTCAAGTTTGGGATACCTCTTTACAATTGTTTGGAAATTATTGCTTTAAGTTTCTCAGAAACCTATGAGAAGTACAGGTGAGTTTAGTCTTAATATATTGATATTTATTTTGCTCACTCATTCGATGCCAATCAAAGTTATCATCCATACTAGTTTACCAATCGATGTAAATTTTTGGATCATAGTTACTCTCAAAAGTTAGGGTATCTAGTTTCATATTAGGAATATGCTCGCTATCTCGATATTTATTAGGTCTTTCTTTCTCTCTAGACATATATAAATCAGCGTTTTGGTCTAACTCATTAGAAGATTTATTATTTCTTTTATGGTCATAATTTCTTTTATAAATATCTTGGTTATATTCATTAAAAAGATAGTCATGTCTTTTATGGTTTTTATGTCTCCTAAGTTTTCCTTCTTCTAAATCATTAGGTGTAGCACTACTTCTTATATTATCTTTTTCTCTTATAAGATTTAGTTTATATTGTTGGTTTAGAAGGATTTATCTAACTATTTAGGTACGTTGTGCTATTGATTGGAATATTTTTAGTAATAAGTTTTAGTTAAAATTTTGTCTTTGGTTTTCAACTAATTCTTGACTTTGAATTTTTATTTCATAGGACCTACTAGATCTTGTGGTCATATCACAAAGGGGGATATAAAAAAATAATATGAAAAATCTTTTTTCATATAAAAAAATTACGAAAGCAATGAAATCATAGATATAAAAAGCTGAGGTGAGGTGTTCTTTTAGGATAATGACAAGTGATCAAGGTCCCATTTTTTCTAGACCACCTCCTAGGCAAAACCAAATAGTTTTTAAAAATTTGGTGAGAAGTCGTATCACTACTTTTGTACCACGTTCTAAGAAAAAATTTATCCAAAACCAAGTAAGAGTTCTTTAGTAGATAAACTAAACAAAAGTCAAATGAATTATTTTTAATTGAAATCCATATTTTCTAATACTAAAGTTGATGTAGAGTAGAAAATGATGTTCTTTAATACCAAAGTTGAATATATTAAAAAAATAAGTTTTTAGTAGAAAATTATAGGGTATAATATCAAAGTTGATGTTGGAATTATTTACTTCTATTGGGATCAAAATTAGAGCATACAATACTGGAGATATTTTTAATAAATTATCAGAGAATATTTAAAAATATTATCTACTAATTTGGGTTAGTTGACGTGTGTGATATTTTAGAACGATTCGAAGATTTGCGTTCCAAACCTGTAGCATAGATTATTATGTTGAGTATGTGACAACACCTAAATAATTAACCATAAAATTTTATAAAATATTTTTTATATTTAATTTCATAAATATAAAATTTAAGACAAACTCTATGTTGAGTACTTTAACAAAAAAGAGTAACTCTAATTTTAGATGAAACTTTACGAAAACCTGCATAATCAGAGCAATTTTAATTCCTATTTTGTATAATGAAGGAGCTTATTTTATTTTTATTTTTTTTTACTTCATGCATGCAATAATCTATATAACAATAATATTAAAGGTATATCACATTAGTTACAAAAAATAAAAAATAAAAAATAAAACAATATGACCTTTGAAAGTATTTATGAATAATTTATTAATACAAGAGAATAATAGAAAAATATTAAAAACATTTATTGATAATTAATACTTATATATTATAGGATTAAAAACATTACATCTTTCATCTAAAAATAAATGAAAAAACGTTATTTATAATAAAAATATTAAATATATTCTTCTATATATTAGATAGTCTGTATTAAAGTCATGTTATTTTTAAAATTTTTAAATAATTATAAATAAACCTTTTTAAAATATAAATATCTAATTTTCTTATATTTTTATTTTTAATTTTTTTAAACTAATCATTTAATTTTTAATTTATTACGAATTCTAGGTTAATTATATATTTTTTCATGAACTATTTTTTAGTTTAATTCTCTATATCTTTTACTAGGTCTTAATAAACAATGGTACTATACAACATACTCTTAAGTATTTATTGTAGTGATATGATCAATTAAACATAATGTATGATCAATCTAAAGTATCTTTTTTTTATAGTTTCACACTAAGCTACCTATGTTTTCTCTCATGCAATTGTTGTTTTTTTTTTACAATATGTTATCCTGAAATCATATATACAATCAATTATTATAAATTTGTGTTGAGTACACATTATCATATTGCTACGTTTGTTGCAGAATTATTCTATCTCATTTTTGGGTGATATAATTAACATTATTTTTAAATAAATTTTTTTATTGAAAAATTAATTTTCTATAATAATTGCATAGCAAACAAATTCTGGAACAAATAGGGATAAGTTTATGTGATTCTTATGTCTAAATAAGTTTTTTATATATTTCATTCTTTACACTATACATAGATTATCATAGTTTGATCAAATCTTACACTATTTTGAATAGTTTGACATAATAAATAGCCAACGTTTATTTCAATGCAAGCAATTTGAGAAGTTGCTCATTTGCATAAGTTGATTATGCTTCCTCATTCCTTTTTAATTGATTCACTATAGTTAACACCATTGTAAAATACTCTGAAACACTTTTTAAATCATTTATTTGTAAGGCTTCAAATTCACCTCTCAAAGTTTGGAGACATGCCTTTTTTACTTTATCATCACCTTTATATGCAATTTGCAAGAGCTCCTAAGCTTGCTTTGTATTATTTGCACTGGTCAACTTCTCAAATATGACCTCATTTAAGCCATGGTAAATGAAGAAAAGTACTGTCTTATCTTTCTTTCTTAACTCTGTTAACGTCGTCTTTTCATTTTGTGAAGGAATGACTTCATCTTGAACCTCTTCATATCTTTTATCAATAATCTCCCAAATATCTTGACCTTGAATAATGCTTTCATCTGTATACTCTAATTATCAAAATTATTAGTAAAATGTGAGATAAGAAGCATATTACTTGTCATCTTTACATTATCTTTCTCTGTGCTCTAATATCAATTTGTTGCTAGAATAGCACTACAATCAAAATACGAGTTTAAAGTAGAAGATGAATAAGATGGAAACAAAGAGACAAACTTCTTCACTTCTTTATCATTCAATATAATCTTACAACTACTTATATATATAATCATAGAAAACATTAAGAATTAAGCTAACTTTGATTATAACTAATGTACTATAAATAATTGCCAACTAAATTTGACCACTATCATCACAAAGTCATGAATCATAATCAATTTTGACCAACTATATGACTCCTAATCAACTTTGACTATAACAAATTAATCATCTAAATACTTTATAAATATATATATATAAATATATATATATATATAATTAAGTTTATTTTCTAACAACATAAGTATTTGGAATTCAATGATTATCTAAATGCTTTATAATATCAATTGAGGGCAATGCTGCAAAGGACAACGATTTCCATTGTAAGGCTTGGATCGAAGCCGAAGGAACACCCCACTCTAGGCCCTAGCAAGTGGTACATATTCTTGTTTGGGAAATACATGCTAGAGTTCTTGTTGGACATTTCTAAGGGTTTTTTTATGATCAAACTTACTTCCAAGTTAATTTTCTCAACTATTCATAATTTTGGGTTTTAAAATCTATTTGATTTATATTAATCATATTAGAATGATCACAATAATAGAGTTATAAAATTCTCAATTTTTTCTAAATATGACTTCAATTCTTCTAAGAATATTATTACGATCTTTCTAGTATACAACTACGATATCACTTTTTCTTATGTCATACAAATGATTTTGGTTATGATGCTAGACATCGTATTGTCATAATATAAATTTTTTGCTCATCGTACTATATAACACCCCTCAAAAGACTATTTTCAATCATTTTAATTGCATTGTGATGTATGATATTTCTTTTAGTACATATACAATTAATTATCTGTATCTTTTATTAGATCATAACAAATGACGACAATACACAATATGCTCTCATGTATTTATAGTGCTAATATAATAAATAAATCTAATATACGATCAATCTAAAGCATCTTTCTTCTCGACCAATATCACACAAAGCCCTATATGTTTTCTTTCATTCAATCGTACAAGATCGTATCCTACATCATACAATATAATAAAATACTTATAAAAATTTGTGTTTAGTACACATTGTCATAATTTTATATTTGCTATAGAATTACTCTATCTAATTTTTGGGTAATATAATAAACATTGTTTTTAAATATATTTTTACTGATCAGTTGATTTTCTACAATAATTCTAGAGCAAACAAATTGTAGAACAAATGAGGATACATTTATATGTTGCTCGTGTGTAAACAAGTTTGGTTATATGTTTAATTCTTTTCATTACATATAGGTTATCATAGTTTGATCAAATTTTACACTAATTTGAAATGAATAGCCAACATTTATTTCACTGCAAGCAATTTGAGAAGCTGCTCTTTGGAATTCAACGATTTTCAATAAAAAGAAACAAAAAAGGAAGACGTCTTAGACAGCGGTAAAGCAATTTGAAATATCGTAATCTCAGTTGAGGGCAACGCTGCGAAGGACGACGGTTTCCACCGTAAGGCCTGGACCGAAGCCGAAGAGAACACCCCACTCGAGGCCCTCGCCGGTGGTAGATTTTCCCTCCTTGATGGATCTCTTGCGCAGCTCATCAAGGACGAAATGCACGCAGACACTAGACATGTTGCCGTACTCAGCAAGCACATGCCTGGAAGCCCATAGCTTCTCCGGCTTTAAGCCAACTCTCTCCTCCACCTGGTCGAGGATTGCACGGCCGCCAGGGTGTGGTGCCCAGAAGATGGAGTTCCAGTCAGAAATGCCAAGTGGAAGAAAGGCCTGTTCGAGACACTTGCTAACATTCTTAGAGATGATGAGAGGCACATCCCTGTGGAGCGTAGCGGTAAGCCCGCCTTCACCCACATGACCTCCGATGGCCCCATCGGAGTCTGGCAAGATGACCTGCGATGTCGAAAAGATTGTGAAGAGGGGACGCTCGTTGGTGTCCACATTGGGATCAGCGCCGACGATGAGGGCAGAGGCGCCATCGGCAAAGAGAGCTTGTGCAACGAGATCATCTTGGTGCTCCTCGGACGGGGCACGCACGAGTACCGTGGTGGTCTCAGAGCACACGACGAGGACGCGTGCACCCTTGGAGCTCTCGGCGAGGCACTTGGCAAGACGAAGAACGGTGCCACCGGCAAAGCAACCTTGTTGATACAACATGATGCGTTGGATGTCGGGGTTGAGGCCCAGGAGCTTGTAGAGCTGGTAATCTGCACCGGGAAGGTCCATGCCGCTGGTGGTGCAAAAGATGACGTGGGTGATGAGAGACTTGGGCTGTCCCCATTCCTCGATCGCTTTTGTGGCCGCCGCAGCACCGAGCTTAGGTATCTCCGCCACTGCGACTTTCTGCCTCACGTTCAAAGAAGGCTCCATGAAGGTGCGGAGGCAAGGATTTTCGATGAGGAGATCCTCGTTCCACACGAAATGACGTTTTCTAATTGCAGTTTTCTCACCTGCGTAAACAACTTTTTTATTAGTTGTGCATCCAACTGAAAGTGGTATGGATTAAACAGGATATCATGTATGTTTAAAGTGAATAGAGATGAGAGTAATTACAGATGCGTTGAAATTTCTTCTTGAGATCAACCATATGCTCGCTGTTGGTAACGCGAAAATAGAAGTCGGGAAAGGTGCTCTGCTCCATGGCGTTGGGTGGATTGGCCCTTCCAATGGCGAGGATGCTTGCCAAGCCCTCTGCTCTTTGTGTCTTCTTCTCCACAAGTCCCGGCATGTTTGCAAGTGTTACAAGAGCTCGAAGCGAAGCGGAACTCAAAGGCCTTTTGCAGTCAAGCTGGTTTTGCTTGTTTGCTCTGCTACTACTTGGTCTTCTTTAGCATGCTTTCTCTATTTATATACTCGCCGGGACCGTAAACGTGGGCTCCTGAAGGAGAAGTAGATGGCACCCTCGCAGGTGAATCTACCGATGTTATTTGATTTATCTACCAATTCTATTGTAGTCATAGCCAAGATTGGAGCTTTGACCGCCCTCTGCTCTTGACCAAAAGGGTTGTAGATGGCACGTGTCAATGAAACTTTGACCCCACTTTTAGCGCACGCGAATCATTAGTCTCATAGTCCGTGGTAATTATTCAAGAAAAGTATTTTAACTCATAAAACCAATATTTTTGCAAGACTGTTGCCTGGATAAGTTTTTCAAAGGCTGCTGCCTAGCTAGTTTGGGATATTGCTCGCGTCCATGCATTATTGTACAAGATAGCAAAATACACATGATTATAATATATGTAAAAGTATAAATAAAGAAAAAATTATATAAATACATATCAAATGATTTAAGTATTATATTAAAAGTTGGGTCTAAAGCTGCATGAGCCTGAGCTTGAATTTTCTCTCAATATTAATATCTGATAATTATTTTAAAGGAGAATATAGGAAGAAAATTTTCTAATTTTTAACATTTTATTTGAGCATCTACTAGTTTCTCGTATCTTTTGTTACTTAGGTTAATTTTTTAGATAAAATTTTATGAGAAGCAAAAATTAAATAAATAAATAAATAGAGACAACAGTCTCGAAGTTTATTAGTACGGGAATAAGATTAATGAGAGATATTGTCTTATTATTATAAGCTTGTATAATAAGTTGTGGGTTTGATAAGATGGTAGCTAACTCTTTAATTATAAGAAACCAAAGTAAATCTGTTTGATCAAGAGTCTTCTTTATGAACTTTTTTAACATTTTATTTGAGCATCTACTTGTTTCTCGTATCTTTTGTTACTTAGGTTAATTTTTTAGATATTATTTTGTGAGAAGCAAAAATAAATAAATAAATAAATAAAGACAAAAGTATGGGAATAAGATTAATGAGAGATATTGTCTTATTATTATAAGCTTGTATAATAAGTGGTGGGTTTGATAAGATGGTAGCTAACTCTTTAATTATAAGAAACCAAAGTAAATCTCTTTGATCAAGAGTCTTCCTAACATGAGGTAATATGATCAAGCTTAAATTCTTTATCTTTTTTTTCTTTATCCACGAACTTAAAAATTTTTATAAATTTGCTAAACTTAAGTGATTGAGGTTTCTCATAAGATAGGATAGGGCGTAATCTTGATGGTCTTTTCTTCATAAACAAAAAAACACATGTTACTTTAAAGCCGTATCCCTATAAAAAAGCCATTACTTTTCACGGATAAGATAACCTACTTGCATAGGTACGACATCACATAAAACCTCATTATTATGTCGACGAAATTTTAGTTCAGTTAACATCATTACTTAATAGATTTGGAGATTTTATTTAACCATGACATAGAGAAAGAGTTTGAGTGTTTCAATAAAGAAGCTCTTATTCATTTAGTGGCTTTAGAAGACATTACATTAATACAACTACCATTATCTATGATCATTCTATATCATTTTTTTCTTAACTTTTATGATGTTACTAAAGATATTGGTGTTGCCAATCATCTTGTTGTTGTGGGGCTGTAAGGGTGCACCTAACCATAAAATATTTTACGTTTTCTAATTTTTACTCGACTTTCTCATCATACATTATTTTGTTATTATGGCTCTTCTTGTTTATTAACATTTTTAGGTTGATAATCATTGATCTCTTTAGATAGTTTACAACTATATGTCCCTTTTCATGATAGTTAAAATAGATGATTCAGATTGAGTAGGTTGGCTTAAAGAAGGTTATGAAGAAAAAATATGGTAATATAGGTTTACGTGGCTTAGAAACTATTGTAGATGGAATAGATGATGTACAAGTGTGGGTGGGCTGAGAAATTATGATGCGGGTTTATAAAGAATCTAGCTCGTAGTTTCTCTTAAAATTTGAAATTTATAGTTTTTTAATTTTTTTAGTTATGCGATATATTTTTTTCTAAGGTAGTAATATTTTTGAAGCTACGCTCAGCCTGTATGTATTCTTTTAAATTGGCCATAAAATGGGAAAGTACTATATGCTCGAGTTCATCTATATCGTACCAAAGTTTGTAATTCTCAAACTTATTAATTTATTTCTCAATAGATCTATCACATTAAAAGAGCCTTTATCATTTATCTGTTATTTTGATATTATTGGTTATTGGAACAAACAATTTTTAAAACTTAACCTTAAGGGTTTTTCAAGTTTGGGATACCTCTTTACAATTGTTTGGAAATTATTGCTTTAAGTTTCTCAGAAACCTATGAGAAGTACAGGTGAGTTTAGTCTTAATATATTGATATTTATTTTGCTCACTCATTCGATGCCAATCAAAGTTATCATCCATACTAGTTTACCAATCGATGTAAATTTTTGGATCATAGTTACTCTCAAAAGTTAGGGTATCTAGTTTCATATTAGGAATATGCTCGCTATCTCGATATTTATTAGGTCTTTCTTTCTCTCTAGACATATATAAATCAGCGTTTTGGTCTAACTCATTAGAAGATTTATTATTTCTTTTATGGTCATAATTTCTTTTATAAATATCTTGGTTATATTCATTAAAAAGATAGTCATGTCTTTTATGGTTTTTATGTCTCCTAAGTTTTCCTTCTTCTAAATCATTAGGTGTAGCACTACTTCTTATATTATCTTTTTCTCTTATAAGATTTAGTTTATATTGTTGGTTTAGAAGGATTTATCTAACTATTTAGGTACGTTGTGCTATTGATTGGAATATTTTTAGTAATAAGTTTTAGTTAAAATTTTGTCTTTGGTTTTCAACTAATTCTTGACTTTGAATTTTTATTTCATAGGACCTACTAGATCTTGTGGTCATATCACAAAGGGGGATATAAAAAAATAATATGAAAAATCTTTTTTCATATAAAAAAATTACGAAAGCAATGAAATCATAGATATAAAAAGCTGAGGTGAGGTGTTCTTTTAGGATAATGACAAGTGATCAAGGTCCCATTTTTTCTAGACCACCTCCTAGGCAAAACCAAATAGTTTTTAAAAATTTGGTGAGAAGTCGTATCACTACTTTTGTACCACGTTCTAAGAAAAAATTTATCCAAAACCAAGTAAGAGTTCTTTAGTAGATAAACTAAACAAAAGTCAAATGAATTATTTTTAATTGAAATCCATATTTTCTAATACTAAAGTTGATGTAGAGTAGAAAATGATGTTCTTTAATACCAAAGTTGAATATATTAAAAAAATAAGTTTTTAGTAGAAAATTATAGGGTATAATATCAAAGTTGATGTTGGAATTATTTACTTCTATTGGGATCAAAATTAGAGCATACAATACTGGAGATATTTTTAATAAATTATCAGAGAATATTTAAAAATATTATCTACTAATTTGGGTTAGTTGACGTGTGTGATATTTTAGAACGATTCGAAGATTTGCGTTCCAAACCTGTAGCATAGATTATTATGTTGAGTATGTGACAACACCTAAATAATTAACCATAAAATTTTATAAAATATTTTTTATATTTAATTTCATAAATATAAAATTTAAGACAAACTCTATGTTGAGTACTTTAACAAAAAAGAGTAACTCTAATTTTAGATGAAACTTTACGAAAACCTGCATAATCAGAGCAATTTTAATTCCTATTTTGTATAATGAAGGAGCTTATTTTATTTTTATTTTTTTTTACTTCATGCATGCAATAATCTATATAACAATAATATTAAAGGTATATCACATTAGTTACAAAAAATAAAAAATAAAAAATAAAACAATATGACCTTTGAAAGTATTTATGAATAATTTATTAATACAAGAGAATAATAGAAAAATATTAAAAACATTTATTGATAATTAATACTTATATATTATAGGATTAAAAACATTACATCTTTCATCTAAAAATAAATGAAAAAACGTTATTTATAATAAAAATATTAAATATATTCTTCTATATATTAGATAGTCTGTATTAAAGTCATGTTATTTTTAAAATTTTTAAATAATTATAAATAAACCTTTTTAAAATATAAATATCTAATTTTCTTATATTTTTATTTTTAATTTTTTTAAACTAATCATTTAATTTTTAATTTATTACGAATTCTAGGTTAATTATATATTTTTTCATGAACTATTTTTTAGTTTAATTCTCTATATCTTTTACTAGGTCTTAATAAACAATGGTACTATACAACATACTCTTAAGTATTTATTGTAGTGATATGATCAATTAAACATAATGTATGATCAATCTAAAGTATCTTTTTTTTATAGTTTCACACTAAGCTACCTATGTTTTCTCTCATGCAATTGTTGTTTTTTTTTTACAATATGTTATCCTGAAATCATATATACAATCAATTATTATAAATTTGTGTTGAGTACACATTATCATATTGCTACGTTTGTTGCAGAATTATTCTATCTCATTTTTGGGTGATATAATTAACATTATTTTTAAATAAATTTTTTTATTGAAAAATTAATTTTCTATAATAATTGCATAGCAAACAAATTCTGGAACAAATAGGGATAAGTTTATGTGATTCTTATGTCTAAATAAGTTTTTTATATATTTCATTCTTTACACTATACATAGATTATCATAGTTTGATCAAATCTTACACTATTTTGAATAGTTTGACATAATAAATAGCCAACGTTTATTTCAATGCAAGCAATTTGAGAAGTTGCTCATTTGCATAAGTTGATTATGCTTCCTCATTCCTTTTTAATTGATTCACTATAGTTAACACCATTGTAAAATACTCTGAAACACTTTTTAAATCATTTATTTGTAAGGCTTCAAATTCACCTCTCAAAGTTTGGAGACATGCCTTTTTTACTTTATCATCACCTTTATATGCAATTTGCAAGAGCTCCTAAGCTTGCTTTGTATTATTTGCACTGGTCAACTTCTCAAATATGACCTCATTTAAGCCATGGTAAATGAAGAAAAGTACTGTCTTATCTTTCTTTCTTAACTCTGTTAACGTCGTCTTTTCATTTTGTGAAGGAATGACTTCATCTTGAACCTCTTCATATCTTTTATCAATAATCTCCCAAATATCTTGACCTTGAATAATGCTTTCATCTGTATACTCTAATTATCAAAATTATTAGTAAAATGTGAGATAAGAAGCATATTACTTGTCATCTTTACATTATCTTTCTCTGTGCTCTAATATCAATTTGTTGCTAGAATAGCACTACAATCAAAATACGAGTTTAAAGTAGAAGATGAATAAGATGGAAACAAAGAGACAAACTTCTTCACTTCTTTATCATTCAATATAATCTTACAACTACTTATATATATAATCATAGAAAACATTAAGAATTAAGCTAACTTTGATTATAACTAATGTACTATAAATAATTGCCAACTAAATTTGACCACTATCATCACAAAGTCATGAATCATAATCAATTTTGACCAACTATATGACTCCTAATCAACTTTGACTATAACAAATTAATCATCTAAATACTTTATAAATATATATATATAAATATATATATATATATAATTAAGTTTATTTTCTAACAACATAAGTATTTGGAATTCAATGATTATCTAAATGCTTTATAATATCAATTGAGGGCAATGCTGCAAAGGACAACGATTTCCATTGTAAGGCTTGGATCGAAGCCGAAGGAACACCCCACTCTAGGCCCTAGCAAGTGGTACATATTCTTGTTTGGGAAATACATGCTAGAGTTCTTGTTGGACATTTCTAAGGGTTTTTTTATGATCAAACTTACTTCCAAGTTAATTTTCTCAACTATTCATAATTTTGGGTTTTAAAATCTATTTGATTTATATTAATCATATTAGAATGATCACAATAATAGAGTTATAAAATTCTCAATTTTTTCTAAATATGACTTCAATTCTTCTAAGAATATTATTACGATCTTTCTAGTATACAACTACGATATCACTTTTTCTTATGTCATACAAATGATTTTGGTTATGATGCTAGACATCGTATTGTCATAATATAAATTTTTTTGCTCATCGTACTATATAACACCCCTCAAAAGACTATTTTCAATCATTTTAATTGCATTGTGATGTATGATATTTCTTTTAGTACATATACAATTAATTATCTGTATCTTTTATTAGATCATAACAAATGACGACAATACACAATATGCTCTCATGTATTTATAGTGCTAATATAATAAATAAATCTAATATACGATCAATCTAAAGCATCTTTCTTCTCGACCAATATCACACAAAGCCCTATATGTTTTCTTTCATTCAATCGTACAAGATCGTATCCTACATCATACAAATAATAAAATACTTATAAAAATTTGTGTTTAGTACACATTGTCATAATTTTATATTTGCTATAGAATTACTCTATCTAATTTTTGGGTAATATAATAAACATTGTTTTTAAATATATTTTTACTGATCAGTTGATTTTCTACAATAATTCTAGAGCAAACAAATTGTAGAACAAATGAGGATACATTTATATGTTGCTCGTGTGTAAACAAGTTTGGTTATATGTTTAATTCTTTTCATTACATATAGGTTATCATAGTTTGATCAAATTTTACACTAATTTGAAATGAATAGCCAACATTTATTTCACTGCAAGCAATTTGAGAAGCTGCTCTTTGGAATTCAACGATTTTCAATAAAAAGAAACAAAAAAGGAAGACGTCTTAGACAGCGGTAAAGCAATTTGAAATATCGTAATCTCAGTTGAGGGCAACGCTGCGAAGGACGACGGTTTCCACCGTAAGGCCTGGACCGAAGCCGAAGAGAACACCCCACTCGAGGCCCTCGCCGGTGGTAGATTTTCCCTCCTTGATGGATCTCTTGCGCAGCTCATCAAGGACGAAATGCACGCAGACACTAGACATGTTGCCGTACTCAGCAAGCACATGCCTGGAAGCCCATAGCTTCTCCGGCTTTAAGCCAACTCTCTCCTCCACCTGGTCGAGGATTGCACGGCCGCCAGGGTGTGGTGCCCAGAAGATGGAGTTCCAGTCAGAAATGCCAAGTGGAAGAAAGGCCTGTTCGAGACACTTGCTAACATTCTTAGAGATGATGAGAGGCACATCCCTGTGGAGCGTAGCGGTAAGCCCGCCTTCACCCACATGACCTCCGATGGCCCCATCGGAGTCTGGCAAGATGACCTGCGATGTCGAAAAGATTGTGAAGAGGGGACGCTCGTTGGTGTCCACATTGGGATCAGCGCCGACGATGAGGGCAGAGGCGCCATCGGCAAAGAGAGCTTGTGCAACGAGATCATCTTGGTGCTCCTCGGACGGGGGCACGCACGAGTACCGTGGTGGTCTCAGAGCACACGACGAGGACGCGTGCACCCTTGGAGCTCTCGGCGAGGCACTTGGCAAGACGAAGAACGGTGCCACCCGGCAAAGCAACCTTGTTGATACAACATGATGCGTTGGATGTCGGGGTTGAGGCCCAGGAGCTTGTAGAGCTGGTAATCTGCACCGGGAAGGTCCATGCCGCTGGTGGTGCAAAAGATGACGTGGGTGATGAGAGACTTGGGCTGTCCCCATTCCTCGATCGCTTTTGTGGCCGCCGCAGCACCGAGCTTAGGTATCTCCGCCACTGCGACTTTCTGCCTCACGTTCAAAGAAGGCTCCATGAAGGTGCGGAGGCAAGGATTTTCGATGAGGAGATCCTCGTTCCACACGAAATGACGTTTTCTAATTGCAGTTTTCTCACCTGCGTAAACAACTTTTTTATTAGTTGTGCATCCAACTGAAAGTGGTATGGATTAAACAGGATATCATGTATGTTTAAAGTGAATAGAGATGAGAGTAATTACAGATGCGTTGAAATTTCTTCTTGAGATCAACCATATGCTCGCTGTTGGTAACGCGAAAATAGAAGTCGGGAAAGGTGCTCTGCTCCATGGCGTTGGGTGGATTGGCCCTTCCAATGGCGAGGATGCTTGCCAAGCCCTCTGCTCTTTGTGTCTTCTTCTCCACAAGTCCCGGCATGTTTGCAAGTGTTACAAGAGCTCGAAGCGAAGCGGAACTCAAAGGCCTTTTGCAGTCAAGCTGGTTTTGCTTGTTTGCTCTGCTACTACTTGGTCTTCTTTAGCATGCTTTCTCTATTTATATACTCGCCGGGACCGTAAACGTGGGCTCCTGAAGGAGAAGTAGATGGCACCCCTCGCAGGTGAATCTACCGATGTTATTTGATTTATCTACCAATTCTATTGTAGTCATAGCCAAGATTGGAGCTTTGACCGCCCTCTGCTCTTGACCAAAAGGGTTGTAGATGGCACGTGTCAATGAAACTTTGACCCCACTTTTAGCGCACGCGAATCATTAGTCTCATAGTCCGTGGTAATTATTCAAGAAAAGTATTTTAACTCATAAAACCAATATTTTTGCAAGACTGTTGCCTGGATAAGTTTTTCAAAGGCTGCTGCCTAGCTAGTTTGGGATATTGCTCGCGTCCATGCATTATTGTACAAGATAGCAAAATACACATGATTATAATATATGTAAAAGTATAAATAAAGAAAAAAATTATATAAATACATATCAAATGATTTAAGTATTATATTAAAAGTTGGGTCTAAAGCTGCATGAGCCTGAGCTTGAATTTTCTCTCAATATTAATATCTGATAATTATTTTAAAGGAGAATATAGGAAGAAAATTTTCTAATTTTTAACATTTTATTTGAGCATCTACTAGTTTCTCGTATCTTTTGTTACTTAGGTTAATTTTTTAGATAAAATTTTATGAGAAGCAAAAATTAAATAAATAAATAAATAGAGACAACAGTCTCGAAGTTTATTAGTACGGGAATAAGATTAATGAGAGATATTGTCTTATTATTATAAGCTTGTATAATAAGTTGTGGGTTTGATAAGATGGTAGCTAACTCTTTAATTATAAGAAACCAAAGTAAATCTGTTTGATCAAGAGTCTTCTTTATGAACTTTTTTAACATTTTATTTGAGCATCTACTTGTTTCTCGTATCTTTTGTTACTTAGGTTAATTTTTTAGATATTATTTTGTGAGAAGCAAAAATAAATAAATAAATAAATAAAGACAAAAGTATGGGAATAAGATTAATGAGAGATATTGTCTTATTATTATAAGCTTGTATAATAAGTGGTGGGTTTGATAAGATGGTAGCTAACTCTTTAATTATAAGAAACCAAAGTAAATCTCTTTGATCAAGAGTCTTCCTAACATGAGGTAATATGATCAAGCTTAATTCTTTATCTTTTTTTTCTTTATCCACGAACTTAAAAATTTTTATAAATTTGCTAAACTTAAGTGATTGAGGTTTCTCATAAGATAGGATAGGGCGTAATCTTGATGGTCTTTTCTTCATAAACAAAAAAAACACATGTTACTTTAAAGCCGTATCCCTATAAAAAAGCCATTACTTTTCACGGATAAGATAACCTACTTGCATAGGTACGACATCACATAAAACCTCATTATTATGTCGACGAAATTTTAGTTCAGTTAACATCATTACTTAATAGATTTGGAGATTTTATTTAACCATGACATAGAGAAAGAGTTTGAGTGTTTCAATAAAGAAGCTCTTATTCATTTAGTGGCTTTAGAAGACATTACATTAATACAACTACCATTATCTATGATCATTCTATATCATTTTTTTTCTTAACTTTTATGATGTTACTAAAGATATTGGTGTTGC